>LR749990.1:235111-329944 GCA_902729485.2 Mus minutoides | reverse complement strand
CCCCCCGTCCATGTCTCTACAATCCCTCCCAGTTTTAAAATACTGAAGATCTCATTGCATGTAATTGTCTTCCAGGGAACAAGATCTGCCTCAATTATTTCTCAATATGTCAAATAAATCATGCTTCATTCAGTAAGACTCAACTGTAATTCAAAAAAATCAAATCTTTAAAAAATGTGAAATTACATGTGTTTATTCAGTTCTAGTTGAAATTTTCTGCCCTTGGAAATTATATGGAAAGGAGAATGACAGAATTTTTGAAGCTATTTTTTTAAAGGAAGTGTTATTGAAAAATAAATCACCGCAATTGAAAAGCACCTGTGTGCAAATACAGTTAAGAAATCTACACTCGGGCTGGTGAGATGGCTCAGCGGGTAAGAGCACCCGACTGCTCTTCCGAAGGTGATAAGTTCAAATCCCAGCATCCACATGGTGGCTCACAACCATCTGTAACGAGATCTGGCGCCCTCTTCTGGAGTGTCTGAAGACAGCTACAGTGTACTTACATATAATAAATAAAATAAATCTTTAAAAAAAAAAAAGAAAGAAAGAAATCTACACTCTGATCAGACTTCCATAACCACTGACAAAGGAACCTGGCTTCAGAAGCACGAGGCTTACCAGCTGAGCTGTAATGTAGCTTTGGTTTGGTGACACTATTTCCCTCTTGAACTGGGGCAGTTTTCTTTCCTATCTTCCACCTGCCCAGGATAAACGGAATCAAATAACAGTTATGTCCATCTGCAATTGTTTTTTCTATCCTCCCGTATGCCTGTTTTTCAAAAAACAAGAGGATCTTCTTTTTATAAGGTCCATGGCAGAGCTGAGCAATGAGGACGAAGGTTCTCAGACTAGCTAGGAGGACGCACACCTCCCCTCTCTGACTAGCTAGGAGGACGTACACCTCCCCTCTCAGACTAGATAGGAGGACGCACACCTCCCCTCTCAGACTAGATAGGAGGACGCACACCTCCCCTTGCTTTGCCATAACCAGAAGGACAGAGGAAGGACTCACTATGTCCAGGGGCTCTCCACATCCATCAGCCTTCAGATGGGCTGTGAGCCCAGTTCCTTCTCCCTGCGATTGCTCTTCCCACACAACCAAGCTCCACTCTTGACAGAAAAGCAGCAGCCAGGACAACTGCGTAGGCTTAGCAGGGAACATAATTTTCAGAGTCAATTGTGACTTTCATGATGTTGGTCTTGTGTTTTAAAATAACTGGGTTTATTTGCTCTGTGAGAAATGTGCTCAGTAGATTCTGCTCCACGTGGGTAGAGAACCCTTGTAACATGACTGGGCTCCGCCTGCCTGGGATAAATGGAATTAACTAGCTAACAATGGCATCACACAATGCTTCCAGCTCTTCAGTATGTCCTTGGGCATCTGTCCTGAATTTTTCTTTTTAAGAAAAATAAAACCACCCACCTTCTTTGTACATATTTATTTACATATGCATCATTTCTTCATTCAGTACATTTTCATTGAATAGTCACCATATGCCAGGCCCTAGGCTAAGGGTTAAGAATACAAGATAATTCACATATTATGTACCCATAAGGCTAGCTGGTGAGATGGCTCAGCAAGTTCAGGCGCTTGTAGCCAAGCCTGAGGATCTGAGTTCAATCCCCAGAACCCACATGAAAGGAGTAAACTGGCTCCCACAAATTGTCTTCTAGCCCCTATGCACACACCATGGCATGTGTACGCACACACACACACACACACACACACACACACTCCATAATAAATGTAAAAAAAAATTAAAGACAGTAAGGCTGTTGGGCCCATCAGTAAGATTTGCCTAGTCCTGGGCTCCATCCCAGCAATGCAAGAAATAACAACACACTTCTTATCTGACATCGGTGGAAAGAAGAGTCGTAGCAAAGGCATGTGCGGTGGAGGCAGCCAGCAAAGCAACACAGAGCTGCCTCCCACTCCACGTCACAGCCTCGCTAATCCACTGGCCCAGGCTCCTTTTTCCTTCATCATAGAACTTTCCGTGTCTAATCTCAGCCTTGGGCCTCAAACTATAGTAAAGAGAAAGCAATCACAAGTTAAGAGCAAACAAGTGAAATAAGTAAGACAAGTCTATGTCATTAAAACGCACACACACACACACACACACACACAAACAAACTGGAGGCTGGCAATATAGCTCAGAGGTTAGGGCTCCTGGGAGTTTTCTTGTCCAGAGAATCCAGGTTTGGTTCACAGTACCCACACAGAGGCTCATCCTGTCTCTAACTCCAGTATCAGAGGATCCAACCAGTGTTCTCTTCTGGCTTCTATGGGTGTGCACACAGTATACATATGTACATATACATGCAAGCAAGATAAAAATAAGTAAATCTTTTGTGAAGCTATGGAATTTAACAAATGGAGTGGGGAAGTTTTTCCAGCAAAAATAGCACAGGAAATCCACAGAGGACGTGGAAAAGAGCAGTGAAGTATACAAGAAAGTCAGTATTGCTGGGGCAGCCGTGTCCACCTGTGCCCCAGCTACACGTGTGGTGAAGCAAGAGAGTCACTGAGCCGGGACGAAAGAAAGAAAAGAAGGAAAGAGAAGAAAAGGAATATGTGTATTCATTCTTTTTTTTTTTTTAATTTTATTTATTATATGTAAATACACTGTAGCTGTCTTCAGACACTCCAGAAGAGGGCACCAGATCTCGTTACGGATGGTTGTGAGCCACCATGTGGATGCTGGGATTTGAACTTATCACCTTCAGAAGAGCAGTCGGGTGCTCTTACCCGCTGAGCCATCTCACCAGCCCCTGTGTATTCATTCTTATTGGCAATCCAAAAGTATGTTTAAAATAATAATAAAAATAGTAGGGGCTCAAGAGGTGGCTTCCAGATAGAAGTACTGCTTTTACAGAAGACTCAAGTTTGCTTCTCAGTACCGGTGGTGGGTAACTCACAACCCCCTGTCATGTCAGTTTCAGAAGTTCTAATACCCTCTTTTAGTCTCTGAGGGCACAACCACATACAAGGTACATATCCCCACAACTACACACACACATATACATAAACATAAATCTAAAAAAGCCTTGGGATTTTCCTTAATAATATTAAGAGCTAAGCATAGCGGCATACACTGTAATCCCAGTACTTGGGACAACAGAGGCAGGAGAATCACGATTTCAAGGCCAACCTTGGCTGTATAGCAAGGTAAAGATAAGTCTGGGTTCCGTGAGACTCTATGCCTGAAACATATAGATGTGTGTGCATGTGTCTGTCTGTCTGTCTGTCTGAGTGTACATATTTACAATATATAATATGTAATTTAGAAAAAAACATTTTAAGCTGTCTTGGCTTCCTTCCTCATCGCCATGAAACAATGGTATGGCGAAAGTGAGTCACAGAGAAAGGGTTTATTTTACTCTTAGTCCATTATGGTGGGGAAGTCAAGGCAGCAATGGCTTGAAGTAGCTGTCACATTAAATCCTGCATTTCTGCAGACAGACTGAATATGAGTAAACCATCATCCATAACATGGACAAACGAAGTATGTGTGCTCTTCACTGAATATGTCTTTGTAGTGGGCAAGCTGCAGCTGTTTGTGGACATTCTGTGGTTTTTCCGAGACAGGGTTTCTCTGTATAGCCCTGCCTGTCCTGGAACTCACTCTGTACACCAGGCTGGCCTCGAACTCAGAAATCCGCCTGCCTCTGCCTCCCGAGTGCTGGGATTAAAGGGGTGCGCTACCACGCCTGGCTGGACATTCTGAAGACTTCCAAGTAAATGCAACTGTTCCTAAGATGTTTGTTTGTTTGTTTGTTTATTGCAAGGGGGAGAGTATGGAGAGATGGCTCAGAGGTTAAAAGTACTGGTTGCTCTTTCAGAGGACTTGGGTTTGATTCCCAGTCCCTGCATGGCAGCTCACAACCATCTCTAACTCCAGTCAGGAGATATGAAAACGTTTTCTGGACTCAGCAAACACGGAACACACATGATATATAAACATTTATACAGGCAAAAAATGCCTGCAATTCACACACTGTAATTTGGTCTGGGAGATTTTCTGTTTTTTAAGTCTGGGATAGCCTAGCCTGCCTAGTTTAGACCCTCTGCAGCAAAGGAGCATTTGCTGGGGTGGATACCCACAGGATCAATTACAAGGCAAAGTGGAAGGACCCCACTACCTGGACTATGTTAGGGAAGAGCCATGCGCCCTGTCTCTCTCTGCCACAACAGGGTCTCACCAAGGGAGGGCAAGGTTAGAAAAAGAGCAGCACAGCCGGGCGTGGTGGCGCACGCCTTTAATCCCAGCACCAGGGAGGCAGAGGCAGGCGGATTTCTGAGTTCAAGGCCAGCCTGGTCTACAAAGTGAGCTCCAGAACAGCCAGGGCTATACAGAGAAACCCTGTCTCGAAAAGCCAAAAAAAAAAAAAAAGAAAAAAGAAAAAAGAAAAAGAGCAGCACAAAGCAGATACCTGAAGCCAGTTCATACCTGCTGAGTCAGGAATGGTCCGTGGACAAGTAGGCCACAGCTCACCAGCCAGTTTGCTGCCAGACATGCAGTTTACTCACACTTTAGGGCACAGGCAAGTGGCTCTCTGTGAGTTTGAAGCCGACTTCATCTTCATGGCCAGCACCAGAGCTTTAGAGTGAGACTCTGCATCACGCTCATATAATTATTAAAAAAAAAAGACCAATAATGTTAAAGATTGTAGTGCTACATTAAATAACAAGATCTAACAGCAGTAAGTTTAACAATACCTATAACTTCAGTTGTCGATAACCTTAAATATTTTGGGATCTCCACGTGAAAATATCTGTTGCCGGAGATGATGTCACACGCCTTTATCCCAGCATTCAGGAGGCAAAATCACATACATGGATCCCTGTGAGTTCAAGAGCAGCCTGGTCTACAGAACAAGTTCCAGGACAGCCGGGGCAACACTGTATTAGATCAAGGATTGGGGAATGAGAACACACGACATCTGTTGCAACTACTGCCACCTGTCACTGGTTCTGCTCATTCTCTTGGAATTTATAGTTATGCATTTAAGTTTACTAAGAAAGAAAAATCAGGCTTTAGTTGGTTTTCTGTGCCAGCAATGTGGAGGCTGCAAAGCAGAATACTCAACTTAGGGTCAGCAGGGTTCGCTCCAGACATACCTAGAAAAAAAAATGCAAGTGGTGAGGTGGAATTATTTGGGCGAACAAAAAAAGCCTTTCTGGGACAAACCGACAAAAGGGGTGGCGCCGGTCAGATTCCACGGGTCTCCGCCCTAGCCCCTTCCCAGAGGCAGAGAGACCAGCGTGCACAGGCGCAGTCGCGCTGGGACCCAACCCCGGAGGACGCGTGCCGAAGCCTCGCCCTATGAACTGAGGCCCCGCCCTCCGCGCGCGAGCTTGGGGGCGGTCCCGCCGCCAGGCATCAGCAATCTATCCTGAGCGGAGGCGGCTCCGCACGCTTGCGGGGGAAACCGACACGTTAGCGGAGCGCACCGGCGGCGGCGTTCGGCTGCCGCTGCGGCACAAGCGGGAGGATGGCGGAGGCCTCGGAGAGGCTTTACCGAGTGGAGTACGCGAAGAGCGGGCGCGCCTCTTGCAAGAAATGCAGCGAGAGTATTCCCAAGGACTCCCTCCGCATGGCCATCATGGTGCAGGTGCGGCGGGGCCGGGCCGGAGGCGCAGGGAGACGCGGCCTGGGCGGCTGTGTGGGCTCGAGGCCGCCTCACTCCCGCCTCGGCTCAGCGTGACCGGGAGAGAAGGGCGGGAAAGACCCAGCGCCGCCGAGGTCCTTGAGGCCCACCGGGCCGACCCCTTCCGGGACATTGCGCTGACCCTACAAGAAAAGCCCGGGAAGTAAGAGCATCTGGCGTAAGTGCCTCTTGCTTTGTAAAGACAAGGGGCCTGCCTCTTCGCTGGGTCTAGATGGTCGCAGTTATTTCACTGCCTTCTCTTGGCGTCGGGGTGGAGGGTGTGCGCGCGGTCTTTGAAGCTGCTCTGATTTGGGCCTATCTTGTCCCGGAAGATTTTTGTCCTCCATGAATACAGAAGATTTCCCCCCCTTCTTCCTTAAGCCTATTTTTGATTATCCTTTCAACATCCGCTCACTCTCGATATTTCTATTTTAGTTATGCAAAGCAGTGCCATTTCTTTACAGTGCGTTCGCTTTGGGCCTGATTTCTACTTGGAAATAGCATTTTCTCCAAACTTCCCGAGGTTTCGGCGTTTTCTGCAGTTATCTGGTCTCTTCCCTGACGCTTCCGAGATGGTCAGGGGGTGGTGGGATCCCGGGTCCTTGCGGTCCAGTGGTTCCTGCCTCCTAGGCTTTTGCAAGTGTGGTTCTCACCTGCCCTGTTCCCACCTCCCCCAAACACTCAGTTACCCAAGATCACGCTGCTAATGGTCAAGGCAATTGATTTCCCTTGCTGTCCAGCTGCAGTAATGTGTTTTACTGAAGAAGAGGCAGGCTAGCCCTCAGTGTGGCTTCAGTACTTGAGGGGGGAGGAGGGGGAGAGAAGACATTCACTCAGTGGGTACCAAGATACCACACTGCTTCTGTTATTTCTCCTTATGGGAAGAACTGAAGCTGTCATCTTGGTGCCCTCGGAGAGACTGCCTAGCTCAGCATTCTTGCTTGACACAGTTTTCATAACATCCTATACATATTTATTAAGAAGCAGCTAGTGTCTATAATTATCATTGGTGACAAAAATTCCGGGAAACTGCTAGGCACATCTTTGTTGCTTGCATTTATGACTGGACGGGCAACCCACCCTGGGCTCCTTCTGCTAGGTTAAGGGAGTGTGGGAAGGATTGATAAGCCTTGAATCTGATGGAACTGAGTGCTAGGCAGAATGCCCTGGGGAGGAGGAGCCCAGGGTGTCCCAGTCAAGTATGGGAGCTTGATTAAGAGTTTTTATTCACAGACGTGGGACAGGAAGATGGAGATAGCTAGAATTTGAAGGACATTTGAAAGCCCCATTTCCCACTGAGGTCTTTGAACTTTACCCCACAGTTCCCTCCTCCCTGTGTGAAGATAAATAGAGCTCTCTGGCTCTCTGGGCTTAAGAGAAAACAAATTTACATCCTTGCCAGTTTATAGATTAAACCCATTATTCCCTCGGTCTTGAATATAGCAGGAAAGCAAAATTGTCTTCGGCTTATATTTTCATATTATTTTATGATTGGGGATTCCTCAATTGTAGCAGCTATTAGAGGGGTATTAGTAGAGTATAAAGTAATGGTATTCCCAGAAGTAGGTTGGTTGGTAGACCAGATTTCAGGGCTGATGTCTGTGATGCTCTGGCCTCCATCCTGGAGTGCTGAGAATTACTGGCCTGCCTGTACTGCCACACCCAGCCATTCAAATGGTTTTGTTTGGTTTTTGGGACCTGGCTTACTGTCATCCTGCTGGCCTTGAACTCACCGAGATCTGCCTGCCTCTGCCTCCCCAAGGGATGAGATTAAAGTCGTGTGCTACCTTCCATACCTTACAGATTTTATTAGGCATCTGTACTAGCCAGAGAATATCCGCCCTGTGAAAGATGACCCCCAGTACTACCTAGGAAGAGAGGAAAAAAAGGGGGTTTTGGGATAGGCTGAGGCTGACCTAAATAACTTAACATTCAGGGTCCTCCTCCTGGTTTTTTTGACTGAAAGAAATTATTGGGTGGTGCTCTTCCTTCCTTAGTGGAGCTTGGGAGTTTAGATCCCAGTAAGAGCTTGAGTGCACAGAGAGAAACCCGTTTTTTGTTCTAGAGCTTGAATTTAAATACCTTCTTTTACATTTGTATGAGAGGATTGCTCTCTGAGCCTCTGAGCCCTGGGTGAGGCTGCTTAGCTGGGAGGCAGAGGGATGACCCTGAGAGGAACTGAGGATTTGAGCATTCTCTGAGCAAGACCATCTTCCCACAGGCAGGGCTCTTGACCTGCCTTACCTGGAAGGAAATGGTGAACCTTGTGGTTGTTAGGGGCTGGGTCTAAGTCCTAGATTCTGTCCCTGGCCTATTTCACACCTCCTAGGTAGAGACCAACAACTTAGGATGTTGGCCGTTCCCACCTGTCCTCCCCCAGGCCTGGTCCGGGCTTTGTTTTTCTTATGGAGTATGGCTTCTCTGGTTTTGTTTTGTTTTTTTCTTTTTTTTTTTTTTATGTATATGAGTACACACTGTAGTTATACAGATAGTTGTGAGCCTTCATCTGGTTGTTCAGAATTGAATTTAGGACCTCTGCTCTCTCCTGCCAACCCTGCTCTCTCAGGCCCAAAGATTTATTTATCATTATACATAAGTACACAGTAGCTTGTCTTCAGACACACCAGAAGAGGGCATCAGATCTCATTACGGATGGTTGTGAGCCACCGTGTGGTTGCTGGGATTTGAACTCAGGACCTTCAGAAGAGCAGTCAGTGCTTTTACCAGCTGAGCTGGTTTTGTATCTTAAGTGCACCATTGGGGGTACTTCTTGGTGTCACCAGTCTGGGGGCAGGAGGTGTTTGTTCGTGTAGAGCCATAGCTATAGGCTGAGGCAGGCGGCATAAGCCATTTTTACCACAGAGGCTCAGGGATCTGAAGCTGCTGAGAGCCAGAAGCTGAGTCCGCTCAGAAATGCCATTTATTATCTGGTCTAGGGGCCATCTTTGCTGCCGTTCCCCCACCTTCCTCTTCTGCCTGGCTGGGGACAGATTCTGTCCCTGAGGGCAGCACGGGGGAGTTGAGCCCCCCGAGGGGACTGGCAGAGCTCCTTCCTTTCAGGAACCTGCCAATTACTATTGGGTCACCTAGGCAGATCTTGCCTTTACTTTTTAAAGGCTTTTGTTTTGTTTTGTTGGTTTTTCGACACACGGTTTCTTTGTATATAGCCCTGGCTGTCCTGGAACTCACTCTGTAGACCAGGCTGGCCTCGAACTCAGAAATCCGCCTGCCTCTGCCTCCGGAGTGCTGGGATTAAAGGTGTGCGCCACCACACCCGGCTACTCTTTTTAAAGTTTTTAAATGAGTGTTTTGCCTGCATGTTTGTCTGCATCTCCTACCTGGTGCCAAGAGAGGTCAGAAGATGTCAGATCCTCTGGAACTGGGGTTACAGATGGTTGTGAACGACCTTATGGGTGCCAGGAATAGAACCCAGGTCCTGTGGTGGGATGACTTAGCCACTGAACGGACTTCTCAGCCCTCCGCCCTGCACTGTAATGTAACTAAAAGGAGGCAGACTCCAGCCTGAAGCTTCAGGGGCTCTCTTCAATGCTGCTTATGTGTTTTCCCTCTCTGTCCTTTGAAGCAGCCCTACCGAGCACTCACCTCAGTGGGTCAGAAGGTAGTTTGTGTTAAGTAGCTCTTCTGAATTTGGGGTGGGGGAGAACTCGCTATCAGACTCTTGTCCCATCCGCCTCACTGTGTCTCCATTGTTGCCACCATCTGTGAGATGCTGCTACTGCTGCTGCTGTCTTCCCAGAGGCATGGCCTGTGAAGAAAGGGTACCAGGAAACTGGGTTCATGTCGTTGTCTCCCTCATCTCAGGCTGTCACCATCTCTAAAACAGGCAGTCCTGGGTGCAGAGCCTCATAGGAGAAGAAAACATCTGAAGTGTCCCGGACTTTACCTCAGGCACATTGGGGGGTTGGGTGCCTCCCTGAGGCCAGTATTCAACCTATTTCCAGGCCTGGAAGCCTCTGCCTCAGGCTCCTTGTTCCCCTTGCAGAAGCCATTCCTTCTCCTCACCTGTGCATGCATGCCTTGCTGCGCCTGACGCTCTGCTGACACATTTTCTCTGCCTGGCTCATTATCTAGGTCCTGTTCCTTATTATTTTTAACCGCAGAGGTACTTAAGAGCCATTTCTGGGCCATCCAGACCCTTGAGTTCAAGTGTTACCTCCTGGCTCTTCTTTTTTTTTTTTTTTTTATTAGATTTATTTTATTTATTATATGTAAGTACACTGTAGCTGTCTTCAGACACTCCAGAAGAGGGCGCCAGATCTCGTTACGGATGGTTGTGAGCCACCATGTGGATGCTGGGATTTGAACTTATCGCCTTTGGAAGAGCAGTCGGGTGCTCTTACCCGCTGAGCCATCTCACCAGCCCCCGCCTCCTGGCTCTTCTAATAGGTCTAGGGGACAGACACTGAGATATTCTGTGTGTCACACCAGGCTGTGCAGTAAAGTCAGAATGCAGTTCACACAAGGAACCGGGGTTACCCTGTCATCCTGAGACGGTGGATTTGGGGGTGACCAGCCATAAGTTTTTAGGAAAATACCTGAGATGAGAAGCCAGAAAGCTGTTTCTCATCCATTTGCAAGTTACTGTGACCTGAGAGAGTATCAGGCAGCCTCGGGGAGAACAGGACTCTTTTGCTGCCTGGGCTGGGGGCAGGATTGTGGCCTGGACGGAGACTAACGGCCCCTCACCTCTGCTTTATGTCCCTTAGTCACCCATGTTCGATGGGAAAGTCCCACACTGGTACCACTTCTCCTGCTTCTGGAAGGTGGGTCACTCCATCCAGCAGCCTGATGTCGAAGTGGATGGCTTCTCTGAGCTGCGCTGGGATGATCAGCAGAAGGTCAAGAAGACTGCAGAGGCTGGAGGAGTAGCAGGTGTGTAGCCAGGGGTTCAAGAGCTCTCTGTCTGCTGAGTTGCTTCTGTGGCTCCTCATCAGGCCGTGTTGACTATTGCGTGAGCTTTGATGTTTTGCCTTTCCAGATGCTGGAAAGGTAGTCTTTAAGCTTGCATGTTTCGTGTGTGTGTGTGTGTGTGTGTGTGTGTGTGTGTGTGTGTGTGTGTGTGTGTTAGTACATGCACACATGTATGGTACAATATGCTGAGATTACAGGTGTGCACTTTCAACCCCTGGCTTCTGGTCTGACTTCTAGCTTGGTGGGTTAGAGTTGCCTGGGTTTAGTTTCAGGGAGAAAAGGAAATCTATGCACTTTCTGCACTTTCTTCTCTGCTGCCGAACGGAACAGTGTTCCTTGTTTAAGTGCCACACTTTGCTTGTCCTGTCCTCTGTTGGTGACTCTGGGTAGTTGACTGCATTCTGGCAAGCTTTTTTTTTTTTTGGTTTTTCCAAGACAGGGTTTGTCTGTGTAGTCCTGGCTGTCCTGGAACTCACTTTGTAGATCAGGCTGGCCTCGAACTCAGAAATCCGCCTGCCTCTGCCTCCCGAGTGCTGGGATCCAGCAAGCTTTCTAATATTGATAAAATCAGAAGTGCGCCAATGTGGAGCTGTGCGCCACTATGGATAGAGAATCCCACACCTGATTTCATGACAGTGTTGGAGTTGATGATAGACAGGCTAGGATTGCTGTGCGCCCTTACCTCAGGCTGTGTGGATAATGTGTCTGAAACTGCAGATGGATTGCATGTGTGGACCTGCAACCCATCCTGTCTCCAGGATGGTTTATGTGTATGTGCAGTTAACTTCAAAAGTCAAAAACAAAATCCTGCACGCCTGAAGAGTTCTGTTACCAAGCCTTTTACCCAGGGGGCACTCAGCTTGTAGCTTGTTGTCGTTTCTTTTTTCTTTTTAAACTTTAGACTTATTTTACTTTATGTGCTTTATGTGTATGAGTGTTTTGCCTACATGTTTGTACCTGGTTCTCATGGAGTCAGAAAGAGACTTCTGGTCCCCTAGGACTAGAGTTCTGGAATGCTGTGAACTACCATGTATGGGAATTGAACCTGGATCCTCTACAAGAGTAACAATCACTCTTAGCCACTGAGCCATCTCCCCAGCCCACCATGGTGATTCAATGTGGATTTTACTCCTGAAATTTCAGTGCTTCACCTCTGAAGGACCCTACGTAAACACACGGATTGTGGCTGCTACTGTCTCCCAGTCTGTGGCTCGCCTTTCAGTTTAATTGTAAATTTTCACATTTATTTATATGTAGGAAGGGGTTGCATCCATGCATGGTGATTCTCTCCTAACGCCCACTGGGTCCCAAGGATGGAGCCTGGGCTTAAGTTAACTTGTGTTAGCTGTAAGGAAGACAATGGGGGATTTTCCTGATGTTACAGCAGCATTTATGGAGAAGGCTCTGTATTAGTTACCTCTCTATTGCTGTGATAAAACAGCATGACCAAGCAACTTCTAGAAGAAAGAATATATTTGGGCCCAAGAGTCTCACGACAGAGAAATGTGACATCAAGTGGGGGGCACAGCACCAGATCAAGAGCGTGAGCTGGAAACTGGCACAAGGCTTTAAACTCTCAGCAGCATCCTCCCTCAGCAAGACTACCTTCCTAAGCCTATCCAGAAAGGACCATCTGGGAACCAGCTCGCATGCCCAGGATCATGGGGGCCATTGGTCATTCAAACCATCTCTTTGGTTCACTTTGTCTTCCAGTTCCATGGCTCTGTTACTGTGGCTTCAGGAAGTTGTAACACTACACAGTATGCCTCCTCCTCTCCTTCTCTGTGGGTCCTTTGTTAACTCCTCACAGATGTTAGTAAAGCAGCTAGGTGTGTAAAGTACACCATGTAAGCATGAAGACTTGAGTTCAGATCCCCAATACCCTGGTCAAAAACCAGGCATGGCTGTAGGGTTGGGGTGTGTGCAGTGGAGACAGGCAGATCCATGGGCTCACTAGACAGCCATCGAGCTAATTTGGTGATCTCTAGGTTCAGTAAGAGACTCTGTGTCAAAACGGGGACTAGAGAGATGGCTCACTGTTTACTGACTGGTTAGGGTAGACCTAAGATTGACTCCCAGCTCCCAATTGTCAGATATCTAATGCCATCTTCTGGCACCTGCATTCATATACACACACACCCACACAGACACAGAGACACACATAATTTAAAGACTAAAGTAGGCCTAGGCTGTGCAGTGGAAATTAAAAGAAAAATTGGCCACAGTTGTTGCCAGTAGAGATGATTGTGGTCACCCAAAACACAGTGCCCTTATGGGAGAAGGAAGACACAAGCTGGGCATTTGGGGGCTGCAGCACGGCACGAGGCTGCTGAGTTGAGCAGAGACGTGTGTTTGGTTCTTCAGGCAAAGGTCAGGATGGAAGTGGCGGCAAGGCAGAGAAGACATTGGGTGACTTTGCAGCGGAGTACGCCAAGTCCAACAGGAGCACGTGCAAGGGCTGTCTGGAGAAGATAGAGAAGGTATAGTTTGTGGTCTGCTGCCTGCACTTCCTTGGTGTTTGTCTTGCAGGGGGGGGGAGTGGTAGGGGGTACATTTCAGAAGAAAAGAATCACAACACAGAAATGCCTTGGAGGTGGGAGGTGACAGTTTCTTCTTCTGGGCAGGCCCCGACCTTTGTTCTCCTTAGCCGCCCCTATGGACAGGGGCCCTGGAAGAATCAGCATAGGTCTACTTAAAGTCAATAGTTCTTGTTTGGTGGGTCTGAGGTTAGGTGGGTTACCCTGCTTCCAACTCTCCTGTTTAATCAGAGAAACTTCACAGAACAGCCTCCCTTGCCACCAGTTCTTGTCAGGTGGAGTGGATGACTGCTGTGTTGCCGGGAACAGTAGGAGGAGGAATGCATGTGCTTGCCAGCATTCCCTTCTGTGTTGCCGGGAACAGTAGGAGGAGGAATGCATGTGCTTGCCAGCATTCCCTTCTCTGCTGCCATGATTCATTCAGCATTAGTTGTATTGTGAAGTGTGAGTCAGTTTTCTGTGTGGTAGATGATGTGATGCCCGAGATGGTCCACCTGAAGAGGAGGAAGAGGTTGATGTTGGCTCACGGTTCCAGGCATCTCAGTCCTGGTCCATCCCTTGGTCCTGTTGCTTTGAACCTGTCATGGCATCCTACGTGGCAGGAGCACGTGGAATATAAAAAGAGGAAAACCAACGTCTTAATATCAAATAGGCCTACTACTACTACTTCCCAAGAAAGAGCACCACAGTCTGGTACTAGAAGCATCTTTGAGAATGTTCAAGATCTAAATGTAGCAGACACGAAACTAAGGAAAGTGTGGTTGCTAAATGTCCTTCCACCGTTAGAAATGGGAGGCAAAAACTGGTCTTCCTGCCTCTGAGGGAGCAGCAGCTGCTCTGTGTTCTAGAGTTTAGTCGGCCTGAGGTGCAGTTTTCTGAATTGTCAGGACCCATGTTGGCCCAATTCTTTGCAGCTGCCTCACAGGTAGGAAACTTCAGGAATGTCAGTCATGCGAATTGTACACCTGGCAGATGGGCCAGAGCCAGCTCCTGATTCTTGTTGCAGTGTAATCGGACCTTAATTCTAGCAACCAGAGAGTCCACAGGAGGGCGAGGATGGATAGAAAGTCCCTGTTGGGATAAGTTGCCACACTAACACCATCACAGAGTGTGCAATGCTACTGCTGTCCAGCATACTGTGTCAGCATCTTAACCCATCCCTGGGAAGTGTTAGCATTCACCGTGTAGCAGTCACCATTACTTGTCTAAGTATAGGTATGTAGATAGTCATTTAGGATGTGTGTGTGTCTTTATCATCGTAGCAGTTCATGTATCGATCTCATGGAATGTGAGTGCTGGGGCCTAAGGGCACCTCACTCACAGTCTGTGATGGTGTAAAACTCAGGACTGTTTGAGAGCTTCAAGCTGGCCTTTGTTTGGATCAATCTCTTGGAATGTGAGTGCTGGGGCCTAAGGGCACCTCACTCACAGTCTGTGATGGTGTAAAACTCAGGACTGTTGAGAGCTTCAAGCTGGCCCTTGTTTGGGCTCAAGGCCCTAGGTTAGCTGCTCCTTGTCTTGCCTTGTCATTCCCTAGATACCTCATGGTTTTCCCTATAGGGCCAGATGCGCCTGTCCAAGAAGATGTTGGATCCAGAGAAGCCGCAGCTGGGTATGATTGACCGCTGGTACCATCCAACTTGCTTTGTCAAGAACCGGGATGCGCTTGGCTTCCGGCCTGAGTACAGTGCTAGTCAGTTCAAGGGCTTTAGCCTCCTCTCTGCAGAAGATAAAGAAGCTCTGAAGAAGCAGCTCCCAGCAGTCAAGAATGAAGGGTAGGTGGGATGTGGTTAGAATGTAGAGTTCTAGGGGAGCCTGTGGATTCCATTCCTCTGATGATGTTCAGAAAGCCAGGAGCTCTAGGGCTATAGGAGCAGAGGACATCTACTGCTCCAGTACCCACCCACCAGCTCATTGGTCATGACATCTTTCCCCAGGCTTCAGAACCTCTCCTGACTCCTGCACCCAGGCATTAGGTACAGCAGACTATGCCACTTTTTCATACAAGACCACCCTTGTGGCCATCCAAGCTTCTTAGCACCATGATGGCTATGCTTCCAAGCCCTTTGAAGATCTGCACCACAGTCACGCAGCAGAGGCGTTTCTGTGTCTGGATCTCTGGGAAAATCATGACTGTTCACAAAAAGATAAACAGTGGGAAGGGACGGGAATCAGAACAGATAGGCCCATGTGTGGAATTGCCATTTAGAGTGGGAAGGGCCTCAGTCTTGAGTAGCTTATTAATGAGCATGCTGAGGGTTGTGGAACTGTATCGTGCTCACTAACAAAACCCATGTCACTGTCACCAAGCAGCTTCTTGCACTATTTGTGGCCCTAACGTAGATACGTAGAGCAGCACGGGTGGCTTTGGAATGTGAAGTGAGCAAGTCAGGCCAGTGGGTGAGGGTGCCCTTGAACTGTTAGATAACAGCACAGAGTGCTGGGGTTCTCCAGCTGTCTTTACTTATGACATGATGCTGGAAAGGTGGAACGTGACCAGTTCTGTGCCTGATCTTGTTATCACCATAGTCCTGCAAGTCCTGCTGGTCCCTAGCAGGTGGCTTTAAAAGTACTCAGGCCGCGGTGAGATCTGGGGAGTAGCTCCCTGTCTCACTCCGGGCTCAGTTCTTACAGTTGTGTTTGGCTTTTCCACAATTCCCTGTCACTCTGTGCCAGAGATGTGTTTAGCATGAAGTGTGACCTGAGCCCTTGGTCTGTCCTGGTCGTCCTGGACATTAGGGTGAGCTCCAGGCCCCTCCTTATTAGCAGAAAAGGTCCTGAAGGGTGTGGCCTCTCCTGTCTGCCTGGCTGAAGGTAGCACTTGTACCTAAGAAGCAGGTGGGCAGCAGCTAACATGGCTAAAGTGACATGTCACCTGGTTGCATTAGGCATATTGGTCTTGTGGGTTCTCATTAAGTCCTCCATTTCTTTCAGAAAGAGAAAACATGATGAGGTGGATGGAACAGATGAGGTGGCCAAAAAGAAATCTAAGAAAGGAAAGGACAAGGATAGTAAGCTGGAGAAGGCCCTCAAGGTGAGTCCTCAGCTCTGTGAAAGACACCCGCTGACCCTGCTCACCGAGACCAGTGCACACTCGTGTGCGTGGCTGCTTGTGACCCGCATGGCTCCTCTCCCTGCTTGGTTTCCTTGCTCATAGAAATCATTTTTATTTGGGTGCAGGAACACATGAGGCCTTGAATGCCAGTACCAAGCAATGTAGACTGTTCCATGTCCTCCTGGCCTCTGGGTGACAGCATGGTGCTTCAGTCCAGTCAAGGCAGCATGTGGCTTCCTGCACCTGCAGCCCACTCCTGAGTTCTGGAGACTGAGGCCGAGTTCACAGATGCCAGTTCTTAGCGCCAGTGCCTCAGAATGTCAACAAAGGAGAGCATGCAGTAAAAAAGGAGTCTCCACACTGACTGGTGGCCACTGACCCGGGAGGGCTCGTTAGTGTTGGTTACACTATGTTAGAGCACAGAAACAGTTACCTTGTGTAGAATGCTGGGCGTTGGACAGTCAGAGACACAACAATCAGTCTCTTCTTGGAAACATGATTTCTCAGGAGCTTGAGCTTGTGACTTACAGCTTTTGCTAGTGGCTCACTTACAAGCAATATGTGACCTGGTTTTGACTGGTGGGGCCCTCTGCTTAAGTGTGAGTGATATATTTTTTTTCTTCTTGGTCTGGGTGTTTTTGCCTGCCTGTGTGTCTGAGCGGCCATGTGGATGTTGGGAATTGAATCCAGGTCGTCTGTAGGAGCAACCTGTTCTCCTAACTGAGTCATGGTTCCAGTCATCCCCAGATTTGAAATGTTTTTTCACTTTCACATTACTTGCATTTGCCTTTCAGTGGGTGTGCTGATGTTCTCTCTCCAATCAATGTTGCCAGTGATAAAAAGCGAGCCAGAAGTTTGAATTACCCTCTCAGCTCCTTTCTCTACTCCAGTCTGTCTCTGTAGGTCTCTGTCCTCAGCCATAAGAGAGAGAGGGGTCTGCTGTTTCCACAAGCCCTTTGCTCACAGACCTTCTGGCCTCCCACTGTGTGCCCTACCGTGGAGAGTAGTAATAAGAAGGATGTTGGTATTGAGAGCCCAGCAGTGGAAGTGGGAAGCAGGGAGTGAGCTTGTAGGTACCTCAGTCGGTGGAGTTAAAGTCTTTCCTTGGTGTTGGTATGACCAGCGCTCTCCTTTCCATCTTGGGAGGTGCAGCCTGCTGCTCAACCTACCTTGCTGCTGTCCCAAGGAGAGTGGAGGCTCATTCTGCCATACCTACTGGCAGACAGTTGTAAGAATGAATGAGGTGCCACATAACACCAACAAAGAGTAGGCCCTTTGTAGACATTGAAATCAAGATTTTTTTGTTTCTTTGTTTTTCGAGACAGGGTTTCTCTGTGTAGCCTTGGCTGTCCTGGAACTCACTTTGTAGACCAGGCTGGCCTTGAACTCAGAAATCTGCCTGCCTCTGCCTCCCAAGTGCTGGGATTAAAGGCGTGTGCCACCACACCCAGCTGAATGTAACTTTTTTAATGTAAGCTAAGAAAGCTGTTAAGATTTTGACAAGAACTGATCTCAGTTGAGGGGTCTCATCCTCAGGCTCAGAATGAGCTCATCTGGAATATCAAAGACGAGCTGAAGAAAGCGTGTTCCACCAACGACCTGAAGGAGCTGCTCATCTTCAACCAGCAGCAGGTGCCGTCAGGAGAGTCAGCGGTGAGTGCCCTCTGTGCTGTGGGGGACACACAGGAGGCCCTGCAGGAAACCCAGGCTCCATGATGGTGTAGCTTATCCTGTGCTGCAGGATATTTGGTCACCCCCGAGATTGTCATTTGCTTGGAAAAACCTGTTTCTAGTAGTGTGCTCATCCCTAACACACTCCTTTAATCCAGGAGCTTTCCGTTTACTATAAATAGGATTAAGTAAAGTCAGCCTTAGGTCAAGCAACCAGATGACAGGAAGTGAACATCGGAAAAAACAGTAAGGGAGTCAGACAGGAGAGGACAGACAGAGGGGTATACAGAAGTAGAGGGCAGGGACATTGAGTTTGAGGGGGGTTTGAGATGGTGAGGTGTGAGGTGTAGGAGAACTTCATTTTGGGACCTCAGCTGAGGATGGTCTCCTAGGTGCTTTCTCTGCCTCTCTGAGCAGCAGATAAAATCCAATGTTTAATGAGATTTTGTTAAAAACAATCATGGTCACCATCTCCTTCAGCCAGTAGGCCACCCCAGCCATACCATACACTGCCACATGTTTGTCCTGGTTTAGAACCTGGTGAAGTACCAAGATGGGCAGGTACTCTTGCCTTGGATTTATTTCACTCTCCTGAGAACTGCTCTGCTGCTACATGTCCAGGGCTGCCACGCCCACTGTGCACCTACGTTGGTCATTTGTGGTGCAGTGCTTGCTATAGGACCCTTCACTTGGAGAAAAGGATTCAAAACATACAAAGCCCGGGCTGTGTTGTCACCTGGCACTGGGGCTAAGGTAGCACCCAGAGACAGCCTCTTTCCAGGGATAGAGCCTGTGTGAGAGTTCCTACATCTGCATCAGTAACTGTCCTTTCCTGAGCCCTGGTCTCTGGCATGTTTCTTCAGATCTTGGACAGAGTTGCTGACGGCATGGCGTTTGGGGCCCTTCTGCCCTGCAAAGAGTGTTCAGGCCAGCTGGTCTTTAAGAGCGACGCTTATTACTGTACTGGGGATGTCACTGCCTGGACCAAGTGCATGGTCAAGACACAGAATCCCAGCCGAAAGGAATGGGTAACTCCAAAGGTAAGGGGGAGTTTCCTGGACTCTGTCAGCAAGAAACTGTGGCTCCTTCCACGTTCTGGACATGGCCATGCTGCATGTCACACAAGGTGACAGTCCGTTTTCTCACCCTTTCTCATATCAGTACTGAGGAGAGAGTTCTCTGTTCACTGCTGTAATCTACCCTCCCTCCCCGTCTTCCTCCGCCTGTAGCCACTCTGTAGCCCCCCTGTTGTTCTCTCACCTTTAGAATCTCAGCCTGTCTGCTTTCCTCCCTCACATAGCATTGTGTGCTTTTTACTGCCTTTGGTGGGGACAGTTGTAAGATTACTGTGAGCAGAATTAGCCATAGATGCAGACTGCCTGCTTATGTCTTTGGGGTGGTGCTGCAGATACGTTACAGTCTGGTGATGCTTGCTGTCCCCGTATAGTGTGGGGTTCATGACTATATTATTCCAGCAGGTGCTTACCTCAGATGAAAAGTCAGCTCTGTGGTGTCCCCTATAACCCTTGTGGCCCTTCCTGTCAGTCTCTACACCCCAGATTCCCGTAGGCTAGTGTGCGTTACTGAGTGTTGCCTGTGCCCAGGCAACTCTGCTGTTTTGGCGAGTGTACCCCACCTCCTGGCTCTTAGCTGTACTCAGTTCAGACAGGACTGCTTTCTTGAGGGCAGAAGTCCTCTATCTAACCTGCCTATGCCACATGGCCTTGGTGAGGGTAAGTCTGAGGTGTCTGGCACCTTACTTACCATTTACTGAATGTGGGCACAGCTGGGAAAGTTACCTGTCTGTTTAGAGACTTGAGCACAGGGGTTGCTCTTCACCAGACATCATCAAGTGGCCAACCTCTGTAGGGCAAGGCCTACTGTAAGTCTCAGAATAATTATGATAATAATTAATGATTATGGTAATAAATAACTCTCAGTGAATGCAAGAGGGCTCACAGCAGGCTCTTCCCAGCAAGCGAGTGACTTGTCTCCTTTGGAAAACTTGAAAATCTGTCACTGGGTGTGTTTTGTTGCTTGGTTTTTGGATCCTGCATCCCCTCCCCACTATAAATGCCCTGCATGAGAGTGGTGCACCCTGAGAGCTGATGCGCCTGCTCTGACACAGCCTCACCCAAAGCCCGTACGTTACAGTAAGGCTGCTCTTGGCATTGTGCAGCCTGTGGGGTTTGGTAAACATAGAATGAAATGTACCCATAAGGAAAGTATCATTTACAACATCTGTTCCCTAAGACTCTCCGTGTTCTCTTTGTCTTTCCACTGCCGGGCCCTGGAAACCACTGATCTTTTCATCAACTCCATGTTTTCCCATTTCTAGCACTTCTAGAATGTCCTGTGCTGCCTGTTAAGCTAGCTTCCTTTATTTGGGGGAGTGTGTAGTCAGAGTTCCCCTATACCTGGGTAGTTCATTAGATTTTGATGTTTAATAATAGTTCATCGTGGGGCTGGTGAGATGGCTCAGCGGGTAAGAGCACCCGACTGCTCTTCCGAAGGTGATAAGTTCAAATCCCAGCAACCACATGGTGGCTCACAACCATCTGATCTGGCTCTCTCTTCTGGAGTGTCTGAAGACAGCTACAGTGTACTTACATATAATAAATAAAATAAATCTTAAAAAAAATAGTTCATCGTATCAAAAAATAGTTCATTGTATCTCTATGTACTCCTAGCTGCCTTAGGGCTCACTATGTAGACCTGGCCGACCTCAAACCTACAAAAATCTGCCTGCCTCTTCCTCCCAAGTGGTAGGATTAAGGGTGTGCGCTTGTCTGTCACCCATCCTAGCCCTGGCCTAAGCCATGTGTTAGCCCCTGAGAGAAGTGACTTGGGGACAGGGCAGTCCCAGTATGCCTCCTAGGTCTAGTGATGCTTCTCCCACTAAGTTGTCAGCTGAGGTTTTATTTTGTTTTAAAATATTACCCTTAGTTGAGGAGGGGCACATGTAGAGGCTGAGGACAGCTTGTGGGAGATTCTTCTACCATGTGGGCTCTGGGCCAAACTCCAGCCCTTGGCTTGGCAGCACGCACTGGCATATTTTTGTTCCTAAAGGGTGAGGTTTCTCACCTAGGTCACCCTAAGAGACCTCTAATGTCATTAAAACTAAAACTTAACATTGTTTAGGAATTCCGAGAAATATCCTACCTCAAGAAGTTAAAGGTCAAAAAACAGGACCGGATATTCCCTCCAGAGAGCAATGCCCCAGCACCGCTGGCACCGCCCCTCTCCGTCACCTCAGCACCCACAGCTGTGAACTCCTCTGCTCCAGCAGGTATGGTTCCAGGAGGGATTGTGGGCTGGGTTTGACCTCTGAGCTGTGCCATGCAAGGACATAGCAGAATGAAGAGGATGTCCAGTGGTCCGTGTACTGTGCAGCTAACATTCCTTAGGGCATGAACAGAGTATACACCAGTGTAACATGGAACAGGTCCCCAATCTCCAGGCCCATTGTCCTCCCTGTACCACCAACCATCGAGAGCCGCAGAAGCAGTGAGGTCAGTGCCTCATTGGAAAGGAGAGTGCTGCTTGCTCCTTCAGGCCTATGAAGACTCCTTTGAAAAGGTGGAGGTCGTGCTGGAGTGGGCAGGGGACAAGCTTCTGCTTCTGAGCACTAGGCCAGCTGCACCTAGTCTGCCCCTAATGGTGAACTCATTCCCACAAGTCCTCTCCATTGCTTAAAGCCTGGGCGCTGCATCCACACACGATGGATGGTCTGTAGGATCTGCTTTCTGGTCTGCCGTCTCCTTGCTTGCAGTTCACACCCAAATCAGTGATTTTGTTCTCTCTAGAGACTTAAGTGAAATGCAAGTGATACCTCAATGTCCACCCCCCAGAAAGAACAGACAAGATCTCCCACTTGGGAGGTCCAAAGCAATGGCCTATGGCCTAGCTATAACCAGTGCTGTGTTTCTACCTTCAACTCACAGAAAGCCCCATCCTTACCAACCTGACAGTTAGTGTTGTCACCAGCCTGACATTAAGGCTGGCCACCCTTTGCCTAGAACCACTTAGCTCAGTGTGCATGCTGACCAAACCTTTTAGCTTTGTCAACAACAAGTCTGATTTGCAAATAAGAACTATGCTTTTCTTATTCAGGAGTTAGAGAAGAGAGTGGGAAGGACTCAGCTCTCCACCTACCTTCTTCTAGCCTTCTGCTCTTTCATCTCTAGATGCAGCCTTTCTAGTCTGCCCCCAAGCAGACCCAGGGTAGCCAGCCTGGGTCACCTGTTTTGTGTGTGGCCTATGCCCTACCCAGTTTTCTCGGTTGCAGAACTCATGGGTTGGGTTCTTGGGTTTGCTGCTCTGCCCTGTTTCCCCACTGCCTATTGGCATGTCTTCATAAAGTTTTCCCAAAGAGAAGAGTGAAGAAGGAGGCTGGCCAGACTCTGTGGCTTATGGTTTCTCCTAAAGCCAGCTGTTTTGTCTTGCCTCCATTCGTCCTTTCCTGGGGGTCATAGCCTGATGCTTCTGATCTCTTATCCCAGACAAGCCCCTGTCTAACATGAAGATCCTGACTCTCGGAAAGCTTTCCCAGAACAAGGATGAAGCAAAAGCCATGATTGAGAAACTCGGAGGCAAGCTGACAGGATCTGCCAACAAGGCCTCCTTGTGTATCAGCACTAAAAGTAAGTTCAGCAGGCACGCGCCTCTCAAATGTGGTGAGGGTTGGTGTGGCACAGCTAGGGGTCAGACTCACCACTGTAGCCTGAAGGTAAAGCTAGTATCTGTACTGTATTATATGTGTTCACAGTGGCTCAGTCCCGTAAGCTTACACTGCTCCCCAGTGCTCTGTGGGATGTCCTGGGTTCCTCTGTAGGTAGGGTGGAGGTTATTACTTTGTAGTCTGGTGATGGAGCCCAGGCCCACATTTATGTTATAGACTGTCCTGCTGAGTGTTAGGGGTCTGGGTCTAAGAGTCCATTTACCACACTCAAGGTTTAGAGAAGGTGGCCTCCCTTGGCTTTGCATACCCGAGGGGCAGCCAGGAGCTGGAGAGTGACTGCTGAGATCAAGTTCAGCTATAGCTTGGGAGAGAAGTTGTTGGTGATGGGGTCATTGGCATTCTCGGGCTGTCGTGAGGTCGCGTTCAGCCTATTGTTGGATTTTCCTTTCTCCTGTCTTGTAAACAGAGGACGTGGAGAAGATGAGTAAGAAGATGGAGGAAGTGAAAGCGGCCAACGTTCGAGTTGTGTGTGAGGACTTCCTCCAGGATGTGTCTGCCTCCACTAAGAGCCTCCAAGAGCTGCTCTCGGCCCACAGCTTGTCCTCGTGGGGGGCTGAGGTGAAGGCAGAGCCTGGTGAAGTGGTGGCCCCCAAGGGGAAGTCAGCTGCACCCTCCAAGAAGAGCAAGGGTGCTGTCAAGGAGGAAGGTGAGGCCCAGCTGACCTGCCTGTGACTTTTGTTCTGTGTCCCTAAGTGCTGCAGTGTCCTTCAGTGTTAGCGGACACAAAGCAGCAGGCCCTCAGGCCCTCAGGAGCAGGTAGTGTGCAGGCACCAGGACGCATGCCTCTGGAAACTCTTCTGCCTTTGTCTTGAATCTTTAAGTTCCTCTGTCCTTTCCTTCCAAGGTGTCAACAAGTCTGAAAAGAGGATGAAATTAACTCTGAAGGGAGGAGCAGCGGTTGATCCTGACTCTGGTGAGTGGTCAGAGCCCCCCATGCACCCCGAGAGATTAGGAGAAATCTCTAGTCAGTGTAGCCAGAAGGGAGCAGGCCAGTCCTGGAAGCATGTGGGTCAGTGGGGACCTCTAAAGGTGTTGTGACATGAAACTAACTGGGAACACGTAGGCCCACAGAACCCTCTGTTGCACCCTGGCCCTTCAAGGGAGAAAACTATAGGAGCTTTGCCTCTGGGGCAGGTCTGGAACACTCTGCGCACGTCCTGGAGAAAGGTGGGAAGGTGTTCAGCGCCACACTTGGCCTGGTGGACATCGTGAAAGGGACGAACTCCTATTACAAACTGCAGCTTCTGGAGGACGACAAGGAAAGCAGGTGAGCCCTGGCCTCCAGACTGAAGGCAGGCCACTGCAGGGCCTCCAGACGGGGAGGCAGGCCACTGCGGGGCCTGCAGCAAGAGAGAGAAACCATCACAAAAACCCACAGTGTTTGAAGTCTCTCCATAAGAAATAGCCGCTACTGGCTGTCAGTTATGTTGCTGTGTGTAGCCATCCTAGTGGAGCTTCGCCAATTCCACGGGGCTATTCTTTTAGCCATTATGGAACATGTTAAGATTACATTTTATTCTTTTTGTTTGTAGCCCTGGCTCTCCTGGAACCTTTGTAGGCCAAACTGGCCTTGAAGATCTACCTTCCTATTGCTTCCCAAGTGTTTGAATTGAAGGTGTGCACTACCACACTTGGCTTTAAATTTATTGTTTTATGCTATTCCACGCTTGCTGGAATGATGGCAATAGTTCCGGTGTGTTTAACCATCCTCTCTTAGTTGTAGAATGCTTGCCTAGTGTGTTCAAGGCCCTAGGTTCCACCTCATGAGGGAGAGAGCATGCTTTTAAAGCTGCCCCTTACGGAGGAAGGCCTAACAGAACAAAAGCTTACCCTGGTCTCTGTCCCTTTACAGGTACTGGATCTTCCGGTCCTGGGGCCGAGTGGGCACAGTTATCGGCAGTAACAAACTTGAGCAGATGCCCTCCAAAGAGGATGCTGTGGAGCACTTCATGAAGCTATATGAAGAGAAGACTGGGAATGCCTGGCACTCAAAAAATTTCACAAAGTATCCCAAGAAGTTCTACCCTCTGGAGATTGACTATGGCCAGGTAATCATAGCAAGGTCTGTTCCTTTAACTCCACAGTGTGGCTCAGGTGGTGACACTGTGAACAGTGACACATGTTTAGAGAAGAATTAACAATACCAGGGTGACGCCGGGCAGAAGTGGCGCACGCCTTTAATCCCAGCACTTAGGAGGCAGAGGCAGGCGGATTTCTGAGTTCAAGGCCAGCCTGGTCTACAGAGTGAGTTCCAGGACAGCCAGGGCTATATAGAGAAACCAAAAATATATATATGGGCAACAAATTCTTCCCCCCAATTGGAAGAAAACATACTCATGCCATGAGTCCAGTTTTACCCAAGATTGTGAGAATAGTATGTTGAACACCATCTCTGTAACATAAAAATCATAACTAGTAAGTCAAGCAGTGTGTGGCGAGTACACCAAGCTCAGATGTAATACAAACAGAACTTTGAGGTAGTTGGCACTTCAATATGCCCTGTGAACGAACAATAGGTAGAAGTCACGTGAGCATCTCAGTAGCTACAGAAACATTTTGTAAAATGTATACCATAAGGCTTTGAATGAAACTTGGATAAGTTAAGAACAGAGTGGAGAGAGCTCAAGCTGAGTTTGAACTCTCAGCCTCCTGAGCGCTGGGATTGCAGGTGTGCAGTTACAAGCGTTGTCACGACCACTAGCAGTAGAGATTCTGAGACACCAAGGAAAGGTGGTTTCTGAAGCTGCTCTGGGCTTGACTGTAATGCTTCACTTGTAGAAGATTCCATTGGAATCCATGTGTCAGCACTGAGGGAAATGATGGCCGGTCAGGAGAGCTGATGTGCTCTGCCCTGGTATAGGTCACCTATCTATCCCAAAGTCTCCCTGTGGGACCTGAAGCAGCATTCAGTTATCTCTTAGGTGACATTTTGTGCCTAGATCATGTTTTGGTTGACCCGGAGGGTTGCTGTTTAACAAGTCAAACTAACAGTCATCTGGCTTCAGCCTCCAAAATGCTGGACTTGCAGGCATGTGTGTGTGCACCATACTGGTAAAACACCATTGCTTAAGGCCACATAGATCTTAAGGAGATCTATGTTGGGTTAGTAATCTTAGCCAGGGGTGTGTACATGTTAGTTTTGTAAAAATAGACTTATGAATGGGTACAGATTTTAATTCCACACCTTTGGGGTCTGGCATTCCTTAGAGGGAATTTTTTTCTGTTGTAGAGTGTTATGAGCTCTGCATTAAAAATTAGAATTTAGAGGTCAGGTCAGTGTGATGGCGCACAGGATTAATCCTAGTACACAGAGAACAGAGACAGGCAGATCTCTGAGCCTGGGGTCACTCTGGTCTTCATAGTATATTTCTTTTCCTTTTTTTTTTTTTTTAAGATTTATTCATTTATTATATGTAAGTACACTGTAGTTGTCTTCAGACACTCCAGAAGAGGGCATCAGATTTCGTTACGGATGGTTGTGAGCCACCATTTGGTTGCTGGGATTTGAACTCTGGACCTTCGGAAGAGCAGTCAGCACTCTTAACCACTGAGCCATCTTACCAGCCCTCATAGTATGTTTCAGGGTCACCTGAGTTACAGAGTGACACCCTGTTTCAAAAAATAAATAAACAAGTTTATAATCATAAATAATGGTGGCTGAGCCCTTGGGCTTAGAGGTAGACAGGATAGTACCCTCCTAAGTACTTGTTTTAGAATTTTTTTGAGAAAGGTATAGAAAATAAAACTGCCCAAGATTAACTGTAACAAAGTCCTAGCATGTATCTGCATCTGGCTGCTTTTACCTCTGGAGTCCTTTCCCACCATAATATCAGAATCCTGTATTCCATGTGGTACTCACCCATTTCTGCCTTCGTGGCCAGGATTATGCCCCACACACACACTCCAAAGACACCACTCTCCATAGGGGCACAACGTGAGACGGAGGAGTAGTTTTGCATTTTAAAAGCAGAAACCATGAAGCTAATCTCTTTTTTTGTTGTTGTTTTTTGTTTTGGTTTTTCAAGACAGGGTTTCTCTGTGTAGCCCTGTCTGTCCTGGAACTCACTTTGTAGACCAGGCTGGCCTCGAACTCAGAAATCCGCCTGCCTCTGCCTCCGGAGTGCTGGGATTAAAGGCGTGCGCCACCACGCCCAGCCATGAAGCTAATGTTAATCATTTAACCCAGCACTTTGCAGAATGGTCTCATTATCACATGATGGATACCAGCAGACCTGGGCAAGCAGGTGCAGGCAAAGGAAGACTGTCTAACAAGCTCCTGCCCAGTGATCTGAGCTTCACTCCACAACAGCCATCCCTTCTAAGATAGATGTGGATGCACACAGGGCACCATCTGCAGGGTACCAGCATGCCCAGAGAGAGAGCTAGGCATTGTCAGAACAGCTGGAATGTGAATCTGAAGCAGTCAGGGGGGCTTGGGGGAGGGCATGGGAATTACTTTGTCTGTGTCCAGCTGGCCTGGAGGGTTTGATGAACATTTGGCTTTTTTTGCTGGCAGTATTCTGTCCTGTGTCCTAGTTACCTGTAGCTAACCCCTGACAACACAATCCTTGTCCTCTTTCCCCACTTTCCTGAAGGATGAAGAGGCAGTAAAGAAGCTAACAGTGAAGCCTGGCACCAAGTCGAAGCTGCCGAAGCCAGTGCAGGAGCTTGTGGGGATGATCTTTGACGTGGAGAGCATGAAGAAGGCCTTGGTGGAGTACGAGGTAGGTGCTGAGTGAAGTAGCTCTCGCTGCTCATTGGCTATGCATCGTGAGCATGATTGGTGCACACTGAGCCTGGTGAAGTCACTGTGTTACCTTTCCTTTCTAAAAACCATGCAGCCGCAAACCTCCATCCCAGCTCCTGCTTGCCCAGTCACTGCCATGGGACATGCAGTGTACTGTAGAGGACTGGACCTGGACCTGGCCCCTGGCCCCCATTGCATTTTCCTATTTTGATTTCTGTGTTAGGGTGGGTAGGTCTGGCTCTTTGGGGCTCAGACTTACCAGCTGGCTGATGTCAATGGAAGTCCAAAGCTTCGCTCACTCGCAGAAAGAGAAAACTGGGTGGAAGAGACTGCTCAGTAGTTGCTCTTCCAGAGGCCCTGGTTTAATTTCCAGCACCCACCCACGTGGTGGCTTCCAATCATCTGTATCTTTAGTTCCAAGAGAACCAGCGCCCTCTTTTGGCTTCCACAGGTACTGGGTACCCAAGTGGTACATGGGCATGCAGGTAGGCAAAGCAGTCATAGACATAAAATAATAATAACAGTAAAAATTAAACAGTAAAAAAACTTCTGGGCTGGTGAGATGGCTCAGCGGGTAAGAGCATCCGACTGCTCTTCCAAAGGTGATAAGTTCAAATCCCAGCATCCACATGGTGGCTTACAACCATCCGTAACAAGATCTGGCGCCCTCTTCTGGAGTGTCTGAAGATAGCTACAGTGTACTTACATATAATAAATAAAGTAAATCTTTAAAACAAACAAACAAACAAAAAAAAACTTCTGTAACCACTGCTGTCTTGATCCATGCTCCAGTCAGTTAGCCAAACTCAAGTCAGCTCTTTTTCTTAAAACTTGAGGCTGGGGGCTGGTGAGATGGTTCAGCGGGTTAGAGCACCCGACTGTTCTTCCGAAGGTGATGAGTTCAAATCCCAGCAACCACATGGTGGCTTACAGCCACCCGTAACAAGATCTGACGCCCTCCTCTGGTGCGTCTGAAGTCAGCTACAGCGTACTTATGAAGAATAATAAGAAATGAATCCTTGGACCGGAGAGACCAACCGGAGCAAGCGAGGCTCCCGGAGCGAGCGGAGCCGAACCGGGACGGCCGGAGCAAGTGCAGACGCCGGAGCTAGCAGGGCCGGAGCGAGTGGAGCTGAACGGAGACGGCCGGAACGAGCGGGGCCAAACCGGAGCGAGCGGGGCTGGCTGGAACAAGCAGGGGCCATACAGGGGCGGCTGGGAGCAAGTGGGGCTGGCGGGAGCGAGCGGAGTCGAGCAGAGCGAGCGGGGTTGACCGGAACAAGGGAAAAAAAAAACAACTTGAGGCTGGAATGGATCCCACTAAAATCAGGGACCAGACAAGGCTGCCCACTTTCTCCCTACCTATTCAATATAGTACTTGAAGTCCTAGCCAGAGTGATTCGACAACAAAAGGAGGTCAAGGGGATACAAATTGGAAAGGAAGAACTCAAATTATCGCTATTTGCAGATGATATGATAGTATATATAAGTGACCCCAAAAACTCCACCAGAGNTCTTCAACCCTATAGGTGGAAGAATAACATGAACTAACTAGTACCCCCTGAGCTCATGTCTCTAGCTGCATATATAGAAGAGGATGGCCTAGTTGGCCATCATTGGGAAGAGAGGCCCCTTGGTCATGCAGACTTTATATGCCCCAGTACAGGGGAACGCCAGGGCCAAGATGTGGGAGCGGGTGGGTAGGGGAGCAGGCCCGGGAGGGGGGAGGGTATAGGGAACTTTCTGGATAACACTTGAAATGTAAATGAAGAAAATATCTAATAAAAGTTGGGGGGGGGGGCTTGAGGCTGGGTGTAGCTGTGTTAGAAGGCTCGCTCATCTCGCACACATGAGGCGAGATGATGCTGATAGGAATGGTACTGCTCCTGAGTAGGCCTACATGGTGTGGACAACAGGCTAAGCCAGACATAGGCTCTTCTCTCCTCACCTGAGGTCTTCCCAGCAATTGATGGAGGGGGTCTCTATACCTAGCCAGCCACAGCCTCCTAGTCCTTGGCCAGGAATCCAGAAACTACAGGCTGCTCTACAAATCCAGCAGCTCTGGTGGCTGTGCCCAGTGCCACACACAGTCTTAGAGCAGTGAGGTGCTTGCACACATGTGTGTCACCTCAAGCACTCAGTGACAGCACAGGCCGATTCACTCACAGGAGGGAATAGATGTCTTTCAAGATTCCAGTCAATCTGTGGCGCACGCCTTTAATCCCAGCACTTGGGAGGCAGAGGCCGGCGGATTTCTGAGTTCAAGGCCAGCCTGATCGACAAAGTGAGAAAAAAAAAAAAAAAAAGAATGCCCCTGTCTCTGCAGATTGACCTTCAGAAGATGCCTTTGGGGAAGCTGAGCAGAAGGCAGATCCAGGCCGCCTACTCTATCCTCAGCGAGGTTCAGCAGGTAAGCAAGCATCTCCAGCCAGGTCAGCCTGTCTTCTACCAAGAGGCCGTAGCAACATCTACTGTGGGAACAATGTCAGTACTGAACTGTAGTTTGTGAGGATTTGGAATTTTTTTCAGTTGAGTAAATATTGTGGTCCAGTTCATTGCTCAAAGGATGTTAACAAAATGCACATGGTAATGATTTTATGTGTCAGATATGGGATAAGCTCCTTAGAAATTTAAATTTGGAGCCGGGCGTGGTGGCGCACGCCTTTAATCCCAGCACTTGGGAGGCAGAGGCAGTCGGATTTCTGAGTTTGAGGCCAGCCAGGGCTATACAGAGAAACCCTGTCTCGAAAAACCAAAAAAAGAAAAGAAAAAATACAGAAATTTAAATTTGGTGGAGAGTTTTATCTAATATCTCTCCAGCCCTAGGGCTTCCCACTGATATCTTCAAGAGACCGAAAGGCTCTACTTCCTGGGTGGTGCTGGAGAATCCGGTGCCTCTGAGCAGGGAACTGGGTCCCTGCTTCCACGACATGGTTCGCTTCCTGGCTCAAGCTCTCTCAGGCTCATGGCCCTCGGTAGCAGGCGTCGGACTGTCTTTGCCACTGCAGCAAGGCGATGCTCCCCAACATGGTGGACAGTTTCTGTTGGTTGTCTGTTTGTTTGAGACAGGGGCTCTCTGTAGCCCACACTGGCCTAGAACTATAGGTACCTGGCTGGCCTCCAGCTTACAGATCTACCTGCCTCAGGGTGCTGGGATTAAAGGTGTGTGTCACCTTGCCCAGGTGAACAATTTTCAAACAAAAAATCAGGACTTTTACAGCAGTACCTATGAGCTCACCCCATAGATTCTGCAGTAGCACTTTGTATGAAGTGTATGATAGCATAGTTGTTAGTATGAATGAATTAATTAATTAATTAATTAATAATGAACAGCTACAGGACCATGATCCTGCGTGTGTCAGTGCGCGACTCTTCTCAGTGAGAAAGTACTCTAATTACCCTACTTGTATAGACAGCAGCTGCTTTAGTCCTGTGTCCATCTGTCTCCTTCCCTTCCAGGCAGTGTCTCAAGGCAGCAGTGAATCTCAGATCCTAGATCTCTCCAATCGCTTCTACACCCTGATCCCCCATGACTTTGGAATGAAGAAGCCCCCACTCCTGAACAACGCAGACAGTGTGCAGGTAATAGGCTGTGGGGTGGGGGCCAGCACTGGGCCTTACTGGGACTGCCCTCCTTACTGTGGTTTTATTTATTTATTTTTTTGAGACAGAGTTTCTCTGTATAGCCCTGGCTGTCCTGGAACTCACTTTGTAGACCAGGCTGGCCTCGAACTCAGAAATCCGCCTGCCTCTGCCTCCCGAGTGCTGGGATTAAAGGCATGCACCACCATGCCTGGCTCTTACTGTGTTTGTTAAGAGTAGGATCCTTCCTACTCTTCCTTTCTTTCCTTTGCTTTACTAAGTCAGTCTAGAAAATTGTCATTAACCAAGAAGACCATTTCTCTGTCTCACATAAAGGTCCCCATGTGTCCCTGGCATAGGTCACTTTGTGGCTTCCTTAGTGGCATTTATGTTCGTGCCTATCATTCATGTTTAAGAGTTCTGACATCTTCCCTTCACTTCCCCAGGCATCAGAGCCTTATTAGCATTCTGGGAAATGCCTGTAAGTGCCCACCATTGAGTGAGGGGTGATGGCAGGGTCTGGCCAGCACAGGCTCTTCCCCCACCTAAGGGAAGATGTCGGATGTCACCTACTTTCTGTATGTACTCCTGGCAGGGCTTGATGGTCTCCTTCCCTATGGACTTAGCTCCCAGGTCTGTATTCTGTCCCCAGGCCAAGGTGGCGATGCTGGACAACCTCCTGGATATTGAGGTGGCCTATAGTCTTCTCAGAGGTGGGTCTGATGACAGCAGTAAGGACCCCATCGACGTCAACTATGAGAAACTCAAAACTGACATTAAGGTGAGAAGCCTGCCCTTCCTGTGTAGCATTCAGTAGCTCACCTTAGAGTAGCATCTCCATCCTACATGTGCAGGTAGGCCATCTTCACAGCTTAAGTGTGTGGCTAGGCCTTGAGTCTGTGTTCTCACATATCCAGGTGATTCTGGTGGCCTTTGAGACTCACTGGAAAGTCTGAGCTAGCTAGTGCCTCAGGTCACTGTGGAGACTGAGTTTTGAAAAGTTCCTTTTATTTTGAGCACAAGCAGTCAGTTGAACTGGGCTGTGTTGAATTCAGTTCACGCTCAAGAGGGTGGAAATTGCCCTGCCTGAAGTGTGTGCCTGTCCCAGCCTGAGCTTGAGTCTGGCGTGCCCGTTGTCTTGGGTCTCTTGCTGTAACAAAACACCAATACCAAAAAGCAAATTGGAGAGGAAAGGGTTTATTTGGCTTAGACTTCCAGATTATAGTCCATCACTGGGGAAGTCAGGATAGGAACTCAAACAGGGCAGAATCCTGGAGGCAGGAGCTGATGCAGAGACCATGGAGGGATGCTGCTTACCTGCCTGCTTCTCATGGCTTACTCAGCTGCTTTCTTAGAACCTAGGACCACCAGCCCAGGGATAGCACCCACAATGGGCTGGGCCCTCCCCCTAAGTCACTAGTTGAGAAAACGCCTTACAGTTGGATCTCACAGAGGCATTTCCTCAAGGGAGACTTCCCTTCCTGTAGCCCCATCTTCTGCCTCTGTTTTCGGCCAGGCAGTCCAGGTTTTACTGGTGGTTGAAGTCTGGGCCAGATGTTTCCAGATGCTTGTCAAAGGATTGAAATAAAGGTTTGCAAAAGTAGTGTAGGTTGGGTGACTCTCTGTTTTTAATTGACAGTCTTGATTATATATGCTCTTTGCCCTCCTCTCCATAATGCATGTGATTTCCATCATTAGAGATGCCTCATTTCCCATAGGCATAAAATAGTAAAGAGAGGGTTATCTAATTAGAGTTACTTACTATTGAAACACCATGACCAAAGGAACTTGGGAAAGAAAAGATACATCCACATCACAGTTCATCATGGAAGGAGGTCAAGAGTAGGAACCTAGAAACAAGAGCTGGTGCAGATGCCATGGAGGCAGGCTGCTTTCTCCCAGTGGGTTTTATAGAACCTAGGACCACTAACTATCTCAGGGGTAGCCCTACCCAAAATGGACTGTGCCCTCCCATATAAACTAGTAATTAAGAAAATGCCCTACGAGCTTGCCTATAGCCCAATCTTATCAAGACCCCTCCAGTGACTCTAGCTTATGTCAAGTTGGCATAAAACCAGACAGCACAGGAGTCTCTACAGAAGTCCGCTTAAAGGACAGTTTGCCTTATTTTATTACCCAAGACCAACTGAGGCTTGATCAGCCTTCCTACTCATACCCAGACATAACTAGAATATTATTGAATAAAATCTAAATTTTATGGTTTTTTTTTTTTAAGATTTACTTATTTTATGTAAGTTTGTTCACTATAGCTGTCTTCAGACACACCAGAAGAGGGCATCAGATCTCATTACGGATGGTTGTGAGCCACCATGTGGTTGTTGGGAATTGAACCCAGGACCTCTGGAAGAGCAGCCAGTGCTCTTAACCACTGAGCCATCTCTCCAGCCCCTATGGTTCTTAACTTACTGCATTGTTTGGAGGTTGGTGTGCCCACAGCAGATAGAGGGGTTTAGGTTTTAGGTGCATTGAATGGAGAGGAATGTGTGCAGAATGAACAAGTGAGGTTCTCAGTGTTAGGAAAGAGTGCCTACGTAAGCCAGACAAGCGGAGTCCCAGGTAGCTAAGCTGTTCCCTAAGCTTGCCTGCCTCACAAGTAGGATATGATGCCAAATGTACCTTTTTAGCGGGAAAGCTAAGGATCTTGTTGAGGAGGCTCCTGTTTTGTTTTGTTTTGTTTGTTTTTTTTGAGACAGGGTTTCTCTGTATATCCCTGGCTGAGGCTCCTGTTTTTAACTACTGTTATAAAGCTTGTAGATAGAGACAGCACAGGTAATCAGAATTCTTAGGTTTTCCAAACTTGCAATAAGACAGTGTAAAGACCATCTACAGACTCCTGCACATACACATGGCTGGGCACGCACTGAGCCAGCCGAGGTACACACGGACAAGGGACTGTTCTCAGAACCCTGAGGGGACTGGGGGATAGTTGGTGGTAGAGCAGTACTTGCTGGGCATGTGAAAGGGCCTTTGGCCCATCCCTAGGACTGGAAATTGTATCATGTCACCTTGTGTTCCATCAGTGAGCTGGACTTCTGGTCAGAATAGTTCCACCTCGGTAATGGTGAGCCTGGTGTTTCTAGCCAATAGTATAGGCAAGAGTTCTGAGCTCCTCCTCGCAGTGCAAATGGATAAAGAAGTGACAGTCAGGCTCTGGACCCTGGCCTCGGCCTGCAAGTGTCAGTCCTTGGCAGTATTAGCTGCTCCTGGCGTTCTTTAGGTTAGTGTAACCATATCCTTCCTTTCTGGGTGTCTCCCCGCCCTGATTCCACATGCCTGTTTTCTAGGTGGTTGACAGAGATTCTGAAGAGGCCGAGGTCATCAGGAAGTACGTGAAGAACACTCATGCTACAACACACAACGCCTATGACCTGGAAGTGATAGACGTAAGAATCTTCTTACCCTTTCTGTCCTGCCAGGTCTCCCTGTCCCGCCTTTCCTGGGCCTGGCTCAGAAAGGGTGAGCCATTTGCTCTTCTTTCTTTTTTCTTTTTCTTTCTTTTTGAGACAGGATCTGTATTCCTGGCTGTTTGGAAGCTTTCTGTGTGCAGCAGGCTGGCCTTCCTCTCTCCTGAGTGCCGGGGACTAAAGGCTTGTGCCACCACTGCTGGCTCTACTTTTTTTTTTTTTGTGGGGCGGAGGGAGTCGAGACAGGGTTTCTCTGTATAGCCCTGGCTGTCCTAGAACTCTCTGTAGACCAGGCTGGCCTTGAACTCAGAAATCCACCTGCCTCCCAAGTGCTGGGATTAAAGGCGTGCGCTGGCTCTACTTTTAGTAAGCAGAAGTGGCGTGAGCAGGAGAGTGAGCGCTGCTGTGCGGTTGGCTGTGGCTTTTTCTGTGTACTTAGAGTGCCCCAGACTTATCAGAAAACATGATTACCAGAAGTTTATGATTCCTCAGGCCAGATGAGGTACACATCTGTAATCCCAGCACTCAGGAGGCTTAAAGTTAGCCTGGTCTACATAGTGAGAACAGTCTACAAAAAAGGTTCCTTAAGTGTGTACCTGCTGCACATCAGCTCCAGTGTCTGTAATGGCTCGTCCCTATAAGTGGAGCCTTGGGACACGTGCATTGTCAGCCCAGCCCAGCCCGTGGATGGTGTGGCAAAGCTAAAGCGTCCTTGTGACAGGTGGTCAGCATCAGAAGCTCCTATGTCTGTTCATCTCTTGGGTGGACCTGAGTAACAGTATCTGTCTCCCTCTTGCCAACTGCCTGCCCAGATCTTTAAGATAGCGCGCCAGGGGGAGAGCCAGCGCTACAAGCCCTTCAAGCAGCTCCACAACCGGAGGCTCCTGTGGCACGGCTCCAGGACCACCAACTTTGCCGGCATCCTGTCGCAGGGTCTGCGGATAGCTCCACCTGAAGCGCCTGTGGTAGGTGGCTGGCCTCTCTGGGGTGGTGTGGAAAGACTTGTCCCTGCAGTGCTCTCCTGAGGGCCCCCGGTGCTTTGAGAGTCCAGCCTGCAGCAGGCCCTCTCAGAGGGAATAGGCTTTGGAGCCCAGGCATTCCTCTGCCATTCCTCAGCTGGCAGCATCCATGAGCTCCCAAATTTCCACCATTAAAAAAAAATAGGACAAGGGATAGATGATGTTGCCTGATGGGTCACAGGACAGACCAAGTCAACAGGCCCTCTGAGGTGGAGAAGAAAGAAAAAGAAGGGCTTGGTGACTATAGCTCTCACTCAAGCTAGGTACTGGTGTGTGGCTGAGTGGTGACATCAGTGCCTGCGAGATGTATATGTGTGCCTGGCTTGGTCTAAGTAGTGATCATTAACTCGCTCACATTAGCCTTATGAGACTTCCTGATAAAAGAGAAAGAGTCCGCTCTTACGTGACTTCCTCCAGCCCACCTGTAAGCGCTGGCCTTCCATAGAGGGAGCCATCCGTCCCTCTCCGAGGTGATGGCTGTGGGCCTTGGCCAGGCAAAGCGCTTGTGGGAATTCACTGCTGGAAGGTTTTCAGCTGTCCCTCTTCCAACTCTCCAGACAGGCTACATGTTTGGGAAAGGGATCTACTTTGCCGATATGGTGTCCAAAAGTGCAAACTACTGCCACACATCTCAGGGAGACCCGATTGGCTTAATACTGCTGGGAGAGGTTGCCCTTGGAAACATGTGAGTACCCAGACTCTGAGGCCAGGGTGGGCAGAGTAGACTAGAACAAGTCTTCTTTCTTGGCTTGTAAGATAGCAGCTCGAGGGAGGAGTCAGGGGAGAGTTAGAGAAGCTATGAAAACCAAACAGAAGCCAGGACACAGGAAGGTCATTCAAAGAGAAGACCCGATTCCTTCATCCTCTGGCAACCTCCATCCTTTGAGCTGTGACCAGAACTAGATTGTGAAGTAGTCCATAGGGTAGACTAGACAGGAACTGTCAGACAGCTGGCCACAGCTCCAGACAGGCCTTTCTTTGAAAATAACCCCACAGGAGTGGTACTATTATGGGCTTTGTACTTGAGAAGAATGCTCTGGGTTCTGAAGTGTCCAGGAGCTGGGGAGGGAGGTGCCAGGGTAAAGGTGAACAGAGTTCTGTGGGCACTTAGTTTACGTACCAGTAAAGATGCTGAGGAAGGTGTTGGTTTAGGAGCCCTGTGACCAGAGGCTCTTCTGAGACTGTCCTCTTTTGAATAGGTATGAACTCAAGCATGCTTCACATATCAGCAAGTTACCCAAGGGCAAGCACAGTGTCAAAGGTACTGTCCCTCCAGCCTGACACGGCAGATTCGGGTGGAGGTTCATTTAAAAACAAAAACTGTTTGATTCCTATGTCATAATACCATGGGAGTTCTGTGGAATACCAGGAACCAAGTCAGGGCACTGGTAGCCTCAGCTTTTAAGCAGTGGTATCAGGGCCAAGAGGGACCTCTGGTACCCCTGGACTTATTGAATGGGTGGCATATGATGATCAAGGCCTCCTTGGGGCCACAGTATAACCTCATCTGGGCCACTGTGACTTCACTGAGTTGTGAAATAGATGTATACCCAGGACATTTTCACAGCCCTTGTTACACACCCCCTGTTATACCTAGAACTTGACCCTTCCATCTTACAGGTTTGGGAAAAACCACTCCTGACCCTTCGGCCAGCATCACCCTGGATGGTGTAGAGGTTCCACTGGGAACAGGGATCCCATCTGGTGTCAATGACACCTGCCTGCTGTATAACGAGTATCCTTTCTTGGCTATGTTTTGTGCTCTGGAACTGTACCGGCAGGTACGTATGCTTTTATTGCCCAGGGCAGCTTGTATGGGGATAATGGCAACTTGCCCCTTGGGTGGTCTCCTGTGTCAATGTGAGGTCTGACTCCCTGCTGTGTGGGTAAACCTGTCTCTCTGGGCACCAGCCTTCCCTACTTTCAGGAGATTGCGTGTTGGGTAAGAGGTCTTGGGGACTCAACTGTTGGCTCCTTGACAACTGCCCTCCCCAGGTACATTGTCTACGACGTTGCTCAGGTGAATCTCAAATACCTGCTGAAACTCAAGTTCAATTTCAAGACATCCCTGTGGTAAAGTGCAAGGGTTGAGCGGTGCCCAACACCCAGGGCCTTGGGGGCCATTCCCCCTAATGCCTCTCTCTGCACCAGACACCACAAAACCTCAGCCGTGCTGCCGCCTGAGGGTGGCCCCTCACCGGATCTCCTTAGGAAGGGTTTTATACCGACAGGTTAAAGGGCTCTGGTTTCAAGTTCCTTGTCCATGCTGCCCTGGGGCAGGCCGGTTGTTTGTGGTTTATCCTACCAGCCACAGCCCCATAGATAGCAGCTGTCAGTAGAGCAAAAGTTGGGGAGAGATTTTTGTTGTTTGCCTAGACTAGTCCTGAGGGAAGAAACACACCACGTCACAGTCACAATGTCTGCCTTACTGGCTTCCCCAGGGAAGGAAAAATGTGCTTCCTCCCTTTTGTCAAGGGTTCATCTTTGGTTTGATTTTGGCAAAATGTTAAGCATTTATTTTGAGCTAAAAATAAAAATTAATTTCATACTATATAGATTTTCTTTTTTATCTTATATGTCCCTCTTAGTCTGCTGAGCTTTTGTTTTGTTTGGTTTTCAGTGATAGACATGGGATAACCAAAAGAAGGGACTACCTGAAGCCCTTAACTGGGGAAACTGAGCCTGTAGTGTGGTCAGTTCAAAGTTGCATTTGGGATTCTGTGTCTTCCAAATTAAACCGTCTGTAATCAGTACAGCCATCCAAAGGGCTAATAGTTCTCAATTAAAATGCAAATGGATATCTACTCCCGTGTTGTGTGCCTCATCTCCTCTGACAGGGCTATGGTTATCTTCACAGTGAGAAGTCTCCATAGGCCCTGTAGGTATAAACCCCTATAGCACTGAATCCCAAGTGTACCTCAGATTTCCAATGCTTGGCAAGGCAGTAGGACTCAGCTACTCAGTGCTTCTCAGCCTTCCTAAGATTGCACCCCTTTTAATTCTTAACCTTCCTATGACCCTAACCATAAAACTGTTTTTGTTGCTTCTGTTCAGAAGTGTAGTTTATCTGCTGTTATGAAATTATAATGTAAATATCTATAGTTTTTCCATGGTCTCCTGTAAAAGAGCTGTTCAACCCCGAAGAGTTGCAACTCCAGGTTGGGAATCTCTGCACTGTACTGTCCTAAAACCACAGGCCATCTAGAGCTAGTCCACCCCAGTGACACACTTCCTCCAACAAGGCCACCTCCTAATAGTGCCACTCCCTGTGAACGTATGAGGCCATTTTCATTCAAACTACCACAGCAACCAAAAGTGAGGTCACTATAAATTAAAAGCCAGCGCTTAGGCCCATGCTAGCATGTCCACAGACCTAACAACAACCTTACCCCAAAATTGAGGGTCTGAGTACTGTGCTCTGCCCATCTGGTGAGCTGCCCTTGCCCGTGTCTGGACAAGCAGCCCTCAGGCAGCGTCTATTCAGCCCGTCCTTAGCTGTTCAGACTGCACTGTTGCATTGTCTGAGAAGCACTGTAAGTTCCTGCCATGTGCTCGCCGGCAGGATTCTGTGTGGTCTGAGTGGACCTGAGTGTTGCCCTCTTAGGGAGGTGAGGACAGCTCCTTTAACAAACACCCACAGCACACAGTGTACAGTGATGATAACTTGCTATTACATTACTGAGTCCTAGCACTTGGAAGTTTGAGGCCAGCCTGGGCTATATGAGATGGTCTTGCTTTTTCTTTTTAATTTAAAAAAAAAAAAGGGGGCAGTTAGTCCTGCTGCTTCTGTTGGGTGATTTTCTAGCCTGCAGAAGTGCTGTCTGCTCTATCAGAGTCTACATGTGGGCACAGAGTATTAGCTGGTGCCTAAGATTCTGCCACTGTGGGCAGAGGCTGCAAGCTTTTTAAAGGCCAGCCTGGACTATACTATCAGACACTCGTCTTGTGAAAAGCTGATTTGGGGCTGAGAACAAGGGATGGTAAACTAGTCTTGGTTAAGGACTCTGGTGAAAACATAAGATGGGACGGGGCGGGGGGACATCCAATGCTGACTTGTGGGTCCTGACATTGAGTGCACAACACACGTGATGCGCCACACAAAGTTTTTAAATACTGAAGAAGGGTAAGAGGATACTGTGGTGAATATGTATGGACTGTCTCAGCGGGACCCATTATGTACTAATACCCCAAAATGATTTTACTGGGCTCAGTGAAAAACACTTGGCATATGTGAGGATTTTATTAACAGCACCAGTTAAAAGGAGTTGGGGTGGGAAGAAGGGCTAAAAAGATGGCTTGGTGGTTAGAAGCACTTCCCTTGCTCCTGCAGAGGATCCAGGGTTGGTTCTTGGCACCTGCATAGTGGCCCCCAAACATTTATAACTCCAGTTCCAGGGGATCTGCCATGTTTTTCTGGCCTCTGTAAGCAGGCATACAAACTGGGCTATGAAAAAATGGTGAAAGGGCCAGCTAAGGCTTTGTGTCCAATCAGAGGTAAGGCTTGGACAGCCACATAGGGGCGTTGACTGCAATTTTAAGTCAAACTGCGGGAGGAGATTTTCTGGGGATGAGTGACTATTAAACAGATTACGTGTTTAAATAGTCTTCACTCTGAGGGATGCTTCTCTCTGGGCACAGAAATGGGAGGTGGGGTCTATATACGGCCTTCAACTCCATAGGTCATCTGAGCCAGAGTCCCCAAACACAGTGTGACAGTCTTCTAAATCAGCCGGTCCACCATCCATCTGAGATCCTGAGAATGTAAGACAGACACTAGAAAATACGATCTGGATCCAGCTCTGCATTTCCAATCTCTGTGCGTGAACCTGGCTCCCTTTGAGTCTTTAACTGCCTGTCCTGTCCTCCCCTTGACCACGAGGCCACAGGCCTCTCTGGCTCTTTCCCTGGGAAGCCCAGCCCCAATTCCAGGCAGGCTCTCAAGGGCTTAGAATAGCCAGCTGCTGTCTCAGCAGATGGCCAGGCTAATTTTAGCCATGCGCTGTTACTCACCCAGGGACCAGGCTGGGCTTTCTAGATTTGAATAAGCCACCATGCTACTTTGGGTTACTGCCAGTAACCAAAGTTTTGAGTTGTGATTTCTGTGTCTGCCTAGCATTTGTTGGGAATTTCAGAAACCTAATTTTAAAGGGTTTTGTTTCTCTGAATAAAGAGCCCAAGCTATGACGGCAGCAGATGGTTGAACTGCTGGAGTGGTTTGATGGGCAGGTGACCATTGGTGCTGCCTTCCTGGTCTCATCAATGTCCCAGGGGTACCTATTGCTCTTTGTGTTCCTGGTTAAAATGAGGATGGAGCCGGCCACCTTGGCTTCTTCAACCATCCACCGAGCAGCTCCTGGGTGATGAGCTGCATCTTGAAGCTCCAGAAGGACTGCTTTCCCAGGAGACGTTGGAGCTCTTGTAGGTAGTGCTTCTTGGCACTTAAGGAGTTGGCAGGTCTGGAAGTTGAGGCTCTGGAGAACTTGTGTTTCTGTGTTTCTCAAAGTGCTTTTTTTTTTTTTTTTTTTTTTTCTTATTACCCCTGTCTCAGCACCTTAACATCAGCAACTTAAGGAGAGTGTGTTTGAGGGAGGGTGAGTCAAACTTGGTTCCCCTACAGGAACGACTTGAACCATCTCTGCAACCCCAGGAAGGGTTAGGGTACAGTCTGTTGAGGCAGCAGGAGCTGTAAGCAGCGGGTCACATTGTACCTCCAATCAAGAACAGTGAATAGCTGTGCTCAGCTCAGCTCTGTATACAGTTCAGGATCCTAACCCAGGGAACAGTGCCACCCATAACAGTAGCAAAATTACATTTATGACCACAAGAAGACCCACAGAGTCAACTAACCTGGGACCATGAGGGCTAGTACACCCTGGGCCACCAGCCAGTGAGCATGCAGAAGCTGGACCTAGACCCCCCTACACATTTGTAGCAAATGTGTAGCTTGGTCTTCATGTGAGTCCCCTAACAAGTGGAGCAGGGGCTGTCTCGGTCTCTGTTCCCTGCTATTGGATCCCCTTCTTGACCTGGACTGCCTGGTTGGGCCTCAGTGGGAGAGGTTGTGCCTACTTGCTGAGACGCTGCCCTAGAGTATGGTGGGACCCAAGGGGAGGGGGGATTTGTATGGGTAGGACTGGGAAGAGAGGTGAGAGGGGGGCTGTGATCACACACACACATATATATATATACATACATACATATGTGATGTGTGGTGAGTAAAGAAAACTTACAGTTAAGAAGTAGCAGCAAAAATACTTTTTGTGGTTGGGGAGTCACTGCAGCGTGAGGAACTGTATTTTAGGGTCATGGCATTAGGAAGGCTGAGAACCACTCTTCCAGACCTATCAAGTCAGGTTGACAAATGAGATTAACCATCCTACCCCACTGAAGTGTAACTTTTCTTAGGGAGATGTAAACAAATGGCCATTTGTCCCAGGCTACACTAACAAGATACCAATGAAACAACTCCACCCAAGCCTAGCTTAGTGAGCCGGTGAGGTTTTGGGGGTCATTACAGTAGCATAAGAGGTTACTAAGGGGTCAAGACAGCTGCATTACCAAAAGCCCACTGTCAGCAAGCGTGACAGCCCAGGCAAGCTGCATCCCAGAAGCTCCACCCAGCCTGCGGTCTGTCGGTCCTCACAGGAAAGGCTTCTTAGCACTACATTGCTGCTTATAACCTTGGGGGGTGGGCCTTGTGAATCAGACCGACCTCAGGAATTTCCTAGGTGTTCAAGGTTTCCTTCATTTCCTGATTCTTATGGGCCTCTAGGAAGGAATATTTCAGTTCAAGGAAATAGCCACATAGCAAACCCGTCCACAATATAAGAAGACAAAGTTTAAAAGGACCCTCCGAGTAAAGGGATAGCCCCATCTTGACTCAACCTGCTATTGGTTTTCTTTACATTGGACATGAAGAGAAATTCAGGACAAGATAAGGGCAGTAAGGTAGGACCAGACTGCTTCCTGAATAGAGCTTAGAGAACCAACCTGTTAGTGAGCTACTATCAGAAAGCCCAACACCTGCCTTAAGGGCACACATAGGATCCCCCTGTCAAGAAGACTATTACAGAACCTGTTAGTGAAGTTTGTGGGTTCCTCCCTTCATGGCTGCAAGGCTCCCAGCATCTCCATTCGTCTAGTGACCCACGAATCCACACACACCTCTCTTCTCCTTGGCCAAGGTTGGGACCACATGCTCTCCATCTATAGAAAGTACATTTGCAACCTGATTAGAGGAGGTAACTGTCCCAGCAAAAACCAAGAAGTGGAGAGTGGCCATGCTCTGGGGAGAAGGCAGTTGAGGAATGCAAACTCTTCCCAAGGGCATCCTCAGAGCTCATCCACATCTCCAGTGTCCATGATCTCAAGGGCTTAACAGCTGCAGGCCGTTGCTAAGCCTCCCTTAGCTGCTCCACTCTTTGTGACTTTGTGAAGAAAGCTGTAAACCAGCACAGAAATAGAAGCTGTTGCCCAGAACAGGCTCGGCTGGGCCTTCTGACTGCAGAGCACTTGGGACAGCTAAGCTCCCGCCTTCCTCTTTCTCTCTTGTGTTTCCACTGTGAATCTGTATCTTTGCCCTGTGCTGGGCCTCCGCTCCACCCCTCCCGACTCCCCTCCCACTAACAGTGAGAGCTGTGGTTCTCATCCATGCCGCCTCCAGCCTACAGTGCACTTTGAGATGGCATTCCCTCTAAGGGTCAGAAAAGCCCTGTGGACGTTTGAAAGGCAATGGCCCCATAGGCTCGTAGCTTTGAATATTTGGTTCCCTGAAAGTGGAACTGTTTGACAGGTTAGGATAATGTGGCCTTGTTGGGAGGAAGTATGTCACTGGGGGTGGGTGGGCTTTGAGGTTTCAGAAAGTCTACTCCAAGCCCAGAGTCTCTCATCCTGCTGCCTGCAGATCTGGATGTAGAAATCTCAGCTATTTCTCCAGCACCATGCACACATGCCACCATTTTCCCTGCCATGATGAGAAAGGACTAAACCTCCAAAATGGAGCAGCCCAAGTTAAATGCTTTCCTTTATTAGAGTTGTCATGGTCATGGTGTCTCATCACAGCAATAGCATGCAGTAAGACAAGCCTAGAGAGAATTTGGGCTGAGTGAGCCGTGGAGAGCAAGCTGATAGACTCCATCATTCCGGCTCTACTTCAGTTCCTGCCTTCAGGCTCCTGTCTTGCAGTGGTACCTTGGCTTCCCTCAAACTGAAATAAATCCTTCCCTCCTGGTTGCTCTTGGTCAGTGTTTGCCAAATCGACAGAAAGCAAACTAGGGCTGTGCTTGCCGTTTCTTAACAGCAACGAGGCTGCCGCGGTGGTGCCTAGCCTTACAGAGAGCCAAAAAATCAAACTCTTCTTCTCTAGTTGCCTGCCTCAGGCGTTATGTTACAGTATCAAACTGTTTAATCCTCGCCCATGTGGTTGGAAGTGCAGGGACCCTGTGTATCTGGGGAAGTGAACAGGAGCCAGACTGCAGGGACATACATGATGCTTTTCCAGTCGTGAAGCCATGGGCAGCCTGCTGGGCCTCTCTGGGCCTCATAGTCTTCATCTGTAAAATGGGAATGGCAAATGGTGCCTGCTTTACAGAGCAGCTCTGAATACTTAAGGTGGAACTTGTCTTGGCAGGACTGCTGTTTGTCGTATTTAATAGATGTAGATGCTTAGATGACTTATTTAATAGATGTGAATACTTAGATGACTTCCGTGACCACAGTGACAAGGGTCCATGGTCTTGGGAAAGTCCTGACCAGCAGCCCTGAGCTGTTCTCGGCCTCTATCCCAGACAATCAGCTCATGCTGCTGCCCTGGCTGGCTAGACAGTCTCTCCCCTGAGCTGTCTCCAACTGTTTTCAGTTTTATATTTACTTAGCTTGCAGCACTGGGAATTTTTAGAGTCTCACACATAAATATTCTACTGCCGAGGTACTCCCCCAACTCCTTTTAAAGGTTGATTTATTTTTATTTTATGTGTGTGTGTTGCTTGTATGTTTGTGTGTGTGTGTGTCTGTCTGTCTGTCTGTGTGAAGCACCCAAGGATGCCAGAAGAGGGCATCATATGCCTTGGAATTGGAGTTACAGTTGTGAGCCACCATGTGTGTGCTGAGCACAGCCCAGGTTCCCTGGAAGAGCAGCCATCTCTCCAGCCCTAGCTCCCAAGTCCCTTTGTTGCTGTTGTCTCAAGACAGAATGTCACCAAGTTGCACAGAGTCTCACCTAGTGCACAGACTGGCCTTGAAGTAATCTTATAGCCCAGGTTGTCCTAACTCTTCAAACACTGCACTTACCTGTTGCGCTGTTACATAAATTGATTTGATTAAAATTTAAGTTTTAAAATTAAGCTGGGCAGTGGTGGTGCACGCCTTTAATCCCAGCACTTGGGAGGCAGAGGCAGGTGGATTTCTGAGTTCAAGGCCAGCCTTGGTCTACAGAGTGAGTTCCAGGACAGCCAGGGCTACACAGAGAAACCCTGTCTCAAAAAAAAAAAAAAAAAAAAAAAAAAAAAAAAGCTGGGGGTGGGGAGGAGTCAGAGAAGTGGCTTGGCAGTTGAGCATGTACTGTTCTTTGAAAGGATGCTTGTTTGCTCTGTTCCCAGCATCTACATCAAGTGGCTCACAACTGCCTGTACTCTAGCTCTGCACACATACTTAAAACTAATACAAATCAATCATAAAAAATCTGGAGCTAGGTAGGATGATATACATGTAGAATCTTAGCACATGGAAGGTGGAAGCAAAAGGATTGCTATGAGTTCCAGGCCAACCTGTCTCAAAAAAAAGGATGGGGGAGGGGGGGAGTTTTGGGAACAGTGACATGGCTCAAGAGTGAAGGTGCTCACTCACAAACCTGGTGAGCCCCAGGACCTACAAGGCGGAAAGAGAGAATGGACTCCTACTTGCACGCACACACACATGATGGATGGATAGATAGATAGATAGATAGATAGATAGATAGATAGATAGATAGGTAATGTTGCACCTCTCTACTAAAGGTCACAGTCTACCACATTGGGATATGTCCTCTGAGCTTGGAGCAAAGTGGAGGACTCTCTTTTCTTAGCAGGGCTTCCACTTCTCTGCCTAATCTGAAGCACCTGACACCCACATCCTCTACCTGAGGAATGTCACATCCTCTACCTGAGGAATGTCACATCCTCTACCTGAGGAATGTTACATTCTCTACCTGAGGAATGTCACATCCTCTACCTGAGGAATGTCACATCCTCTACCTGAGGAATGTTACATCCTCTACCTGAGGAATGTCACATCCTCTACCTGAGGAATGTCACATCCTCTACCTGAGGAATGTCACATCCTCTACCTGAGGAATGTCACATCATCCTTGGCAGACTACAAGTTTAACTTCCTCTTTCCCAATAAGGACCCACCCAACGAGTACCTGTCATTCCTGGAATGACTCTCAATACAAAGGAGGCATTCACTTTAAACTCCAGCCAGTGATTTTACATTCACCCTGAAAATTCCTTCCCACTCTCCAAGGTTCATATGTAGCCCTTGGTCACCCTGAATAAAGTGTATGAGCACAAGCTGTGTGACTGAATATCGTCTAGAAGAGCTATTGCACTAAAACCCTAGGAGGAATGCTGTTTGAATATCATCTATAGCACTAAAATCCTAGGAGGGACACCCAGCCCGAACTCGCTCCCAGCTGGACCAGGATCCTACAGACCCCACCCATTCCAGACTCAGCTTCATCCTTCCAGCCTAATATGCAGCAGTGCCTGAGCAAGGAAATGCAGGATGTGGGACCACAGCTGGACCCTAACACATAGACCACTAATAGATGGATGGATGGATGGATAATTTTTTAAATTGCCTTGGGCTGGAAAGATCTATCAGTGGTTAGGAGCATGTACTGCTTTTGCACAGGACCTGAATTTGATTTGGTTTCCAGCAACCACACCAATGGCTCCAAACTCTCTATAAATTTTCTGAACACTACAAACATCTGTATTCACAGGTGTATACACACACACACACACACACACACACATATATATATATAAAATAAAACAAAGGCTCAGCAGTTAAGAGCACTGACTGCTCTTCCAGAGGGTCCTGGGTTCAATTCCCAGCACCTACATGGTGGCTCATAGTCATCTGTAATGGGATCCAATGCCCTCTTCTAGTGTGTCTGAAGATAGCTGTAGTGTACTCATATACATAAACAATTTTTTAAAAAAACAAATACATAAAACTAATATTTGGCACTGGGGATGTGGCTCAATGTAGAGTGCCTCTAGCACGGGTGACACACCTGATTGTTATTCCCAGTAGGAAACAACAACAACAAAACCATCTCATCAGAAATCCCTAGGGAGGTTGAGGCAGAAAGGATATGCATTCTAAACCAGCCTAGGCTATATAATGAAAAAAAAATCTGCATTATATAGCACAATGAAAATCTGTGAGGAAAAATATTAATATAATGCACAGACAGAAAACCTCAAAATGTAAAGCCAGAATCTCATCTCTGTGTGATTAAAAAAAGGATTGTTTGTTTGTTTGTTTTAGAGACAGGGTTTCTCTCTGTATATAGGGTGGTTCTCTGTTCCCTGGAACTCCCTCTAGACCAGGTTGGCCTCAACTCACAGAGATCCACCTGCCTGCGCCCCCCCACCCCCAAGACTGGAATTGCAGGTGTGTGCCACCATGCCTGGTCAGGAAGGTCGTTCTTTAGATGTGGGAATGAGATCCACAGCCTTGGGGGTGCAAGGCACACACTCCTTCCCTGAGCTCCCCTCACCACATCTGAGTAATTCTCATTCTTTGGGTTTTTGTATTTTTCCACAACAAGTCTGAATAAGCTGTTGATGAAACAATAAATCTCTGTTGTGCAACTGACAAGTTTCCTGTCGTGCTTTCTGTGCCGTTACCACAGAGAAGCATTGGTCCCGAGTTTCCTGGTTATTCCCAGGAATGGGTATGTGGTGGGAAACGTCTCCTCAGGCAGGTCTGAGCTGAGGTGGCAAGCCTGATGAGCCACGGTCATTCTCAGTAAAACTTGGAGCCTCTATCCAAAGACGCAGGACTCGGCCTGAGAGGATTCTGCTGTCCTCGGTCTCTAAGGGCATTGGGCATGCCTTGTCCCTGGTCTCAGTCTCTAAGGGCATGCCTTGTCCCTGGTCTCAGTCTCTAAGGGCATGCCTTGTTGCTGGTCTAGTATAATTACTGTTGTCAAGGTAAAGGGATGCACACTTTTCTGCCCAAATCACTTGCAGAAGAGAGTATCACTCCTGACTGGAAAGTTGTATCTTACAGGGCAAAGTTCAGTTTAGCCAGAGGTGGACTCCTTGGAGGAGCCCTCGAGCCCACGAGCCCTGTGACTGATGAAAGGTTACATGTGGAAGAATCATGCAAGGGGTCTGCCTGGGTTTTGGAAGGGAAGAATGTGCCCACGCTTGCTCTGACTTTACTGCCTGATCTCTGGGACAGTTAGCAGGAAAACTCATTTACTTGCTTTTCACAGCAGAAAGAAAGAGAAGAGGAAGGAAGCCTGGGCCCCAACTCCTCAGTCTTCCAGGGACCGCTCAGAAGGAAGGCTGGCTCAGAACCCTCTCCAGTGTACAAAGGGCTGCCTGAGCAGGGGGAAGTCCAGGAGGCCCCTAACCTACCATGTTCACGTTACAAATCTTTCATCTTCCATGAGCCATGGGTTCACTTACAGCCCAGATCTTCCCTCTAGCCTATTGGGTTTTTTTGTTTGGTTGGTTTTTGGTTTTTCGAGACAGGGTTTCTCTGTATAGCCCTGGCTGACCTGGAACTCACTTTGTAGACCAGGCTGACATCGAACTCAGAAATCCAACTGCCTCTGCCTCCGCCTCCCAAGTGCTGGGATTAAAGGCATGCACCACCACTACCTGGCTAGCCTATTGTTAAATGCTCCTCACTTACCTTGGCCTGGCGGCCCTGCACCTCGCCTTGCCAGCCTAGTCCTGGCCTTTTCCATCAGTGTGCTGCGTGATGTCTGAGGGGTAAAAGGTCCAAGCCTACTTCCAGGTTTGAAAACCTATCAACCCCTACCAATCCCTGAGATCAAAATTCCACCAATCCCTGGGCTTGACTTGAAATCTCATCCAATCCCTACCTTGGAAATCTCCACCCCAAGAAACCATATATAAAGTCTGCCTCCCTGCTCAGTTCCCTGCGGCTTCTCACCGGAGCTGAGGAAGCCACTCACTTGTGTCTTAATAAATCTCTTGGGTGAGGTTTGTTGTGTGGCGTGACTTTTCAGTATGTGGTATGTGGTAATCCTTGGCTCCTGACTGCCAGGATACCTTTCCTCTTGGAGCTGTAACACTTACACAGGGGAAACCTCTCCCCTCAGAACTGTAACACTTCCTCCGGGAAAGCCTTCTCCTCAGGGTTATAACACGTACATTGAGGGTTTTCCCTCCAAGCTGCCTTCTGCATTTCAGGATTTGGGTAGAGGTCAGACCTCATTGTTAATTTCCCACAGCACCTTCCTGCCATAAGCACTCTTATCACCCATTCTGCAACAGTGTCAGAGGCAAGACCCCTACTCTACCCTGCCTGGACCCTCTCTTTTATTCTATTTAGACTTCTATTTTATTTTATGTGTATGAATGTTTTGCCTGCATGTGTGTATATGCATTACGTGTGTGCTTGGTGTCACCAAAGGTCAGAAGAGGGCATCAGACTGGGTAGTGATGGCCATGCCTTTAATCCCAGCACCTGGGAGGCAGAGGCAGGGGGATCTCTGTGAGTTTCAGTACCAGTCTGGTCTATATAGTAAGTTCCAGGACAGCCAGGGTTACACAGTGAAACCCCATCTGAACTCTCCACCCCCACCAAGAAAATGAAAGGGCCTGAGACTCCCCCAGAACTGGAGTCATGGATGACTGAGCCAAGGTGCTGAGTTATCTCTCTTCACACCAAAATGGAGTCACAGCTGCTTGTAAAATGGATCCTCTTAGGATAAAGCACAGCCTGAAAAAACACTGTTTTACACAATATGTAGTAACAGGGTAGAGTGCATGGTGATCTTGCTTGGAATTTGAGTGCCTCTGTTGACACATAGGCTGGATGATGTTTTGTTACAGGGAGCTGTGCTGTGCACAGTAAGAAGCTGAATGTTTGCCTGCTTCTGCCCTCTGGAAGCTGATAGCACACCCATCCACTTAGTGACAATCAGTGATGTCTCTAGACACAGCCAGATGTCCCCCTAAGGAGCCAAAAGCTGCTGTTAGATGATTATGACCTTGGGTGACATCTTGACCTCAGTCCCTGAGCCAGAGTCACCCAATGTGCTGCTTTACTTCAGAAACTGAGATAATGAGCTGCTAAGTTCTAGATGATTTCTATGTGTCAATAGATTATCAATGTAGTGAGTATGGAGTTTTCAGAGGAAAGGTTCTTTCTTTTCCTTAGGTTCTCAGGACACTTGGCCTTAAGATTAAGAACCCAGATCTGGCCAGGCATGATTGCACAGCCTTTAATCCCATCACTTGAGAGGCAAAGACAGACAGATCTCTGAGTTTGAGGTCATCCTAGTCTACATAGTGAGTTTCAGGACAGCCAGGGTGATATAGAGAGACTTAGCCTCAAGAAAAAAAAAGAAAGAAAGACTCCAGACTGGAACCCTCAGTGGAAGGAAAGACCAGGTTCTTGAAAGATGTCCTCTTATTGCCACCCATGAGCTATGGCACATGCATACATGTATACACGCATGCACACACACACAAGCAAATGCTATGTACATGTACACATGCATACATGCATACACACATACATGCACACACACACACACATGTGCACACATACACACATACATGCACACACAGATGCACTCACTGATGCACACATGCACACATACATACATGCATACACACACATGCACACATACACACATGCATCCATGCACACAGGAGTGCATACCCACACAGGCAAACACATACAACAATACTGAGTTTAGAACAGACTTTTGCCAAAGCAGTTCTTAACTCAGAACCTGAGCACTGGTTAAGTGGACATTGCTTGAATCTCTCACCTTACAGGACACTGAGTCTGCTGTTAGAAAAGAAAGTGTGGTTTGTTATAAGCCAGAATCTTCTGCCAGAGCCCTAGACTGTGTGACAATTACTCCCCCTCTAGAAGTTGCCAAAATCATCCCCAGGGGTTCACTGAGGGTACAAATGAGGAGGCTGAAGCACTGTGGGGGAGTTTGGGGAATTTAAAGAAAGGCTACAGGTGGGAAACCCGGGCTGCCCTTCCCTCCTAATCCTCTCCAGCTCCCAGCCCCCATCAAGACTTGGCTTCCCAGGGGACGGGGACTATAGTTCAATGATAGACTGCATGCCTAGCATTCAGGCTTCTCTTTTTCTTCTTGTTTCTTGACAGGGTCTTATGTAGTTCAGACTAGCCTCAAAGTTGTTATGTAGCCAAAAATTACCTTAAACCACTGATCTTCCTGCCTTCACCTCCCAGGGGCTGCGTCTGCAGTTGCACTCCGCCATGCCCTGATTTTTCACTGCTAGGGACTGAACCTTGGGACTCATGAATGCTTGGTACCCTGCTCACTGAGTTATATCCCTGGCCAAATGTACCTCCCACCAGCCCCATACTTTTATTTCCATAAGTACTGCCTTAGGGTTTTACTACTGTGAACAGACACCATGACCAAGGCAACTCTTAGGAGGACAACATTTAATTAGGCTTACAGGTTCAGAGGGTCAGTCCATTATCATCAAGGCGGAAGCATGGCAAGTGCCCAGGCAGGCATGGCACAGAAGGAGCTGAGAGTTCAACATCTTGTTCCGAAGGCAAACAGAAGACTGGCTTCTAGGCAGCTAGGATGAGGGTATTCAAGCCCACACACGCCCCCAGGGACATACTTCCTTCAACAGGGCCACACCTACTGGTGCTATTCCCTGGGCTGAGCACGTACAAACATCACAAGTGCTAACAGAACATCAACTGTGTCCTGCTAGCTGACACGGTCAGAGCAGTAAGAAGCAGCAGGCAAGCAGTTCTATCCAGCCCCAGCTTGCTCACCTTGCCTTCCCACACCCTCTCTCTCCCCAGATTCTCAGCGGCCACAATCGTGCTTACATACAGTTCTGCCTGGTGGTGGTATTGGGGAGTGCCAAGCTTTTTAAAAGGTTGGGCCTACCCAGGGGGATCCAAAGCCCTTTTCTGATGCATAGACATACATACAGGCAAAAAAAAAAACCCTCAAACACATACCTACCCTCCCCATACTGGGTTTCTCTGTGTAGCTCTGACTGTCCTAGAATTCAATCTGTGACCTCAAACTCAGAGATCTGCCTGCCTCTGCCTCCCTAGTACTGAGGTGAAACCATGCCCAGCTTCAAACACATACATTTTTAAAAAGAAGTGGGGCCTTTGGGGCTGGAGAGATGGTTCAGCTGTTAAGAGCACTAGCTGCTCTTCCAGAAGACCTGGGTCCAGTTCTCAGCATCCACATGGCAGCTCACAACTGTCTGTAACTTCAGTTCCAGGGTATCAGACACACTCACACAGAAATACATCCAGACAAAATACCAATGAACATAAAATTAAAATAAGTGTTATCTTTTAAGAAGGCCTTAAAAACATAGGACCCCATGGCAGGTTTTTAGACTACTGGGGGTCACGCCCCTAAAAGGGTTTAGGGACTCTGGTCCTTCTGCTCTGGCTTGAGCTGTGAACAGTGTGCTCTGATCCTGGCTCCTGTTGTGACATTGCCACCTTCAGTAGAAACCCAAACTAATAGGACCATGGGACCTTGGATTTGAACCTCTGAACGATGAGGCAATAATATCCTCTGAACTTCCTAAGTCCTTTGTCCAGTACTCTGTTACAGTGACATCAAACTGACACACTGAGGCAAAAGAAATGTTTAGGATTTCCTCAGTGGAGTTAGAGCCACGCTCCACGCCCCACCCCCCATGTTCCAGGAAAGTTTCTTCTGTCCCTGCTAAAATCCAGCCTCTCTTCTCTCTGCAGCTGTATTCTTTCTAAAGCCAGCCGTTATTTCTGGCAAGTCACAACTACTTGCCAGAAATAAAATAAATGCAGAGGGAGAAGCCACAAGGTATGGGGCTGTCATCTTGGGAGAACTTCACCAAGAGCATGAATGAGCCACTGAACAGCTCTGAGTCTGTGCTATAGGGGGTGCTGGTGTGTGCCCAGTGGCTAGTCATAAAGCTGCTCTCATTTGCTAAGACTATGTGTGCCAGCAGTGCTATGAGAAGACTGTAACCAAGGTTATTAAAATCCTGGGAGGAACCATAGGTTTACAGTTTTTTTTGAGTTATATTTGAATGTATACATTCATGTGCCACAGCATGTAGAAGTTGTGTGTGTGTGTGTGTGTGTGTGTGTGTGTGTGTGCCTGTGTGTACCTGTGTGTGCCTCTGTGTGTGTATGTGCCTGTGGGGGTGGGATGTACACATGAAGTTGGCATTGCCCTCCATTAGGTGGCTCTCTGGGATCACTCTGGTTGTCAGGTATGACAGGCAGCAGGAGCCTTTACCATGAGTCATCTCACTGGCCAAAAAGTTGTACAATTTCATAAAAGATATGCTTAGAAACAATCTCAAAGATCATCACCATGCTGAATGCCAGTATATTAGTATGTGTATATAATTCATTCATTTGGCTAGAAAATAACCACCAAAATGAAACAATTTGATTTTTCTTTTCTGATAAGTGATTTAGTGTAATTATCATAGTTAGGTTCCTATTTCTGTGGTAAAACTCCGTGACCAGAAGCAACCTGGGAAGGAAAGAGTTTGTTTGCCTTAGTCACTATCCACTGAAGCAGGAAGTGATGTGGAGACCACGGAGGAGGTTGCTTGGTGGCTTGCTCCCGTGGCTTCCCCGTGGCTTTGTCATCTCATCCAGGACCATGTGCCCAGGGGTGGCACTGCCCACGGTGGGTCAGACCCTTACATCAAATATTAATCAAGGGGCCAGTCTGATGGAGGCATTTTCTCAATTAACACATCCTTCTTCCCTCTTCAGTGGGCCTTAATCTATCAGGAGCAGTTGTGCGTTTCTGTGCCTTTTTTTTTGTCCTTTGTTTAGGGCACAGTGTCCTGACAGGCACAATCCTGTCTATTTTTGTATTCTTCCATCTTCTGTGTCCAGCTAAGGAGTTTGTGTATTGCAAGTTAAATCTGCCCTGCCTCTCCTTAGTTATGCCCTGGGCCTGGCCACGATGTGTGCTTTTCCTGATTCAACCCATTTATGAAGCTTTGTTGCCCCTCTCATGCCTATCTGGACACTGTGGAACCCCACACACTTTATTTTCAGAGACAGGTTTCTCTGTGTAGACCTGGCTGTCCTGAAACTTGCTCTGCAGAACTCAGACTCAGCGGTCCACCTGCCTCTGCTTCTGCCTCCCGAGTGCTGGGATTAAAGGCATGAGCCACAAATGTGTTTGTTGAATGAAAGAGGGCAGCAATCGATGAAACTATGAGGGCTTTGCCTTTGGTAGAGTGGACAGGACAGCGAGACACTGTTTTTCACCAGCCCAACAATCACTCTCTCTCCTCACCTCATGTGTTTTTCTGACAGCCACACAAACATCTCAACTTGGGAGAAATCATACTTCAAGCCTGTGCTTCCCAAATATGACTACACATCAGAATCTCTGGCAGAATTGGTGACTACACAGAAAGTAAGAACATACTTGCTTGGTTTCCACTCTTAGCTCGCAATGAGCCTGCCAACCCTGGTAGCTAAAGTGCAGTGTTGCCTCCAGAAACCGCTCAGAAAGGGCTGCAGTGGAGCTTGGTGATGGAGCATTTGCCTAGCACGGGCAGGATCCAGAGTCCTATTGCACGCACAATGCACACAATATTAAGTGTACCAGAAAAGGACAGAGGACATATCTGAACTCACAGAGATCCTCCCTCAGCCTTCAAAGCACTGGATTTAAAGGTGTATTCTACTTTTTTTGTTTTGTTTTGTGACTTTTCAAGACAGGGTTTCTCTGTGTATCCCTGGCTGTCCTAGAACTAACTTTGCAGACCAGGCTAGCATCAAACTCAGAGATTGGCCTGCCTCTGCCTCCCAAGCACTGACATTAAAGTCATGTGGTGACACCCCCCGGATTTTTTTTTTTTTTACAAGATCTGGCCAAGTAGCCAAGACTGACCTTGAACTTGAGATCTTCCTGGCTCAGCCTACCAAGTGACACACCCAGCTCACATTTTAAAACTTTTTTTTCAGATTCATTTATTTTATGTGTATAGATGTTTTGACTGAATGTAATTGTGTACTATGTGCTTACAGTACTGGGAGGGGCCACAAGAACTGGAACTGGGATTACAGATGGCTGTAAGCACTATATAGGGGCTGGGAATCAAACCCAATCTGCAAGAGCAACAAATATATATATATATATATATATATATATATATATATATATATATATATATATATATATATATATTGGTTTTTGTTTTTTGAGACAGGGTTTCTCTGTATAGCCCTGGCTGTCCTGGAACTCACTTTGTAGACCAGGCTGGCCTCGAACTCAGAAATCCACCTGCCTCTGCCTCCCGAGTGCTGGGATTAAAGGCGTGCGCCACCACGCTCAGCATCAACAAATATTCTTAACCCCTGAGTTTCCAGCCCTCATTTTATAAAAGAGATGTAATCATTTTTATCTTCTTATGTGTATGTATATTTTGCATACATGTTATGGATGGTTGTGAGCTGCTGTGTGGATGCTGAGAACCGAACCCAGATCCTCTGGAAAAACTTGGTGCTCTTAACCTATAATCCATCCTGCAACAAAAAATTTTTAAAGATTTTATTTATTGTATGTGTGTGACTACACTGTAGCTGTCTTCAGACACATCAGAAGAGGGCATCAGATCCTATTACAGATGGTTGTGAGCCACCATGTGGTTGCTGGGAATTGAGCTCAGGACCTCTGGGAGAGCAGTCAGTGCTCCTAACAGATGAGCCAGCTCTCCAGCCCCCTTCCCCCTCCCAACTCTGTTTTTAATAAGTTCCAAGAAACCTGCACTCTCACTAGCTCTTTTACTCATTGCTCACGCAACCAGCGTTTGCTCAGCTCTGCTCTTTAGATGGCAGAGTAACCATTTGGATTCATTTGATGAACGTGTGGCTGTGATAAAATATCCCAACATCCCCATGGTCCAAGGTGATTCTTGGTTGTGTTAAGCTGATGGTTAAAATTTACAAAATAATCTAACCAGCAGAGATATATGTGGCTGACTGCATGATTTTACAAGTGGTAAGAAACTTGTGAGCTGGGTAGTAATGGCTCCCCAGTGGGGAGAAACAAGTGGATCTTTGTGAGTTCAAGGGCAACCTGGTCTACAGAGGAAGTTCCAGGACAGCCATGGCTATACCACAGAGAAACCATGTCTAAAAAAAAAAAAAGGAGGAAGAGGTAGGGAGAGGGGAGAGGGGAGAAAGGCTGGAGAGATGGCTCAGCAGTTTAGAGCACTTGCTGCTCTTCCAGAGGACCTGAGTTCTAGTCTCAGTACCCAGGTCAAGTAGCTTCCCACAGCTTGTAACTTAGCCCTCTTCTGGCCTCCTGGGGTACCCACAGGCACACGACATACACTCACACACATACACATAAATAAAAATAAATACATAGGGCTGCTAAGATAACTCACTGGGTAAACACACTTGCCAATAAGGCTGATATGGCCCAGTCCTCACATGGTGGAAGGAGAGGACAGACTCCTGTAGGTTTTATCTGAACCTCTGCATATACACACTAGAGAGATGAATGGATGGATGGACAGATGGACGGACAGATGGACGGACAGATGGAGGACAGACGGACGGATAGATCCCTGGCTAGCCTAATAATCTTTCAAAAGATAGAGTCTGAGAGGACAACTTGTGGATGTTTAATGTCAGTGCTCATCTTCCCCTCAGAATGTGATTTGATTTTGTTTTTCATTTCTTTTTTTTTTTTTAAAGATTTATTTTTTTTTTTTATTATACGTAAGTACACTGTAGCTGTCTTCAGACACTCCAGAAGAGGGAGCCAGATCGGATGGCTGTGAGCCACCACGTGGTTGCTGGGATTTGAACTTATCACCTTCGGAAGAGCAGTCGGGTGCTCTTACCCGCTGAGCCATCTCACCAGCCCCTGTTTTTCATTTCTTATTTTTCTTGTTTAGGGTCTTGTTCTTGGATCTAACCCAGGCTGACTTCCAACACTTTAGTCTCCTGCCTCAGCCTCCTCAGTGGTATTATAGGTAGGTTCCTATCACTACGATCAGCTCTTGCCTTTTCTTCAATGTCCTCTGGGGATGAAGGAAAAGTTTCAGTGGCTTCCATTTGCCCTCTGACCTTCTTACAGAAACTCTAACCCACAAGCCCTTGACAGAAATGACTCCAGCTGAGTTGCACCTTTGGGAATCAGAAAGTGACCACCAAGTGTGTCAACAACTCCACAGGGGTCCAGACTTTGGTCAGGATTCAACTGATTGTCTTCCTTCTCCATGCCACTCACCAGAGCTCCAGTGGGTGCTTGTGATGGCTCCAGGGTTATGACGATTAGTGTTAACTCAGCAACTGTGTGTGATAGGTCCTCAAACCTCTTACATTTCCCTTTGCTCTGAGTGGGCCCCTCTAGGGAATAACAAGGACTCATTCCAGTACACTCTTGTCACAATGTCACAATCTTTCCTTCTCAGGTCCTGGCTAGCTCTTCAGTGAGTTCCAGATCTGAAAGCTGGCTCAGCTCCCAGAACTGGACAAGGGACCATGACTTTTTATTGGGGTGACTGCCCTCAGCCTACTGCTCCTCCAGTGCCGCCTCTCTTTGATGACAGATGTGACAAGGGCCTTGTGGCTGCTCCTGCTTTGCTCCCCAGAGACATTTGATTCTGCTAACCTTTTTTTTTTTTTTTGGCTTTTCGAGACAGGGTTTCTCTGTATAGCCCTGGCTGTCCTGGAACTCACTTTGTAGACCAGGCTGGCCTCGAACTCAGAAATCCATCTGCCTCTGCCTCCTGAGTTTAAATCCCTCCTGGGATTAAAGGCGTGCGCCACTACCATGCCCAGCTTCTGCTAACCATTTCTCATTTCTATTTCTAAATATTTCTGTGGGTCCTTCCACTGACTTTCCCAAAAGGCCTGTAGGGTTTTATGTAAAATAAATAAATAAATAAATAAATAGCCCCTGTGACCGGGCTTAGTGGTACATGTCTTTAATTCCAGCACCTGAAAGGCAGAGGCAGGCACATCTCAAGTTCCAGGACAGCCAGGACTATATAGTGAGGGAGATCCTGTCTCATAAAAACAACATAAAAATAGAGACCCCTGTCTTGTCATCTTAAGCAGGGCCACCTAGCTTCTGTTCATTCATGGACCATGGCGTGCACGTGCATACACACACACACACACACACACACACACACATACACACACATACACCTTTACCCTTGGAGGAGAGTTACTGCACTGTCCCTTGACGCGCTGTCTTCTCAAAATCACATTCTTGCTGACCTTAGTAAATGGTTTGTCTCCTTTTCTTTTCTCTATTTGTTTCTTTGTTTTTCAAGACAGAGTTTCTCTGTGTAACCCTGTCTGTCTGTCCTATATCTCACTGTGTAGATAAGGCTGGCCTTGAACTCACAGAGATCTACCACCTTCTGCCTCCTGAGTGCTGGGATACCAAGGTACACAGCTGGTATGTCTCTTAAAAAATACTATTATGGGCTGGTGCATGCCTTTAATCTCAGCACTCAGGAGTAGAGAGAGGTGTATCTCTGTGATTCCAAGTATACATAGTATGTTTCTAACCAGACAGAGCTACATAATGAGATCCTGTCTTAAAAAAAAAAAAAGAGCCGGGCGTGGTGGCGCATGCCTTTAATCCCAGCACTCGGGAGGCAGAGGCAGGTGGATTTCTGAGTTCGAGGCCAGCCTGGTCTACAGAGTGAGTTCCAGGACAGCCAGGGCTACACAGAGAAACCCTGTCTCGAAAAACCAAAAAAAAAAAAAGAGGGGAGATGGCTCAAGGGTTAAGAGCACTGACGGCTCTTCCAGAGGACCTGGGTTCAATTCCCAGCACCCACACCTTCATGAAGATACATGCAGACAAAACACCAATGCACATGAAATAAAAATAAATGAATCTTAAAAATGTATGGGGCTAGATAAATGGCTTATTAATTTAGAGAACAGCAGCTTTTCCTGAGGATCTGGGTTCAGTTTCCAGCACATGACTATTCACAACTGTCTGTAACAGCCTATAAGTTCTAGGGAGATCCCACACCCTCTTCTGGCTTCCATGGACACTGCATGCCTTTGGTGCACAGACATACAAGCAGGCAAAAACTCAGACACAAAAATATTTATTGTTGTTGTTGGGAGGGCATGTTCATGCCATGCCATACATGGTGGAAGTCAGAGAAGAACTTCTGCAGAGTTTGAAGTTAGCCTGCTTTTTGTTCGTTTTGCTTTGAGATTGTGTGACAGTATAAATATGCTCGGCCCAGGGAGTGGCACTATTTGGAGGTGTGACCTTGTTGGAATGGGTGTGGCCTTGTTGGAGTAGGTGTGTCACTGTGGGCTTAGGCTTTAAGACCCTCGTTTTAGCTAAGTGGAACCCAGTCTTCTCCTAGCAGCCTTCAGATGAAGATGTAGAACTCTCAGCTCCTCCTGCACCATGCCTGCCTGGATGCTGTCATGCTCCCTCCTTGATGATAATGAACTGAACCTCTGAACCTATAAGCCAGCCCCAATTAAATGTTGTCCTTTATAAGAGTTGCCTTGGTCATGATTTCTGTTCACAGCAGTAAAACCCTAACTAAGACAGGTGGTATCTTCCTTTATAGCTTAGGCTATCCTGGAAATCTCGATGTAGCCTCACATTCAATTGAGATTACAGATATGCACCACACCACTAGGTTATATGGTATGCTTGAAGCTGCATGAATGACCTGCCCACTCCACTGTTCATTCATGTATTTTTTTTTATTTTATTGTATTTTTTTTCAAGAAAGGATTTTTTTCTGTGTAGTCCTGGAACTAGTCCTGTAAACCAAGCTCTCCTCAAATTCAGGGAACCCAGCCCCAAACACACACACTCTAGTGCTGGGATTTAAAGACATGTGCCACTGGGCCCTGCTATGTTCTTAATTTATGACTTTTATTATATGTATAACTTTTAACATATTATAAGTTTTACATGTATAACTGCTCTGTCTTGCAAGTCTGTGCACCATGTGCCTGTCTGGTGCCTATAGAGGTCAGAAGAAGGCGTAGGATCTTCTGGGACTAGAGTTACAATCTTGAGCCTCCATGTGGATGGTGGGAATCAAACCCAAGTCCTCTGCAAGAGTAACGAGTGCTCTTCACTGGTGAACCAACCTTCCAGTTCCCTCTGTTGTCCTTTAGGCACTTTCTCTATTTTGCAATGCCTTCCTCTCCCAGGATACCCCTGTACTCAGGCACTCTGTGCCAAGCATCCTCAGTACCCCCATCTTTATCGGCCATGTAAGGAGATCTCAGGCTGAACTAGATGACGTTTCCAACATTTCTGATCCCATGTGTTTGGTTATGCCCATGCGGGAGAAAAAGTGCAACATGTAATTTCACACTGTTGGCAAGCTTTTTCTTCTTTGGGCATTCCAAAAAAGATAAAAACAGATAATGGACCAGCCTATACTTCTCAAAAATTTATGCACTTTTGTCATGCCCTAGGCCTTAAAATCAGCCATGGTTTGCCTTATAACCCCCAAAGTCAGGGTATAGTGGAACATGCCAATGCTACCCTGAAGCATGTTTTATTTAAACAAAAAAGGGGGAATAGGGTTGCAATTTAAATCCCCTAAAAAATAATTAAATATAACTATTTTCATTCTTAATTTTTAAAATTTGGACTCCCATGGCCATTGTGCCGCTGAAAGGCATTGTGCCTCACAACCGGTTCAATCTGTAAGGGTGCAGTGGAAAGATGTCCTCTCCAGGCAATGGAGGGGCCTGATCCTGTTATAACATGGATGAGGAGAGCAGTATGTGTTTTTCCACAAGATCAGGAGAATCCTATTTGGGTGCCTGAACTTCTGACAGGGCTGTGGAAAGAAGATAAGCTACAGAAGAAAGATGGCCCTGAAGAAGCTGACGACATTCGGACTGCTATTCGTACAGATAAGTATGACAATAGGGGAAGAGCAGGAATTATGGGGGATTGTGAAAGCACTCCCCCCTTCCAGTACCTCTTAGTGCTGATGCTCGTGTGTTATATCTTTGAAACCTGTGTAAAAGTAAATTGTAGTGATAGAGATAATATAGTTTTGAGCCTACCCCTGTGTGTACGTGGTACCACCGTTTTTCCTTTTAGTTAGTAATAGAATAGAAAATAATGTTAAACATGTTCTTATCGAATGGTCTTTCTTTCCAGTGTAAGTTATATGTTTGGAGTTTGTATAACCTCTATGTAGTATCAGAATTCTTCTCGTGGGCTGGAGAGATGGCTCAGTGGTTAAGAGCACCGACTGCTCTTCCGAAGGTCCAGAGTTCAAATCCCAGCAACCACATGGTGGCTCACAACCATCCGTAACGAAATCTGATGCCTTCTTCTGGAGTATCTGAGGACAGCTACAGTGTACTTACATATAATAAAAATAAATAAATCTTTAAAAAAAAAAAAAAGAATTCTTCTCGTGCAGCCCAACTTTCCTGAGAAATCAGAAAGATGCTGTTAAGAAACTGGAACCATGGGGGCTGGTGAGATGGCTCAGCGGGTAAGAGCACCGGATTGCTTTTCCGAAGGTGATGAGTTCAAATCCCAGCAACCACATGGTGGCTTACAACCACCCGTAATGAGATCTTACGCCCTCCTCTGGTGCGTCTAAAGTCAGCTACAGCGAATAATAATAATAAACGAATCCAGCCCAGTGTGGTGGCACACGCCTTTAATCCCAGCACTCGGGAGGCAGAGGCAGGTGGATTTCTGAGTTCGAGGCCAGCCTGGTCTACAAAGTGAGTTCCAGGACAGCCAGAGCTATACAGAGAAACCCTGTCTCGAAAAACAAAACAAAACAAAACAAAAAAAAAAAAAAAAATAGGGGGCTGGTGAGATGGCTCAGCGGGTAAGAGCACCCTACTGCTCTTCCGAAGGTGATAAGTTCAAATCCCTCAACCACATGGTGGCTCACAACCTGAAGACAGCTACAGTGTACTTACATATAATAAATAAAATAAATCTTTAAAAAAATAAATAAATAAATAAAATAAACGAATCCTTGGACCGGAGAGAGCAAGTGGGACCGACCTGAGCAAGCAGAGCCAACTGGACAGGGACAGCCGGAGCGAGCAGAGCCAACTGGACTGGGACAGCCGGAGCGAGCAGAGCCAACTGGAGCGAGTGGGGTGAACGGGGACTGCCGGAGCGAGCGGGGGGCCGAAGTGAGTGGGGCTGGCTGGAGTAAGGGGGGGTCGGCTGGAGCAAGTGGGGGCCAACTGCCAGAGTGAGCGGGCAAGACCAGAACGAGCAGGGTTGACCTGGATGAGAAAAAAAAAATAAAAAAGAAACTGGAACAATGAGTTTGACAGTAAAATGAAGGAGCTGAGAACGTCCATCATTGCAGTGAACAACAACCATGTGGAGATGGTGACTGCGCAGCAGTGGTCAGAGATGGCTCGTGGAACCCCCAACATACTAAAGAACTGGGGTGGGATGCCATTCTGGGTATTCCTTTTGATTGGTGTGTGTATGGAAGAATGATTTGGTGGATGGTGTGCATGTGAAGGCAAGCTAAGGCAGAGACCAACTGTGCTGATTCAAGCGATGGCAGCTATAGACTGGAGGCTCACCCCAAATTTGGCTCAATATGCTAGACCATTAATCAGAGATGGGTAAGATTCTGATGGAAACCCTACCAGCCTATGTTGGACCGTTGACGGGTAAGATTCTGCAAGGGTCCCACCAACCTAAGACAAGAGGCCTGTGCCATAAAAGCTGCATGGGTCTTGATGACGGGTAAGGGGGTACCCCTTGTCAGGACAACCTAAGGCAGATGCGGTCCCGGAGCTCTTATTTAAACAAAAAGGGGGAGATGTGGGGAGTGGGCGCGGCCACATGGGCCAAAGATGGCGCCTGGCTTTATGCTAAGCCCCGTGACCTTGCTTGTTTATTCCAGTCTCAGTCATGCTCAATAAAAGCAGTGCGTGTAACTCATTGGAGAGATTAGAGCAACATCTCGCGATACCATTCTATCAGCCAATCCTGCATGCTGCCTTGGATGTGTGTATCTCTGATTGGGTGGTGTGAGGTGGCATGTGAATGGGAATATAAATTGAGGGCAGCCCCAGATGAGGTGGGCCAGAGACCAGAGACCAGAGACCAGCGTAGCAGAGAGAGACTAGATGAGAGATCATCGTAGCAGAGAGAGACCAGATGAGAAACCAGATGAGGAGATCGGAGACCGGACCAGTGTTAGAGAGCGCCAGTGTAGGAGAGCACCAGCAGCGTTAGGCCAGAGAGCAGCAGATGAGGAGAGCACCAGTGTTAGAGAGCAGTTTAGGAGAGAGCTGAGTGAGTGAGTGAACGGCTGCAGCTGTGTGAAACCTGAGAGAGAGAGAAGCAGAATAAAGCAGAAGCTGCCAAGGCAAGCTGCTCTGAAACCACCTTGGCATCCCATGTCGTTCATTCCCAACGTCTCTGCTGCTCAGAGATGTGTGGGCTCAACAAGGGGCCAAGTGTCCAAATACATGAGCCATACACACCACGGATACATACAGGAATACCTTGATGGGGGTTCAAGTCCATCATGTTGAAGTGTCCAGTCTTTCGTTTGAATGAAGACTTTGCCTTGGGAGCCTGTCTTGGTGTGTTCTCTTCACTAATATTCTTCAGTGCATTTAGTAATTGACTCAGTTGCTGTGTGAGGTAAGGCTGTCCTTCTAGACCCTCTCATATAGAGTAACCTAGCATGGGATATCCTGGGAAAAGAGGCTGCTGCTATTCCTTTGAGGAAGTGTTATTCTTCCCTGTCTTGGCTTCATTACAAAGATGGGAAAATAAAGGTTCCATAAGTAACCAAGATGCACCAGAAAATTTTACTACTAATAATATTTTTAGAAGGAGTGTCTTGGAAAAAAACCACTTAGGGCACAAGTTGGGAAAGCAGGACATAGGAAAGAACAGGAGGGAGCTGGTGTTTATGACTGGAGTGTGAGCTGTGGTGTGAGCTGGAGTTTGTGACTAGAGTGTGAGCTGTGTTTTGAGCTGGTGTGTTTATGTCTGGGGTGTGAGACTGGAGTTTATGACTGTGGTGTGAGCTGGTGTTTATGACTGGGGTATGAGCTGTGATGTGAGCTGGTATTTATGACTGGGGTGTGAGCTGGGGTGTGAACCTGGAGTTTATGACTGGGATGTGAGCTGTGGTGTGAGCTGGTGTTTATGACTGGGGTGTGAGCCTGGAGTTTAATTCTCATTAATCTCACTTAATTTCTCACTTAATTCTCACTATAGCTCTAAGAAATAGAATTCTCTTTTTCCCCCTCCCTCCCTCCGCCTTTCTCTCTTTAGAAACAGGTATTAGATGATCTCCTAGAGCCATTTTAATTAATTTATTGATTACATTAATAACATGTACCTGTGCTTGTGTGCCACAGCACTCTATGGAGATAAGAGGACAGCTTGTGGGAGTTGGTTCTGTCCACCACCATATGGGTAATCAGGTTTCGAGGCCTGACAACCTCATTTACCTGCTGAGTCACCTCACCAGCATTCTTGGAATCATGATCATAAAAAGAATACATCTGTTAGGAATCCAGTTTCCTTTTCCTGTAGCCACTTGGGTCCAACAAGAAAAACAGCTTCTCACTGTAGCAAGGTTTTCAGAATTTTGAGATGATTAATGGAGGAGACAGGTGGGAAAGGGAACAGTTTAATGTCAGCCTTTGTTTGATGCTGGCATCACACAAGGCCCAGTAGAGCATCTCTTTGGCCTATTATCTTTGGTTCAGAGTGGAAAAATTTTTTTTAAAGATTTATTTATTTATTACATGTAAGTAAGTACACTATAGCTGTCTTCAGACACTCCAGAAGAGGGCGCCAGATCTCGTTAGGATGGTTGTGAACCACCATGTGGATGCTGGGATTTGAACTTATCTCCTTCGGAAGAGCAGTCGGGTGCTCTTACCCGCTGAGCCATCTCACCAGCCCCTCAGAGAGGAAATTTGATACAAAGATCTGTTCCATTGGATCTCAAATATTTCTTGAAGGTCCACTTGTTAAAGGCTTGATCTTCAAGACTGCAATATAGCAGAGGTTCTCAACCTGTGGGTCTCAACCCCTTAAGGGCTGAATGACCCTTTCACACCATCACCTAAGACCATCAGAAAACACAGATATTTACATTATGATTCATAACAGTAATGAAGTTACAGTTATACAGTAATGATGAAAATAATTTTATGGTTGGGGAGTCACGACACAAGGAACTGTAATAAAGAGTCAAAGCGTTAGGAAGGTTGAGAACCCCAACAACTGAGGAAGATGGTCAGACCTTTAAAAGGTGGGACTTAAGCCGGGCAGTGGTGGCACACGCCTTTAATCCCAGCACTCGGGAGGCAGAGGCAGGTGGATTTCTGAGTTAGAGGCCAGCCTGGTCTACAGAGTGAGTTCCAGGATAGCCAGGGATACACAGAGAAACCCTGTATCAAAAAAAAAAAAAAAAAAAAAAAAAAAAAAAAAAAAAAAAAAAAAAAAAAAAAAAAAAAAAAAAAAAAAAAAAAAAAAAAAAAAAAAAAAAAAAAAAAAAAAAAAAAAAAGGTGGGACTTAGAAAGATCTTCAGATCATTAGAGGTTTGTCCTAGAAGGGAGTTGTAGGGTCTCAGTCCCCACCTCAGTTTCTCTTCTGCCTTGAGATGAGTGCCTTACTGTAGCATCCTCCTATCTATGTGCTGTTTCACCATAGACGCAAAGCCATTGGGTCAATCCATCATGGACCAAAACTTCCAAATCTATGAGCCTTTTGATTATTTTAGGGATTTGTTTACAGAGACAGAAAGCTGATTAACAAAAATAGGAAAACAAGGCTTTCCCTGTAACAGTTTTATTACCATCTAATTCACACACATATATTCACCTGTTAAGTTGTCTTCTAAGTGGTTTTAGCAGAGGTGCAGCTATGCAGCTACCACTGCAATCTTAGAACCTTCATCACACCCAAAAGAAATCCTGAACCCTTGATTGGTTACTCACTTCCCACTCAAGCCTCCCAGCTGCCGGATTCTTCTAATCTCCTCTTCTCTTTTTATAGATTTGACGACTCTGGACATTTCCCAAGGATAGAATGACACAATTTGTTCTTCTCAGATAGGCTTCTTTCATTGAGTAGGTTTTGAAAGTCCATCCACATTGTGGTGTTCATCAGTGTACTTCCTCATTGCTTTTATGGATGATCCCATTCCATAGATAAAGTATTTGTTGTTGTTGTTTTGAGACAGGGTCTCATTATGTAGACCAGGCTATCCTAAAACTCAGATCTGTCTGCCTCTGCTCCCTACCCGACAGTACTGGGAAAGTATGCACCACCACGCCTAGTATTGTTGACTTTTTTTAAAAGATGTTTTTATTTTTAATTAAGTATGTGCATGAGTCCCTTTGAGGATAGAGGCTAGAGTGTCAATGTCTTTGGAACTATAGTTACAGACATTTGTGAATTGATAAGGATACAAGAATACTATGTACTTTTATAACCTTGGAGCTGTTCTCTAGTCCCCTTTGTTCCTGGAAAGGGGTTCAGGAAGCTCAGCTAACTGTAAACTTGCTGTGAAGATGGGCCTTGAGCTTCTGATACTCTTGCCTCCACTTGTCAAGTGCTAGGATTACAGGTATATGCCACCACACCTGGCTAAGATACACTATCATGTCATGCTTGTTTGTATTCTAAAGCTAAATCTTTTTATCAAAAAGCTACATATACAGATATAGAGAAAAATCATTCACCATGCTACTATCTAGAGGTAGTCACCATTAACACATGTACGTACCTTTTATTCTGGGTTAATCTACGCACATACACTTGGTAAATGAAATTTTACTTCATGCCGGTCAGAGGGCTTGTGGTTAGTTCTCTTTTCCACTATGTCATTAGGTTTGGCAGCAAGCACACCCAATGAGACATTCTGTTTGTCCGTTCTATGATAAATTGGTGTGCGTGTGTGTGTCTTCATGTTTGTTTTTGTTAGTCTAGGAATAGAAAAGCCAGGGAATCACAATTCCTTGGCTTTTATCTAGGTGTTTTTTTTTAAAGATTTGTTTTACTTATATGATTATACTGTAACTGTTTTCATGCACACCAGAAGAAGGCCTTGGATCCCATTACAGATGGTTGTGAGCCACCATGTGGTTGCTGGGAATTGAACTCAGGACCTCTGGAAGAGCAGCCAGTGCTCTTAACTGCTGAGCCATCTCTCCAGCCCCCTAGGTGGTTTTTTTTTTTGTTTGTTTGTTTTTTGTTGTTTTTTTTAAATGAGTGTTCTTACAGGGTCTCATTGTGTGGCCATGGCTGGCCTGGAACTCAAACTGACAAAGATCTGCCTGCCTTTACCTCCCTAGTATTGTGTGGCAGACTTTCCTGGGGAGGGGGTGAACAAACCTCTTTTCACCCCAAATAGGGAATCAATTACAGACCAAAGCATGATACCATCAAAGTCCAACTTTGTGAACCAGTAAGTTCCTGGGTTACAGGAGCTGACTCAAAATCAGCTGCATCATCGCTAAAGGTGATCCCCATGTGGATGACAACTTGTGAAAGCTGGAAACTAGAGCAGACTATAGTCTGCAAGCAACCCAACAGGTTGCAGAGTCCTTTCCAAGTGGTTCAGTTGGTCTGAGCCTCTTCTACAGTTCAGCAGGTCTCTGCTTCCACACTGCTTTGGCTCGCCTGCTTCTGCTGGACTTATCCCTGCTTCTTTCAGGCTCCTGGGCTTAGTTGAAAGTGACTCTCAGAAGTCCTTACACTTTACATACTCTTGGGGGAGAGAGGGGGGAAAGAGGGGTCTAATGAATCTAGTCTGTTTCAGGAACTTCCTGAAACTATTTTGAATTGTTAGTTTCCTTAAGGAGCTTTCCTGCATTATTTCTCCTTCCCATATCTTGTTTCACCTCCCTGAAATTTCCTGGGGCTGGAGAGATGGCTCAGCAGTTAAGAGCACTGACTGCTCTTCCAGAGGTCCTGAGTTCAAATCCCAGCAACCACATGGTGGCTCACAACCATCTGTAATGGGATCTGATACCCTCTTCTTATGTGTCTGAAAACATCTACAGTGTACTTACATGAAATAAATAAATAAATAAATAAACCTTCCCCCCACCCCCTGGCTGTCCTGGAACTCACTTTGTAGACCAGGCTGGCCTCTAACTCAGAAATCCACCTGCCTCTGCCTCCTGAGTGCTGGGATTAAAGGAGTGCACCATCACGCCCAGCGACACTTTTTTTTTTTTTTTTTTTTTTTTTTAAGAAAAAGAAAAAGAAAGAAAAAAAGAAAGAAATTTCCCTCCAAAATGGAAGGTTTTATTTCAGGAAACAGCTACACAACATGGGGTGCTGGGAGTAAAGGAGTATACCACCAAGCCCAACGTGTGTGTTTTAAAGTAAACAAGATAAATTACAAAATCGTGTCATCCTAAATTGGAATATCCACATGACGGAAACTTACCCTATGGTTCATGTTGCTATGGGTAGAATCATAGTGTCTCCTTCAAAACTTATATTGAAGTTTAATCTGTCATGCAATAGTATTAAGAAGCTCTGACCCCCAAAATGGGATTCGCATCCTCCTGGCAGCTCAGCTGTCTGTCTCAGATTCTACACAGCAGCAGGTCTCAGTATGAAGAGGCACTCATGCTCTTCCATCTTGGGAAGAGGGCACATACTTCACCCCAGGAGATGTAACAGCAAGATACCCATCATGGAAGGATAAAGCAGCCCTCACCACAACCACCTGACATTTCCAGAACCATAAGAAATAAATTTCTGTCGTTTAGTAATTACCAAGCAAGTCACAAGGTACCTTGTCTCAGAAGCATAAATGGATTAAGACATGCTGTTACATTAGAGAGAAACCAAGGTACTGAAAAATGTATGAAAACTGCCTCCGAGTAAAATCTGACTTGCTCATCAGATCACTGACAACATCTGTCTACTACGTTCACAATTTTTGCCCCCCTCTTCTCTCTCAGCTTCCTCCATGTTGATTTCTGCTTTTTTATTCTCAGAGGGTTAAATTATGCCCGATCTCATTTTCAAATTGATGAAGACACCCAAGCAGGACCTGTTTCGTCCACCTGTTAAGAGGCAGGCTGGTCAGAATGTGTTCAGAAGGTTCAGGAGGGATTAGAGTCTCTCAGAAGGCTAGGTTACTTTGGTATAACTTTTTAGTTCCTGCCCACCTCATCACCCACTTACCCTGGGTCCAGAGGGGCCAGCACCAATGTGCTTCTCTTGCTCGTACTAGTCTTTTCCCTCAGCTCAAAAGGTGAATTTTCCATCCTGCCCCTCCCTCCACCCCAGAATCAGCGGTGCTGTCTAAACTGGAGGCTGTAGCAGCGAACAGCTGGTTGCAAGGAGCCATTATAAGTTCTTTCCACTCATTAAGCAAGAGTGGAATTTTTGCCTGCATTTTACTGCGGAGAAGTTGAAGATTAAGTATTAAGCTTGCCTGGGACTGATACAAGTAGCAGCCCAAGTTGCACCCTCAACTTTCACAGCCTGCTGCCCTTTTCCTGACCCCGAAGTCTTCCTCTCTATTGCTCCCCCAAGAGTCTCTTTTTTCTCCAACCTGTGCCTCACATTTTTGTTCTAGAAAAGAAATGAAAGCCTTGTCTTCGTACTACTTAAGACCTTGCTTTATTCTTCTTACCAGGTCCAACCTAGCCTGGGCTGGCCTGTCTAGATCCGTTCTCACCTCACGGAACCATCTTTAAACTTTTCAGTTTGTGGAAGTCCCTCATCCACCCGTTTTTGTTTTGTTTTCTTTTAAATTCTCCATTCTCCGACTACCCCCTCCTCATACATTCCTGGAGAATAGACCCACCCCGGAGATCAACCACGCTTGTAAAAAAAAAAAATAGTAGTTGAAAAGCCACCGTGGTTTAAATACTAGAAGTGTTACAGATGGGAACTGTGAAAATTTTCCCCCGGCTTCTTTCGGCAAGGGAGGAATTCTCATCCAGTTTCATTACAGTTGGCTAGTGTCACTTGTGCCTTCACCAAGCATCCTTAGTCACTGTGAGGCTCCCAGCTCACTACCGGTCTCGGGTGGAGCGCATTAGAGAAAGAAAGCAGGACAGTTCGCTAGCCCTCGGCCTACACTAACTTGGTGACCTCTCAAGGTCTCGTCCCGGCCGCTCGCAGCTCAGGTTCCGGGCCGGGCCTCCCGGACCCCGCGTCTGTGACCTGCAGGCGAAGCGGACGCCGCGGCCCGGACACTCGGGGGTGGCGGGGAGCGGGGAAGGGCAGCGACCGGGGCGCCGGAGAAACGCGGTCTGGGGAGCCGAGTTCACGTTACTTTGGGCAGAGCCCCCTCCGTGCCAAGCGACCAGGGACCCAGGTCTCGTCCGCCGCGCCACCGGCCCGGGCCTGCCGCCCGCTCCCCTCGGGAAGCAGCCTGCAGTTCCCGCAGCCGCAGCGCGGGCCGCGCGCCGGGAGCGAGCGCGGGCGGGCGCATCGGGGCTGGGCGCCGCGCCCCCCGCGCTCGGCCCTGCCGGGCCTCTCGGCGAGGCGTCCCCTGTCCTTCTTCGGGCCCGGCCCGGGGTGCGGGCGAAGCCCCGAGGCCCCCTCCCGCCGGGCTCGGGCGGAGCCGGACGGCCTGGCGGGAGCAGGCGCCGCGGGCCGCGAGCTCCTCATTCGAACCTCCCTCGCAGACAGTCTCCGCCCCACAATGCACCGGGGCGGGCAGCCTTTGAAAAAGCGGCGCGGCTCGTTCAAGATGGCGGAGCTCGACCAGTTGCCTGACGAGAGTAAGTAGCGTCTCAGAGCAGCCCTCCTTCCCGCCGGTTGCCCGTCCCGGGGTCGCACCGGCCGAGTCCGGTTGCCGGGCAGGTGGGATGGCCGCCAGCCCACCGCAGTCCCCGGCCTCCCTCCTCAGGCGCTGCCGCCGCGTCGCCGCCTTTGTTATGGTGTCTTGTGTGTCTGTTTCTGGGGTTGTGCGAGCGCCAGCGCCGGAAACCGAAAGCCCGGGAGTCCAGCCTGTCCTGACGGAGTCGGCGGCTGCTCTCCCGGAGCGACTGCTGTCGCCGGCCGGGGTGGGCGAAGAGCGGCCCCCCAGTTGCGGGCGCCGTCCTCTTCGCCCGCCCGGTTATGTAACTCGCCGGCCGGGGGCCGGGAGGGCTCGGGCTGGGCACCGGGGACACAGCCCCTCTTGGTGCCCCGGGCCTCCGATCTGATCCTCTGACGGCTCCTGCTTCTGCAGGCACTTGTGATCGCTTCCCCCGATCCCCCGCGTCCATCCTGGAAGTGTTTTCTTCCGTGTCACACAGGCTTGGCCCCTTCCCCTGGGACTACAGGTGGCCCTGGACCTTTCCGGAGATGATCCAGCCGGGATACAGTGCCGAGGTAGCCCCATTCCCAGACTCCCTCCTGAGTGGATGTGTCTCTAGAGTGTGGGGTGGGCTTTACACACGGATGTGAGCACCGCAGCCTATATAAGTATGTTTTCCTGCCTGACATCCACCCCTGTGCATTGCCTCACTTAACCTTCTGTCCTCACAACCTCTAAGAAGGGTGTGCACCTGTCCACAGACAGTAAAAACACCTACTCTGCGACCTAAGGACAAGGGAACAATTTTGTAATTTTCATATTGCACACATTATTAAAAGACATTTTAATTGCAAAATGGTCTTGAATCAACACGTGCTCTATGGTATGTATTTGTAGCCCTTGGTCAACGAAAGGTTCGCGGGTGTGTGTGGTAGCGCACTTCTTTAATCTCAGCACTCGGTAGGAAGAGGCAGGTGGATCTCTGAGTTCGAGGCCCGCCGAGTCTACATACCAAGCTCCAGGACAGCCTAGGCTACGCAGAGAAATCCTGTCTTGAAAAACAAACAAACAAACAAACAAACAAACAAACCCGCAAACTGAGCAATCTGTATTTAGAACGATTGTATCATTTTTCTTTCTTTTTTTTTTAAAGATTTATTTTATTATATGTAAGTACACTGTAGCTGTCTTCAGACACTCCAGAAGAGGGCGCCAGATCTCGTTACGGATGGTTGTGAGCCACCATGTGGATGCTGGGATTTGAACTTATCACCTTCGGAAGAGCAGTCGGGTGCTCTTGCCCGCTGAGCCATCTCACCAGCCCCAGATTGTATCATTTTTATAACAAATAAGTGTTTTTGTTTTTTAACCATTTGGGGTGCCCCAACAGGAAGTCAGGTCAGAGAAACCCGTTTCAAAAGCAAAGAAAAAACTCGAACTCTGTAAGATGTATCTGTGGGCAATGCAAATATGCCTTTAAAAGAGAGATACTCTTTTCTTTGATATCGAGTATTCCTTATGTTGTTAAGTCCGAAGTTCAGGTTGCCAGGCTGATGAAGACTAGTATTCAGAATGTTTGTGTTTTAATTTTGGTTTAGACCAGTGCTAAGTCTCAAAAGAACGTTCTCGATGGTGGATGGAGATGTCACTTTTCTAGTGTGCAGTGAGCAACTGGTAGTCACCAGTGACTAGATGGCTCAGGTGTTGCTCTTTTATTTCTATTTAATCTTGACATATTTAAATAGCTAGTGATTACTGTATTGATAAGGCATTATCTATAGACTATCCCTAAGTTTATCATTCTTGTTTGGAGAATATGGTTGATTGTTATTTACAATGCTTGAAAATATAGATAATTCAAATAAGTAGAATGTTACTTGCCATCTGAAGAGATTTTTTTTTCATGAGCTGGGCACCGTGACGTGTGTTAACATGTGAGCTGAGACAAAAAGGATAACTCTTAAGTTGGAGGCCAGCCTGGGCTGTACTGTAAAATGTTTCATCGTCTGTAATGAGTATGCTCTGTGACTTCTCCGGGCTGTCTCACCTGCAGTCACACAGTTGTTGGTCAGCAGCCCACCAGAGCTGAGCCACTTACGTTTTTCCTCATGCCTGTGGTGATGGTTAATTGTGATACTTGATTGCATTGAGAAATACCTAGGAGATCAGCAAAGCACACCTGGTGTTTCCTTGAACATACCTCCAAAAACATTTAGGTCATGAGGTTCTGACTTAATAAATGGATTCCTCTCTTGTGGATTCATAGTCATATGATAGCATTGTTGGAGGTGGTGAAAAGTAGGGAGTGGGGCCTCATTGGAGAAAGTAGGTCAGTGGGGTCGTGGTAGTTTTGTGTTACCCTAGCATCTTCTGTATTCCCCTTTCTCCTCTTCCTGGCCATCTTGTCAGTTCTCTGCTTTTCCATACCTTCCATACAATGATGAAGTGAGTAAACTCTCTGAAAACCTGAGCAAAATCAATTTTCCCTACGTGAAGTCATTTAGTCAGATAGTCCTGTCGCAATCTTTCAGAAGGAACTAGGAGCACGCCTGCATTCCCAGTCTAAGCACAACCCTGCTTGCGTCTCTCTACACCTCTCTCCCCCAAGCACAATGCCATTAACTCTGTTACAATTCAATTTGAACTAATTTCTCAGGGCTTTTTTTTTTTTTTGGCTAAGTTTCTTCTGCCTGGTCTCCATGTTGTGACACCCCCCCACCTATGGTGGGGGAGGGAGGTTGTTCTTCTTGATTTTATGGCTAGTTCTTTTCAGATGTTGTTTCCTTGGAAGCGTCCCTGACTCCTGTTTATGTTCTTTGTAGTAACTGTCATGAGGTATAATTACTGTCTCATGCAGTGATTGGTTGTACATCTCTTTCCACTAGTTTCCATACAAACTCTCTGAGATGGAGGCTTTTGGTGGTGACCTCAGCTCTAACAGTGCTTATGGAGAGCAGTCAGTAAATACTGGTTGAATGTTGACTAAGTGGAACTGGTTAGAGCAGGATTCTAACTTAACCATGTTCACCTGCCTGTAAATTCATATGTTTAAACAGATGGGTAATTTGGTCAGTTAATGTAATATGAGCCCATCTGAAAATTAGCCATGTGTTGTATATACTGTTCTAAGCATTTGTGCTTATATCTGTTTACTCTCCTTTTCCACATGAAGAAACAGCAGCGCAGAGAGTCGAGGTACTTTGTGGGAAATATAGCAAGGAAGTAGCAGAGCCAAGATCTAAACAATAGCCAGCCTCAATGTTCTAGAACCTACGCTCTCTTTTTTTTTTTTTGTTTTTTTTTTTTTTGTTTTTCGAGACAGGGTTTCTCTGTATAGTCCTGGCTGTCCTGGAACTCACTTTGTAGACCAGGCTGGCCTGGAACTCAGAAATCCGCCTGCCTCTGCCTCCCGAGTGCTGGGATTAAAGGCGTGTGCCACCACGCCCGGCCTATGCTCTCTTTTTAAAGAGTTATTTTAATTTTAGCTATGGTATGTGCATGTGAGTGTAGGTGCTTGAAGAGGCCAGAGGCTTCAAATGCCCCTGAAGCTGGAGTTACAGATGGTTCTGAGCTGCCCAACATAGGTGAGGGGATTGAACCTGGTTCTTCTGCAGGAACAGTGCACATTTTTAGCTACAGAGTCATCCCTCCTGATCACTGTACTGCCTCCAAAAAAGATACAAGGAGTTAAAGGTAGTAAATCAGAATCCTCAAGGTGTGAGCTCCACCTTTGTGGAATAGATGAGTGCTCTTGTACCTTACACCTCTTTCTCAGACCCCTTTCAAATAACCCATTCAGAGAAGCTGATTCATGAGTGTCTTTCCCTCACGCTCCACTGTCATCCCGTGCACGTTTTCCATAGCTCGTCAGCACTGGCTTGTACTTGTTTCTCTGCCCTCCTAACTAGAGCAGAAGCTCCAGGAGAACATGGACTTTGGCACATTGCTGTGGGGTCTCTGTTGCCTGAGCAAGAACTACCATGCAGACAGCACTCAGTAAATACTCAGGGTTTCCTGGGATGAACTGTGTTTTCCTTGGAATCTTGGCTATATTTCCTGTCTACCTTACTGTTTCTTGGTTATATTTTATTTGAAGCTTTCTAGTAGAATTTTTATTTATTTTGTGTTCCTAGTGGTTGAACATAATAGTACACAAGTGCTCCTTAGCCCTTATGCCTTTCTCCCCCTATTCTCTTACCCATGAGTTTATGGTCTTTGAACATTAAACTTCAAAAATTCTTTTCCCTATTGAGTCTCCTACTTCCCTCACTCCTAGACCCAACCCTTCATTGTCAAGCCACCCTGTAGCTCTGTATCTCAGTGGGTTACCTGCCACGGATCCAATGAAGAGCTTTATCTAGTAATTCCCTCTATGCTATCCCTCCTTGGGTGTTCAGGAATCTATTTTCCTGTATGGTGTTTGTTTGTTTGTTTGTTTGTTTTCAAGACAAGGTTTTCTGTATAGCCCTGACTGTCCTGGAACTCACTCTGTAGACCAGGTTAGCCTCAAAATCAGAGCTCTACCTGCCTCTGCCTGCCAAGTGCTGGGATTAAAGGTGTGCAACACCACTGCCAGCTTCCTGAATAGATCTTTAAGCATTGTAAATACCTGTATTCAGGACTTTCAAGGAACTTTTTGGCTCTGACAGTCTCTGAATCATGTTTATTTTCTGTTTATTCTGTTACCTCTTCTGATTTTCATTCCAGGAATGAGTTTTCTTTCTCTTTTCCCCAGTGCTAGAGTACTTTGGATGAGGAGGCACAATGATAATCTGTCTGTGCTCATTTTTTTCCCCTACATTTTTCTCTCTCAGAATAATTGCTAACTGCTATTACAACCTCCCCAGGCCTGCTGGGCCTCTGCAGTCCTTCCTTGATCACCAGGTTACGTATTCCTTTCCTTTCCCAGACAGGGCCGGGCTGTAGTGGGACTCAGCATGGAGCTCAGGCTTGCCTTGAACCCATGACAGACCTCTGCCTCTCTCATGCTGCGCTACAGATTTGTGCCATAGCTGGTGCTTCCTTTGCATATCAGCTAACTGGAGCACTTTTCTACCCAAGCCAAGTTCTAGTCCTCCAACCTTGATTATGAAAATATTTATTGATTTGGATTAGTTTGCTTGTTGGTTTTTTTTTTTTTTTTTTTTTTGACAAGGTCTCGCTGTGTAGCATTGACTGGCCTGGAACTTACTATGTAGGCCAGGGTGGCCTGGAACTCACATAGACCCCACCTATAATGTCGAACACCACCATACCTCACTGATTTGTTTTATTTTTACTTTCAGGCTCTTCAGCAAAAGCCCTTGTCAGTTTAAAAGGTAAGAATTTTGGCTTCCTACATATGTATCACAATTTGAATATTTTCTCTTTTCCTTGTGTTATGTGTAGCTCATTGTAGCTTGTAGGTATTTACTTCTCAATAATAAGTTTAAATTAATATGCTTTTATAAGAAAATGCATCTTTATTTGCTAGTAATTAAAATATTTCTAAAATTTTAATTTCTTAAAATTATTAATGAAAGTATATCTTCCTTTGTTTTTGTTTTTTGAGATAGCTTGCAACTCACTGTATAGACCAGACTAGCCTAGAACTCAGAGAGATCCATTTGCCTCTGCTTCCTGTTGAAAGCCACTGTGCCTCATTTAAAGACTCCCTTAACCAGATCTGGAGGTGGAGCTCAGCTGTAGAGGTGGCGCTCTGCTATAGAGGCAGAGCTCTGCTGTAGAGGCGGAGCTCAGCTGTAGAGGCGGAGCTCAGCTGTAGAGGTGGAGCTCAGCTGTAGAGGTGGCGCTCTGCTATAGGGGCGGAGCTCAGCTGTAGAGGTGGAGCTCAGCTGTAGAGGTGGCGCTCTGCTATAGGGGCGGAGCTCAGCTGTAGAGGCGGCGCTCAGCTGTAGATGCTTGCTTAGCTCTCAGCTCAGCATTGTTGCTGTAAAAACACCCAACAGTCATGAAACCCGCGCTGAGCTTACATCAATGGTTTTTGTTTTTGTTTTTGTTTTTTTTAAAGAATTATATTTTAAGCCGGGTGTGGTGGCGTACACCTTTAATCCCAGCACTCGGGAGGCAGAGGCAGGCGGATTTTTGAATTCGAGACTAGCCTTGTTTACAGAGTGAGTTCCAGGACAGCCAGGGCTACACAGAGAAACCCTGTCTTGGAAAAAAAAAAAAAAAAGAATTATATTTTAAGAATATTGCATGGTGGGAGGGGAGCTGGGGGGGGGGAAACAACTGGACTGTAAAAAAAATAAAAGTAATTTTAAAAAAAGGAATATCACACGCCAGGCGTGGTGGCACACGCCTTTAATCCCAGCACTTGGGAGGCAGAGGCAAGCGGATTTCTGAGTTCGAGGTCAGCTTGGTCTACAAAGTGAGTTCCGGGATAGCCAGGGCTATACAGAGAAACCCTGTCTCGGGAAGAAAAAACAAAAAAAAAAAGAAACGAAAAAAAAAAAAAAAAAGGAATATCACGTATTCTCTGAACTCTAAGAGTGAGATATTTCTAAAAAAGGAGGAGGTAGTGGTAGCATCCTGGAGCTCAAGAAAGTTCCTGCCTCAGCCTCCATCTAACTTAGATGTTTGTTGTGATTTGGTTTTGAGACAGGGTCTCTGTAGTGCTAGTTGGCCTGAAGCTCAGTACATAGACCAGACAGGCCTCAAACTTTGGTAATCTTGCCCCTGCCTCCCGAGTACTAAATTGACAAGAATGCACCACAATATTGGGTGTCTTAAGTATTTTGGCTTTTGAGACAGGATCTCATGTAACCTACATTGACCTTAGATCCCTTTGTAGCCAAGGCTTGCCTTGAACTGCTAATCCTGTCTCAGTCTTTCTAGTGTTAGAATTACAGAAGACCACCACACCTGCTCAAACTAACATTTCTTAGAGAAAAAAATTAGAGAATGCTGGTAAGCAATTATAGAAAAATAAGAACCATCCTATATATATATATATATATATATATATATATATATATATATATATTAATCTTCAGTTTTATTGAATCTACATTTAAACATATGTCTGTATTTAAACATGATTCTTTACAAAACTTAAACTTATTCTTCTTTATTTTATATATCTAGTCATTTAATTGATAGTCATTTTTGGTTTTTGAAAAACTCCAAAGTCATTTCTTTGAATTAAGAGAAACAGCTAAGCATAGTGGCCCATGCCTGTAGTCCCAGCTGTTATGGCTAAGGCGGGGGATTGATGTGGATTTGAGGTCAGTCTGGGCTATAGGAGTGTGCCACAACACCACCTATATCATATTAACTTTACTAGGTTGTGTTCCACATATTGAAACAAAGTCATTTAGAAATGTCCTGTAAGTAACTCAGTGTGTAGCACGTGCTACAGCCCATCACTTGGGAGCATATAGCTGCAGAAGGATCACCCCAGGTTCAAAGACAGCCTCAGTTCTAAAGTGAATTTTAGGCCACCCAGGGAAACAGTGAGATCATGTCTCAGAAAGCAAAAACAGAAGAAATGTCCTCTAAATTCAGAATTAGAGGTTTTTAGTTTTTATTTTCCATTTTCCTACTTTCAGTTAGAATTTTAAAAAAAATGAAATCATTCTTAACAGAATAGATTATTAAAAAACTACATTCAAAACAAAAACCTGTATGTTCTGTATAGAAACACAGTACTTTAAGATGCATTGCTTTATCATTTTATAAAAGAATAAGTGAATTTTGGGGGTTTTTTGTGTTTTTAATTTTTTGTTGTTGTTGTTTTTGTTTTTTGAGACAGGGTTTCTCTGTATAGCTCTGGCTGTCCTGGAACTCACTTTGTAGACCAGGCTGGCCTCGAACTCAGAAATCCGCCTGCCTCTGCCTCCCGAGTGCTGGGATTAAAGGCATGTTTTTTTAATGTTTTAAAGATGTGATTGTGTGGGGCTGGAGATATGGCTCCGTGGTCAAGAGCACTCCGGGTGCTCTTCTAGAGGACCCAGGTTCAGTTCCCAGTACCCACGTGACAGCTCAACAACCGCCTGTAGCTCCTATTGCAGAGGATCTGACTGCCTTTTCTGGCCTCTGCAGGTTCCAGGCAGTCTTGCGGTGCTCAGACGCACAGGCAGCAACACACCCTTGTACATCAAGTAAATTAATGAGATGAAATGAAAATGTGTTGTGTGAGTGTGTTTGTGAGTGTGGATGTGTGTTCTGGAGTGCTTAATGGAGGCCAGGGGACAGCTTTCAGGAGTCACCTGTCTCCTTCCCCTGTGGCTACCAGGGATTGAACTAGACTCAGCTCATCAGTTTCTCTGCAAGTACCTTTCCCCTAAGCCTCTGGCCTGAGATAGTGTTGGTTTGTTTCTAGTAAACTGAAATTACTACAGTCACACTGTAACTTTTTCACATTAATATTGATTTCATATGTTTACTACTAAAGGGTTAGTGTTTATGATATAAAATTTGTGAGCTAATCTTAAATTTTTTATCAGTATTAATTATTCATTACAGAGGGAAGTTTATCTAACACATGGAATGAAAAGTACAGTTCTTTACAGAAAACTCCTGTTTGGAAAGGCAGGAATGCGGGCCCTGCTGTAGAAATGGTAAGGAGAGCTCCTGTGTGCTAGAGAATCCTCACTGAACTATATGCTTGTGGTGGATAAGTTCACATACAAAAAAGAAAAATACCAACTGTAGGTGTTTTCATTTAATGTGTGAGTAGTATTTGATCTTATTTAGGTAAATTATCTGTAACCAGATTATCTGGTCACCATGGAGCATTCATAATACACATGCACATGCATACATTTTATTGTTGTTATTATTTTTTACAGACAATCTCATTGTGTAGACCTGACAGGAACTTGCTATGTAAACCACTTTGGCTCTAACTCTAAGAGATATGCTTATCTCTACCACTGGCTCCTGAGTGCTGGGATGGTGTCATATACCTTTGATATTTACAGGTTTTTAGTTCTAAAGATAGTCATTAGTTATCTCATATATATCATGGATTTTTTTTTTTTTTTTTTTTTTTTTTTTTTTTTTTTTTTTTTTTTTTTTTTTTTTTTTTTTTTTTTTTTTTTTTTTTTTTTTTTTTTTTTGGTTTTTCGAGACAGGGTTTTTCTGTATAGCCCTGGCTGTCCTGGAACTCACTTTGTAGACCAGGCTGGCCTCGAACTCAGAAATTCGCCTGCCTCTGCCTCCCGAGTGCTGGGATTAAAGGCGTGCGCCACCACGCCCGGCCCTATATCATGGATTTTTTATGTGCAGTTACAAATTTATAATACTAAAGTCGTTTAGGCATACTTTTCTCAAGTGATTTAATGTTCTTTCTAGCCTAACCCTCTGCAGTAGACATCATGTAATAGCCACTTAATATTAACCAACATAATTTAAACTGAAATTTCCAGAACATATTTTCCTATCTTCACCATGCAAGGCTGCCAGTGTTGCAGTTTTCGGTTGATTACCATTGCAGAAATCTCTGTTTAATCACTTTGCTAATTCCAAGGTGTTTATATTTGGTTCTGTGTGCTTTCTGTCACTCATGTATAGTCCTACATTGCTGATAATCTAGCTGTTTTCTCCAGATGGAAAAAAATGAGAAACATTCATTAAATAAAAAATGTTATTATAGCCTTTCAGAAATTCAAAAAGAAGTCGACTCTTTTCTGATGAAGATGACAGACAAATAAATACAAAGTCACCTAAAAGAAACCAGAGAGTAGCGATGATCCCACAGGTATGTGTGTATTAAAGTTTATTTCATGTGAAGGATATGAATGATTGTGCAGTGTGCTGAAGTTTACACTCGTTCTGTTACATTTTGAACAGCATTCTTTAAGTCGGTATTGCTGCTCAGCAATTATTTTTACTAACTTAGAAAATTCAATGTTTTGTTGGTTGACATTAAACTAAGTAGGAAGCCAGAAATGATTTTGTAATCTCGAAGGGAGTAGATATTAAATAAAATAGACCTAGTGATGTGTATTCAGTTTTGAATTTTGTGTGTAAATAAGTGAGGGGAAATATTTAACTTTATCAAATAAAGTATAATGAAGATTATCCAGAAGATGAAACAGTGCAGGATTAAACAGGATTTTCTTCTTTGTATTTTTAATTTATTGTTTTCTGGGGAGAGGTGCTGTGGATCAAACCTATGGTGTCACATATACTAGGCAAGTACTCTACTATTGAGTTGTTTTATTTTTCTTTATTTTTTTTTTTTTTTTTGGTTTTTTGAGACAGAGTTTCTCTGTGTAGCCCTGGCTGTCCCGGAACTCACTCTGTAGACCAGGCTGGCCTCGAACTCAGAAATCCACCTGCCTCTGCCTCCCAAGTGCTGGGATTAAAGGCGTGCACCACCACACCCAGTTGAGTTGTTTTATTTTTGTTGAATTTATCCTTATTTATTTATTTATTTAGTTAGTTAGTTAGTTTCCAGACAGGGTTTCTTTGTGTATCCCTGGCTGCCATGGAACTACCTCTGTAGACCAGGCTGACCTTGAACTCGCATGCCCCTGCCTCCTGAGTGCTAGGATAAAAGGCTTGCCCCACCACAGCCTGGCTTATCCAGACAACCTGAATTCTGTACCTGGAACTCAAATGGTAGAAGAGAACTGACATCTGCAGGTTGTCTTCTAGCTGCCACCACACACACACACACACACACACACAGAGAAAATAAACAAATGTAACTTAAAAATTTAAAGTCACAGTGGGCATGTAATAAAGGAATGAAAGTTAGATAAGAAAATATGACCTTTAATAATTATGTAGTTTTTTTCAGACCAACTTTATAACATGATATAACTTTTTATTATCCTTTTATTGTTTTCCCTAAAGTATTGTATAAGATTTTTCAATACAATGAATTAAAGTTGAGGTGGTTTATTTATCAAGTGAAGGCATGATCTGCAGTATACCCTATCAAAAATCTCCTGAGTATTGAGACCAGAGATCTCTCTGTAGTTTGGTTGGCTCAGAACTTAGCATTTAGTCCAGGTTGTCCTCAGAGACTCAATCTTCCTTGCTTCAGATTCCCAAGTACTAGGATTACAGGTGTCCACCACCATGACCAACTTTCTTATGATGATTATAATGATAAAATACCATGTTCCATAGAATGAACAGAGTGCATCCTGAACTTTTAAAGCATCAAGGTACACAAGTACCTGAGAAGCACAGTAAACATGATTTCATTGAAAGAAAAATGCAGTGTGTTGATTTGGTAGGTGTTACACACAATGTCAAATGGATTTAAAAGCTAGTTAAATATGAGTTGTTAGGCTTTGCAGAGCTGTGTTGCTATAATAGTCTGAATGAGCTGCAAATATAACAAGTTTGGTCTTTATGACTAGAGCCATCCTGACCCAACTCTCACCATGCCTACTTTCCAGGCACATATCCTAGTACTGATTACAGTCACTTGTATTTCTGAGCAGTTAGAACAAAGAACACAGGACAAACAAAAGACAACATCCTCAAACAGGTGAACAATTCTTATGCCCAAGTTTTTCTTCCTTAGTCGTAACAGCTCTAGTTTTTTGGTTTTATTATTTTATGTGCATGGGTATTTTGCCTGCATATATGTCTGGATCTCCCTAGAACTGGAGTTACAGACAGCTGTGAACTGCCATGTGGGTGCTGGGAATTGAACTTGTGTCCTTTAGAAGAGCAACAAGTAGAGTCACCTGCCGAGCCATCTCTCCAGCCCCGTAACAGCCCTAATTTATCAGTGTCATTTATGTGATGGAGCTTATTCCTTTCTCTGTGTAGTCATAGCCTCTAAATCTTCATTTTAAGCTGTCTGGATTTCATTATTGTTATTGTTTGGGCGGGTTTTTGCCTTTGTTTTCTGGTGCTGAGAACTGAACCCAGGATATTGTATATCCTAGACAGGTCCTTCTGTCACCAAGCCCAGCTTGTCTGTATGTTTACTTAAAGACCACAATGCACAGCTGGCAAATTATTAAAGATCTAACATTTATTGACTGTTTACTATGTATCAGGTCCTGTCCTAGGTGTTTCATGTGTATTACTTTGATTTAATTTTCAACAGTCTTTATGAAATAGATTACTATTATATTACTCCTATTTTGCAGGTGAAGGAACAGATATGGAGAGGTTAAATTACCTTGCTCAAGGTCACAGAGCTAGTAGATGAAGGCTGATACTTAAATGGTAGGCAGCCTGTGTCTAGTGTCTTGCTTTCTTAAAAAAAAAATCGTTATTTAAATAAGCCAGTTTTATTGATGCATAACCCACATACTATGCAATTTACGTAATTAAAGTCTACATTTTTTTTTTAAAGATTTATTTTATTTATTATATGTAAGTACACTGTAGCTGTCTTCAGGCATTCCAGAAGAGGGCGCCAGATCTCATTAAGGATGGTTGTGAGCCACCATGTGGTTGCTGGGATTTGAACTTATCACCTTCGGAAGAGCAGTCGGGTGCTCTTACCCGCTGAGCCATCTCACCAGCCCCCTAAAGTCTACATTTTAAAGGGCTAGGGGCATAGCTTAGTGTTAGGGCTCTTGCATAGTCTGCCTAAGGCCCGAGGTTGGATCCCCAGCAGTATAAGAAAATAAAGCAAAGTGTATATATTAGTGGTTTGCAATATGTGCATACTTATATGTTCATCATTACAAAGTTAGAATATTTCTCCTGATTTTGGAATAAACCCTTAGAAGAATAACTGATGTAATAAAAGTATTTACATTTAAAATTTGTAACATTCTATTTAACCTGTATGTAAGATTCATTATAATTTATTTCCACTAACAGTCTGAATATATCACAATCAAAGATCTTTATAAACTTTGATTATATATAATCAGATGTACTATATATAATTAGATATATATTATAGATATATATATATATATACAGAGACCCATTGGTCTATTTAAGAATATGTATAGCTAACTCTATAGAAAGTGACAGCTCTAGCTGGGCATGGTGGCTCATACTTTTAATTCTAGCACTCTGGAGGTAGAGGCAGTCATATCTCTTGAGTTCAAGGCCACCCTGGTCTTGCTCAAGTTCCAGGACAGACATGACTACACAGAAACCCTCACTGGAAAAACAAAACAGAAACAGCAGTTTTTATGATTAGACTATTTGTAGGCCAGTGAGATGACTAGGCAGATAAATATGCCTGCCACACAAACCTGGTGAGCTGAGTTCAACTCCTGGGCTCTCACACTGGAAGGAGAGAACTGACTACTGAAAACTGTTCTCTGACCTCCAAACATATAGCACACATATACACACTGACATAAACATCATACACATGTGCACAGTACAAATAAATAGCCTCTAGAATATTTTTAATTTTATGTTAAAAATTATTTTTCTAAGGTTAATGTAGTGCAATATACCTGAGATCCCAATACTTAGGAGGGTGAAGTAGAAAAATTGCCATAGGTTCAAAGCTACTTAGGGCTATAGAGGTTATTTTCTCCCTCTCTCCTAAAAAAAAAAGTTAACTTTCTAAGTACAGTGTTTTATCTTAAATTCTAGAACAGAAAAGGAATGAAAAACACAAGTGAATTCCTGACTAAGCACTGGCACTGTGTGATTCTGACAGATACATCCTGGGTACCTATAGGGTCTCCTGGGGAAAGCCGCGTGAGCATCTGCAACTAGTCTGTAGATAGACACGCTTTCTAGAATAAAGAATTAGAGCAGTGCGGTGGCACATGAATTTAATTTTAGCATTTGGGGAAGAAAGGCAAGTAGATCACTGTGGGTTCAAGACGAGCCTCATCTATTTAGCAGTTTGGTTAGCCATAGTTATATATTGAGACTCTCTCTGTCTCTCTCTCTCACTCTCTCTGTCTCTCTCTCTCACGCGTGAGCGCACACACACACACACACACACACACACACATACGTTTTGTTTTATTGTAATTTTTTTTTAAATGGTCCAATCGTTACCCCTTCCCATTCTGTCCTCCAACAGTTCTTTATCCCATTTCCCTCCCCTGTCTCTAAGAGAATGTCTCCACACTCCCATACAACCCCTATACCCTGGCAGACCTCCCCATTCCCTGGGGCCTCAAGTTTCTCAAGGGTTAGGTGCATTCACACACAAGTTTATAATGCGGCGGGGGGGGGGGGGAGATGAAAAATCTACTTTGACCCCAATTCACTATTCTCCTTTTCTCACCCAGTTAGGGAGACTCTGTGATTAGTTTGATTATCTTTTTAAATATACTTTTAAAACTTTACATGTTGGAGCCAATGAGATGGCTAAGCAGGTAAGGCATGTGCTACCAGGCCTGACTCCCTGAGTTCAATCCTTAGGGTCACCTGGCATGGTGAACCAAATCCCTTAAGTTGACTTCTGAGTTCTATACATTTCCTTTCCAACACATGATAAGCAAATAAGTTAACTTTAAAAGTTAAGAAAATTAACGCATTTATACATTTCATGTCCGTAATCCAATGACTTGGAAAGATATAGGCAGAAGGACTGTAATGAGATCAAGGCCAGCCTGATCTATACTATACACAAGTTGTAGATCACCCAGGCAAGATCCTGTCTCAGAAACAGTTCAAAACAGAACTTTATGTGTTTATAGAAATAGATAATTTGGGCTGGTGAGATGGTTCAGCGGGTTAGAGCTGACTGCTCTTCCAAAGGTGATGAGTTCAAATCCCAGCAACCACATGGTGGCTTACAACCACCCGTAACGAGATCTGACGCCCTCCTTTGGTGCGTCTGAAGTCAGCTACAGCATACTTATGAAGAATAATAAGAAATGAATCCTTGGACCCGAGAGACCAACCGGAGTGAGCAAGGCTGTCCGGAGCGAGCAGAGCCAAATGGGGACAGCCGGAGCAAGCGGGGACGGCCAAGCTAGTGGGGCCGGAGCGAGTGGGGCCGATTGGAGTGAGCGGGGCTGGCTGGAACAAGGGGGGGGGGGTCCATGGGGGGGGTTGCGGCCGGGAGCAAGTGGGGCTGGCCGGAGCGAGCGGAGCCGGCAGGAGCGAGCATGGTCGACTGGAACAAGGGAAAAAAAAAAGAAATGGATAATTTATTTTGTGGTTTTCTTTTCCTTTTTATAAATTTGTGTGTTTATGGATTTTAATGAGAAAAACAAAACTTGCCAGATGTAGTAGCTCACGCCTTTAATCCCAGGACTTGGGAGGCAGAGGTAGGCAGACCTCTGGAGTTGGAGGCCCAGGACAGCCAGAGTTATCTATCCCCCCACCCCCTCTCTATCTACCTATCTATCTTTGTGTGTGTGTGTGTGTGTGTGTGATTGTGTGGTAATCAGAGAACAACTTGAATGAATTGATTCTTTTCTTCCACCATGTGGGTCCTAGGGATTGAACTCAGGCTGTGAGGCTTGGTAAGAGGTTCCATTAGCCAGTGAGCCATTGTAGCTGACATTGGTTATTCTATAGGTTCTTCTTTCATCCACCCTTCTCCAACAACAACCAACAACCACCAACAACCCACTCTGCCTCTTGGGGCCCTAGCATTTATATACCCTTTGAAAAGTCCTCAAAATTTCAAATGTCACACAATTACAGAAACTATCTGCTGCTGGCAAAATCTGTCCCCACCAAGCACGAGGCAAATTGTAGTCAGCTGCCATGGACAGTCTGAAGGAGCCCTGTGTCCCATGCCTGGGATTAAAAGGAAAACATAGGATTTCTGTTTTTTGTTTTTAAAGAAACTAAAATTCCAAAATTTTCATTAGAAGCCACCTTGCTGGCCCTTTTCTAACAGTTAGACTTAAAATTGAAGACTCAAATGGGAGTGTGGGGCTGTGAGGAGATGGCTCAGTGAGGTGCTTGTCATGTAAGTATGAGTCCCTGAGTACATGAAAGCCCGGCTATGGCAGTGTGTGCCTGGCCAGTCAGTTAGCCAGTCTGGGGTCTGCGCTCGATGAGAGACCCTGCCTCTAAAAGTGGAGAGCACTGCCAATGGGCTCATGTGTGCGAGCATGGGTGCTCCAATACACATGCAAAGCCTTTGAATTTATTCTAAGTGCCGTGTTAGCTCTGTTGTTTAATTCTTGGTGTTTTTTCCCTGTGAGTCATTTTGTCATCTCTTTCTATTGTGTTAAGGGTTGTGGGGTTTTGTGTGTAGCCCTGGCTGTCCTGGAGCTCACTCTGTGGACCAGGCTGGCCTCCAACTCAGAAATCCTGCCTCTGCCTCCCGAGTGCTGGGATTAAAGGCGTGCACACCATTGCCCTGCAGGGTTTTGTTTTGTTCTTCTGGTAGACGGGTATCATCACTGTGTCATACCCTCACTATGTTGTGCAGTCTGACCTTGACTCATGCACCCTCAGAATGATCAATGGAAGCAATCATATGACTTTCTTGCTTTATTAATAATCATGAATTACATCACGAACTTCCTAATTGAGTCATTCTGGCATACCTGCCATGAATTCTGTGTTGTATTGACTTTTTTAAAAAAATGTTCTTTCAGTGCTTGAGCTCTCTTCTCCCCACTGCCCTCTACTGGCTGTGTAGAACATGTCGGCACTGAACTTGGAGCAGTCCTCCTGCCTCTGCCTAGGTGCTGGAATTGCCGGCAAACACTACAGTGTCTAGTAGTGCTATATAATAAAGTGTTCTCTGTTTATACTTTGACGACTTTGTTATTTTATATTGACTTTATAAGGGTCTGCTCTGTGCTTGCATATGCATGTATGTTCTCTTGATCTTTTCAAGAGTATTTTGATGATTTTTGTTGTTTGGTTTGTTGGTAGGAATAAAACCCAGACAAGCACCCCAACACTGAACTGTACCCCAAACATGTAAAGTCCTTACTGTTTTTTTTGTGACCCCAAAGTCTAGTAATCACTTGGGTCTTTTTTTTCCTGTATATATAAACTAAAATTATATTATAGTTCTGAGTGGAGGCAAGTATTTCCCTTCTTGTTTAGAGTATAAAACTTGAGGCTTTAGCTTTTTTAAAAAAAATAAATTTAGTGTGCTGTATTAGTGTGTGTATTACGTGTGTGTGTGTGTGTGTGTGTGTGTACAACTTGTAAGAGTCAGCTCTCTCTTTCCACCTTGTAAAGACCTATGAACTTATGTCATCATTGAGCCACATTGCCAGACTGAGATTTTAACTTTGTTAATCAAGAGATTTGTTTGATAACAAATTCCATGTCGGCTATTATTGAATCTTTTTGAGTACTTAAATATGCCCTATCTTTTTATAAATGTATTGTATTGTAATTGCTCATTTTGATCTAATGCTATATTTCAATTTTTTAAATATAGAAATTTACAGCAACGATGTCAACACCAGATAAGAAAGCGTCCCAGAAGATTGGCTTTCGATTACGGAACCTACTCAAGCTTCCCAAAGCACATAAGTGGTGTATATATGAGTGGTTCTACTCCAACATAGACAAGTAGGTATCAGGGCTTGTGTGTGTCATCAGTCCTGCTCCAACTGAAAATTAACTTTCTCAAATGTTATAAGCTGTCACCTCTTCTGTAAATCTCTTTTTAAATTTTTATTCTTCTCTCATATAATTGACTGTAGTCACAGTTTCCCTTCTCTCCTCTCCTCCCAGTCCCCACTCTTTCTCCATTTCTCTTCAGAAAAGAGCAGACCTCTCAGGGATATCAGCCAAACATAGCATAATAAGTTGCAATAAAACTAGGCACCTACCCTCATATCAAGGCTGGTTGAGGGGACCCCAGTAGGAAGAAAAGGGTCTCAAGAGCAGGCAAAAGAGTTAGAGGTACCCCCACTCCCACCACAGTCCAACAAAAATCTTAAGCTAACAACTCTAACAACTGCAGACGACCTAGCACGGACTGTGCAGTCTCCATGATTGTCCGTTCAGTCTCTGTAAGCCCCTCTGAGCCCTGCTTACTTGATTGTGTGGGCAGCATTCTTCTAGTGTTCTCCACCCTTCTGGTTTCTACAGTTCTTCCTCCCCCTCTTCCACAGGGTTCTCCAAGCTCCAACGGGAGGGACCTGATGGAGATCTCCAATTTGGGCTATCTGTCCACCTCATGTTTAGCTGTAGGTTTCCATATCTGCTCCCATCAGCTGCTGGAGGAAGTCTCTCTGATGACTGGGCTAGGTACCAGTTTATGAATATAGTAGTGTATCATCAGGAGTCATTGACTTTTTTCTACCCTAGGTCCCCTGGCTTTTTTTGTTTTGTTTTGGCTTTTTTGTTTTTTTTCGAGACAGGGTTTCTCTGTATAGCCTTGGCTGTCCTGGAACTCACTTTGTTGACCAGGCTGGCCTCGAACTCAGAAATCCGCCTGCCTCTGCCTCCCAAGTGCTGGGATTAAAGGCATGTGCCACCACGCCCAGCTTGGCTTTTTTTTTTTTAAAGATTGATTTTTATTTATTACATATATGTATGCTTGTCTCCATGACTTCATGTATGCCACATGTGTGTAGGTGCCCACAGAAGTCCGGCTGTAGGATCCACTAGAACTGGAGTGATAGGCAGTTTTGAGCTGCCACATGACTGGGAGCTGAACCCAGGCCCTGTGCAAGAGCAGTACCATTGATCCTTTTTATTATTTATTTATTTATTTATTTATTCATTTTAATTTTTTTAATAGCTCTGGTTTGCCTGAAACTGTAGACCAGGCTGGAGATCTGCCTGCCTCTGCCTCCCATCATGGCTTCAAAACTGATCTCTTGTCTAGTCCTCCAAGTAGTTGACAGGTATATGTCATCATACCAAATAAAGAGTTTATTTTTCTATTTCTTATTCAAGTTTAATTAATTCCTATTTGTTACATTTTTCTCTCTCCTTTTCCTGCCCCTGTAAGAAGTTATACATTTTGAAAAGTTTTAAATGAAAGCATAATTTCTGTATTATAACTAGCAACTGCTATAGAATGAAGATACCCTAAATCAAAGCACAATTATTCTCAAGAAATGAGATTTGTTTTATCAATATAGAGAAATAGACAAATCATTTTTAAGAGAGTCATCTTTTCAGCCGGGCGTGGTGGCGCACGCCTTTAATCCCAGCACTCGGGAGGCAGAGGCAGGCGGATTTCTGAGTTCGAGGCCAGCTTGGTCTACAAAGTGAGTTCCAGGACAGCCAAGGCTATACAGAGAAACCCTGTCTCGAAAAACCAAAAAAAAAAAAAAAAAAAAAAAAAAAAAAAAAAAAAAAAAAAAAAAAAAAAAAAAAAAAAAAAAAAAGGAGTCATCTTTTCATTTACAGCTAGTATTTAGACACTTTACAGGAATTTTGAATAGCCCGTAGAGATTAGCTGAAGAACATCTCTGACCCTAATCTTTCTCCTGAGCCAGTTATTGGTGGTTGCTTAGTTGTTTATTTTTCTGTACTTCCCTTCTGTCCTCCATAAACAGTTGCTTGCTCAGAAGTTTGTGAAGTTCATGGACAGTCACATTATGTTTCATTGTTAAAACTGGACTTTTCATTCCTCAAACTCATGAGTAAAAAATTTTAATGGTCTTAAGAGAATTTTTATAGTGTCTTAGTGTGACTGAAACATTTTGGGAGAGTTCTCCAGGGTTCTAAAACTTGGTTAATCCCAAAGAGGAGAGACTGGTTGGTGATGGCTTTTCCTTTGGGGCGAAGATACTTTGTAGCTAATATTGTTTGTCAGGTGTAATGCCAGAGCCAGAGGATAGTCCCAGGTGGAGATTTGAGCAAAATTCAGTCTCCTGGAACCTCCAACCTAGACTGATTTCAGAGTGATTTAACATTTTAAGTACATATACCAAGTACCTTTTTTCAGCCCTTTGAATTTCACCAAGGTATGATTATGATTTAGAAGGGAAAGTTTGCCACATTGTGATTAGTAGGATGTGAAAAATCAGAAAGTGTATTTTGTTTTGTTTTTTGAGACAGTGTTTCTTGTAATCCAGGTTCATCTCTAACTTCCTTTGTTACTATGTGGCTACAATAGGAATGTAGCAGAGGCTGGCTGGCCTTGGACATTTAGCTTTGCTGCTGCTGCTTCCTAAAGGTTGGGACTGAGTTAAAGACATGCATCACTATGCTCAGCGTTGGAAGTGTATTTTTTACTTTATTTAGGAAAGTGATACATTAAGGTGTGTTTTTTTTTTTCCGAGACAGGGTTTCTCTGTGTAGCCCTGGCTGTCCTGGAACTCACTTTGTAGACCAGGCTGGCCTCTAACTCAGAAATTCACCTGCCTCTGCCTCCCAAGTGCTGAGATTAAAGGCATGCACCACCACACCTGGCTACATTAAGTATTAATAAGGTCATAAAACCATTCTGTTTTACAGGCCACTTTTTGAAGGAGATAACGACTTTTGTGTATGTCTAAAGGAATCCTTTCCTAATTTGAAAACAAGAAAATTAACAAGAGTAGAATGGGGAAAAATCAGGAGACTGATGGGAAAACCTCGGAGGTAAATTTGTTTTGTTTTGTTTGAAGTTAACAAGTAGTTGATGGTATCATTACTGACGTGACTAGTGATATTGGTGTTGGTGTGTGTGTATGTGTGTGCGTGTGTTTTAAGACTATTTTCACTATGTATCCCTGGCTTGCCTGGAACTCACTATACAGACTAGGCTGGCCTTGAACATACAGAGATCTACCAGCCTCTGCTTCCCAAGTGCTAGGATTGAAGATATCCTCCACCACATGACCTTCACCTTGACTTTATTATTTTTTTTAAAGAATTATTTCTTTTATGTATATGAGTACACTGTAGCTGTCTTCAGACACACCAGAAGAGGGCATCAGATCCATTACAGATGGTTGTGAGCCAACATGTGGTTGCTGGGAATTGAACTCAGGAACTCTGGAAAAGCAGTCAGTGCTCTTAACCACTGAGCTATCTCTCCAGCCCCTCACTTGATTTTTTAAATCTTCAAAGGACTAGTATCAAAATATAACTTCAGAATAATTGACTATATTTTAAACATATCATTTTAATGAACTGTAATGTAGGTGCTTTGTATTATTAGAATAAAATACACAATTTCATTTTTTTCAGATTATAGATTTCTAACATACTGTTTTAAGGATTTATTATTTTAATGTTTTTAAATTTTATTTCTCTAGCCCTAGTGCTATTGTTTTTAATTACCTATGTCCTTTATGTCCATCCTCCTCCCAACCAACTCTGTCTGTCTGTCTGTCTGTCTGTCTGGCACAGTTTCAAGTATCTCAGGCTGGCCTCAGACTCAAACTGGTATGTATAACAAGTGGTTAATCTTGAACTTCTCACCATCCTGCCTCTGCCTTCTAAGTGTTGGGATTACAGGTATGAGATGCTGTACCCAGTTTTATTAATTCAGTGCTGCAGATCAAATCCAGGAATTTGTGCATGTTGGTCAGGAACTCTACTAACTTAGCTACACTCCCCAGTCTACCCCCTAAATATTTTTAATTGTCCTGGAAAATATTTAAAGATGCTATAAAGTTTTGTGTTTATTTTTCACATTTATTTACTTTGTGTGACAAGATGTGGGAGTTGGCTTCAGTTATCTCCTTCCACCATGAAGGAGCCTGGGGCTCAGACTCAGCCTGATGGCAAGCCACTTTACATGCTGAACTATCTTATCACACCCCCTTTAACATACGTTTCTATTATTTAAGAAGTTCATACATATAGACAATAGCTTGAAGTCTTTTGCAAAAAAATTGTTTTTTCTTAAGGAAGTCAAGTTATAATACAGATTATTAATACAATAAATTTAGAAATACCCTAACTTTAGAAGTCATTTAAGGATTGGAGAGATGGTTCACTGGTGAAGAACACTTAAAAAAGACCCAGATTTTGTTCCCAGGACACGCATGGCAGCTTACAGCAGTCTATAATTCCAGTTCCAGAGGATGTGATGCCTCCTCTTCTGAATTCCTGAGACACAACACATATATGGGATATACATACATACATACATACATAAATACATACATACACACACACACACACACACACACACACACATACACACATACTTAAAAAAAAAATCAGTTGGTGCAGGCCTGGAAGATGGCTCAGCAGGTTAGGACTTTGCTGCCTATCCTGACTTCAGCCCCAGGGACCCAGATGGTGGAAGGAGCAGAGAGACCTCTACAAGCTGTGCTCTGATTTTCACTTGCACACCTGTGAAAATGCTGCATCTGTGCATGCACATACACTCAAATAAATAAGTGTAAAAAAAGTTTTTTAAGAGTCAGTGGTGAAATTGTATTTAGTTACAATATAAAAAGGGAGGGATAATCCCAGCACTCAGGAGGCAGAGGCTGGCAGATTTCTGAGTTCGAGGCCAGCCTGGTCTACAAAGTGAGTTCCAGGACAGCCAGGGCTATCCAGAGAAACCCTGTCTTGAAAAACCACACACACACACACACACACACACACACACACACACACACACAAAAAAAAAAAAAAAAAAAGCAAAGGAAAGGTAAAGCTGTCAGGAAGGAACTTCATAGTAAACATGGTCCATGTGAACAAGTATGGAGACCTGGAAAAGGAAGACTCAGTATCTAAAAGGTGTGGCAGCAGATCTAAATTCAAGGCTAGCATGACTTCTTTAGTGAGTTCCAGGCCAGCAGGAATGACATAGTGATAACCTTGACTCCTCTTCTCCAATCCCCCTCACCTCAAATTTTTATTTGCTAGGGGAGAAATCAAGTAGAGAAAGTCTAAAAAAACAAATGAAGAATAATTTTATCAGGTATCAGCTAAAGTATTAAAATAGTCACTGGGGCCGGGCGTGGTGGCACACGCCTTTAATCCCAGCACTTGGGAGGCAGAGGCAGGCGGATTTCTGAGTTCGAGGCCAGCCTGGTCTACAAAGTGAGTTCCAGGACAGCCAGGGCTATACAGAAAAACCAAAAAAAAAAAAAAAAAAAAGGTCACTAGGGTGCTCACTTCGGCAGCACGTACACTAAAATTGGAACGATACAGAGAAGATTAACATGGCCCCTGCGCAAGGATGACACGAAAATTCATGAAGCATTCCATATTTTTGAACAGCAATGGCTTGTGCTGTAAGATCAAGAATTGACAAATGGGACCTCATAAAGTTGCAAAGCTTCTGTAAGGCAAAAGATACTGTCAATAAGACAAAAAGACCACCAACAGATTGGGAAAGGATCTTTACCAATCCTAAATCAGATAGGGGACTAATATCCAATATATATAAAGAACTCAAGAAGGTGGACACTAGAAAATCAAATAACCCCATTAAAAAATGGGGCACAAAACTAGAAAAAGAATTCTCAACTGAGGAATACCCAATGGCTGAGAAGCACCTAAAAATATGTTCAACATCCTTAATCATCAAGGAAATGCAAATCAAAACAACCCTGAGATTCCACCTCACACCAGTCAGAATGGCTAAGATCAAAAATTCAGGTGACAGCAGATGCTGGCGTGGATGTGGAGAAAGAGGAACACTTCTCCATTGTTGGTGGGATTGCAAGCTTGTACAACCACTCTGGAAATCAGTCTGGCGGTTCCTCAGAAAATTGGACATAGTACTACCAGAGGATCCTGCAATACCTATCCTGGGCATATATCCAGAAGATGTCCCAACTGGTAATAAGGACACATGCTCCACTATGTTCATAGCAGCCCTATTTATAATAGCCAGAAGCTAGAAAGAGCCCAGGTGTCCCTCAACAAAGGAATGGATACAGAAAATGTGGTACATTTACACAATGGAGTACTACACAGCTATTAAAAACAATGAATTTATGAAATTCCTAGGCAAATGGATGGATCTGGAGGGTATCATCCTGAGTGCAGTAACCCAATCACAAAAGAACTTACATAACATGTACTCACTGATAAGTGGATATTAGCCCAGAAACCTAGATTACCCAAGATACAATTTGCTAAACACATGAAACTCAAGAAGAATGAAGATCAAAGTGTGGACACTTTGCCCCTTCTTAGAATTAGGAACAAAGCACACACTGAAGGAGTTACAGAGATCAAATGTGGAGCTGAGACAAAAGGATGGACCAACCAGTGACTGCTGCAGCCGGGGATCCATCCCATAATCAGCCACCAAACGCAGACACTATTGCATATGCCAGCAAGATACTGCTGAAAGGGCCCTGATATAGCTGTCTCCTGTGAGGCTATGCCAGTGCCTGGCAAACACAGAACTGGATGCTCATAGTCAGCTATTAGATGGAACACAGGGTTCCCAAGGGAGGAGCTAGAGAAAGTACCCAAGGAGCCGAAGGGGTCTCCAACCCTATAGGTGGAAGAACAATATGAACTAACCAGTACCCCCAGAGCTCATGTCTCTAGCTGCATATGTAGCAGAAGATGACCTAGTTGGCCATCATTGGGAAGAGAGGCCCCTTGGTCATGCAAACTTTATATGCCCCAGTACAGGGGAACGCCATGGCCAGGATGTGGGAGTGGGTGGGTAGGGGAGCAGGGCGGGAGATGGGGGAGGGTATAGGGGACTTTCGGGATAGCATTTGAAATGTAAATGAAGAAAATATCTAATAAAAATTGGAAAGAAATAGTCACTGGGATTAACAGTACACGGGGTTGGAGAAGCGACTCAGCAGC
>LR749990.1:201836-235011 GCA_902729485.2 Mus minutoides | reverse complement strand
AGGTCAAGAGCACCAGCTACTCTTCCAGAGGTCAAGAGCACCAGCTACTCTTCCAGAGGTCAAGAGCACCAGCTACTCTTCCAGAGGTCAAGAGCACCAGCTACTCTTCCAGAGGTCAAGAGCACCAGCTACTCTTCCAGAGGTCAAGAGCACCAGCTACTCTTCCAGAGGTCAAGAGCACCAGCTACTCTTCCAGAGGGCCTGAGTTTGATTCCCAGTACCCAAATGGTGGTTCACAGTCATCTGTAACTCCATTTTCAGGGACTCATATCTCCTTCTACCCTCTGGAGGACCAGGCACACATGTGGTGCATGTATATATAAAAAGTAATAGTACAAGAACAGGAACACAGATTATTTGGTAACCACAATTAAAATGGTGTGGCAACAGTATATAGTTGGAAAAATAAATGAAGGAAAAAAGACAGATCACATCTATCTAGGAATTTAGCAGATGCTTCTCAATTATATGGAGGAGGTAGAGAATTGATTTATTATAGAGATTGGCACTACAAACGACAATCTAGAGAAAAATTGAAAAGGGATCAGAGGTTTTAAAAATTTTTAAGAATAAAACAGTAGGGCTGGAGAGGTGACTCAAGTATTAAGAGTTCTTGCTTTAATCCCAGCACTCGGGAGGCAGAGGCAGGCGGATTTCTGAGTTCGAGGCCAACCTGGTCTACAAAGTGAGTTCCAGGACAGCCAGGGCTACACAGAGAAACCCTGTCTCGGGAAAAAAAAAAAAAAAAAAAAAAAAGAGTTCTTGCTGCTTTCACAGAGAACCCAAGTTCCATTCCTAGCACATGCATGGTGGCTCATATCCACCTGAAGCTACAATGCCAGGGGATTGACTTCCTCTTCTGCCCTCCAGAAGCGTCAGGCCTGCACGTAGTACACACACACACACACACACACACACACACACACACACACACACACGTAGATACCTCCAGAGGCGTCAGGCCTGCATGTAGTGTATATACACACTGTAGTGGCTATCCCTTGTCAACTTGACTATATTTGGAATGAACTACAATCCAGAATTGGAAGGCTCACCAGTGACCCTAACCTGGAAGCTGGGAGATAGAAGTTTCTGATCTGAATCTTGGTATGGAGATCTTGAAGCATAATGGCTATGGATTCCAGAAGATTAAGACGGGGAGGGGGGGGGGATCTCTGAGTTCAAGGTCATCTTGGATTAAAGGTGTGATGGCACACACCTTTAATCTGGGCTACACCTGCTGGAGATTATATAAGGACACTAGAAGAAGGGAGACTAGTTCTCACTCTTTCGCCTGCTCGCCGTGTGGGACTGAGTAACTGCTAGATCCTTGGACTTCCATTCACAGCTACTACTGTTCCATTGTTGGGAATTGGACTGCAGACTGTAAGTCATCAATAAATTCCTTTACTATACAGAGACTATCCATAAATTCTGTGACTCTAGAGAACCCTGACTAATACACACACGTTAGACAAAGCATGTATGCACATGTTAAAATTTTTTAAATGATGAAGTGAAACTTCTAGGAAAGATGAGTTTTAGAACATATGTTCATGTAGAACATAGTTTTAGGTGGTATCTAATGTATGATATTGAGTTGAAAATGTTAAATTCCAGTAGGTTCTAGAATGAGGAGGAATAAAAGGAAATCTCAATAAATTTTACTTCATAAAAATGAGTTTTTTGTGGCCCTAAATTAAAAAAAAAAGTCAAAAACATCTGCAACTTATTGTAGACAGAGGGCAGAAAGGAGTCTATAAAATGAATTAGTGGTTGCTTGAACAGTGGAGTTATAAAAGCGGGAACAGTTGTTGAACTGGTCCTCACTGTGCTGTGGGGTGTGGCATTGAAAAAGCTTTTGTCTTTTTATTATGCTAATTGAGTATGGGTGTGGAGATCAGAGAACATTTTAGGGGTTGGATGTTCCTTCTTCCTGTGCGCAGTAGGGATTAAATCCAGGCTTGGCAGCTGTGCTCATCTTTTCTCCAAGTATCTGTGCCGGTGTGGAGGCCTGAAGGGGCATCTTCCTCATCTGACCTTATTCTTGCTTTGTTACTGTTCGAAACAGGATCTCTCTGCTGTGTTGTTTTGGCTGTTCTGGAACTCAGTTTAAACCTGGCTGGCTTTGAACTCACTTAGATCCTGCTGCCTCAGCATGCCTGGGTTAAAGGCACGCACCACCATACCCAGCCGTACCTTATTTGAGAGCTCACCTAATTTGCTGTAGGTATCCCATCTCAGTCTTTCTAGGTTACAATCAAAGGCAGGCTTCCATGGCCGTCTAGCATTTACATAGGTTCCGGGGTCCAAACTCCAGTCTTGCTTGCACAGGGAGTACTTTAACTGCTGAATCATCACTCTGACCCCTCAAAATGTATCTGATTATACACTTCCAATATAATTTATTATATTTCTAGTACTTGTGTTTGAATTGCAGGTGTGTACTGTAATTTAGCCTGGCCTGGCTTAGTTTATATGATCTTTGTAATTTATTCTAGATGTTCTTCTGCATTTTTTGAGGAAGAGAGATCAGCCTTAAAACAGAAGCGGCAGAAAATCAGGCTGTTACAACAAAGGAAAGTTGCAGATGTTTCACAGTTCAAAGATCTACCCGATGAAATTCCTTTACCCCTGGTTATTGGAACCAAAGTTACAGGTAAGTAAAAACAAGCTTAGCTGTAAGTATCTTCAAGTTGTAACCCAGATGGCGTCGATTCTACACTTAGGAAGCATAACTGCTTTTGCAGTAATACACTGGAGGGAAGAAATATTAGTGGACCGAGCGATGGCTCAGGTTCAGTGCACTTGCAGCTTTTGTAGAGGTTCTGGGGTCAGTTCTCAGCACCTGCACAGTGGCTCACAGCCTGTTCCAGGGGGATCTGATACTCATTTCTAATCTATGAGGGTACAAGGCATGCATGTAGCACACATGTATGCCTGTAGGCAAATACTCATACACATAAAAATAAGTACATTTATATACATATATATATATATATATATATATATATATATATATATATATATATATATATTCAATAGTATCTACTACAGTATGAACTAAAGCAGTCAGGCGTAGTGGCAAAGGCCCATTATCCCAGCTCCACGGGAAGCTAAGGCCAGCATGGCCTATCTACATTGCAGGACCTTGCCTCAAAATAGAAAAGGGCTAGAAATGTACCTTACTGAAAATTTTAACTTCAGTGTTACTGTTCTTATGATTTTCACATATGCTGTCCCTGAGACTAGGGTTAGATTGTGACATAAAAATGAAGAGAAAAGGACCAGAAGGTCAAGGTTATCTTTATCTGTGTTGTGGTCTTGTGAGTAGCCTGGGATATACATGAGACCTGTTTAAAGTTGAAAATAAACTACTTCTAATATGTTGCTTAAAAGTATGATACCAGACAGTGGTGGCACATGCCTTTAATCCCAGCACTTGGGAGGCAGAGGCAGGCGGATTTCTGAGTTCAAGGCCAGCCTGGGTTACACAGAGAAACCCTGTCTCGAAAAAAACAAAAACAAAAACAAAAAAAACAAAAAGTATGATACCAGGCTGGCAAGATGGCTCAGCGTAAGAGCAGTTGGTAAACTGCTCTTCTAAAGGTCCTGAGTTCAAATCCCAGCAACCACATGGTGGCTCACAACCATCTCTAATGGGGTCTGACAGCCCGCTTCTGGTGCTGTCTGAAGACAGCTACAGTGTACTTATGTATAATAATAATAAATAAATCTTTTTTTGTTTTTGTTTTGTTTTGTTTTTTTTGGTTTTTTGATACAGGGTTTCTCTGTGTAGCCCTGTCTGTCCTGGAACTCACTTTGTAGACCAGGCTGGCCTCGAACTCAGAAATCCGCCTGCCTCTGCCTCCCAAGTGCTGGGATTAAAGGCGTGCACCACCATGCCCGGCGCAGTCTTTTTTTTTTTTTTTTTTTAAGTATGATATCCAGAGCTTTTTGCTAGCTTTCTAGGAGTTTATACTCTAAATGGCAATCTTATCTTTCTTTAGTCTGTTTGGTAGCTATATGATTTCATTTATGTGTTAAATTAAGAATCATCTCTTCAATTTTGCTTTCATTTAAACTATTAATTCTCTAAACCTAAAATAAAGTACATAGGTTAAAACTAGTAGACAGAGGCAGAGGCAGGCGGATTTCTGAGTTCGAGGCCAGTCTGGTCTACAGAGTGAGTTGCAGGACAGCCAGGGCTACACAGAGAAACCCTGTCTCGAAAAACCAAAAAAAAAAAAAAAAACCAAAAACTAGTAGACAGTGACACTGTATTTTTCGGGTTTAAACTGTATGCTGAGGATAGTTTTATCTGACAAGTGTTTGTGTGTCCTGAATATAACACCTGTTTCTCTTTTTCAGCACGGCTACGTGGCATTCACGATGGTCTGTTTACTGGTCAGATAGATGCAGTGGACACTCTTAATGCTACTTACAGAGTAACTTTCGATAGGACAGGGCTTGGGACACACACCATTCCTGACTATGAAGTTCTTGTGAGTAATGTTTTATTGAACTTAGCTAAAATGCCTTATAGTATATTTGTAGTTTATGCTTTTTAATTATTTTACTGTTTTCTTTAAATTGTCTTTTATGAGAGAAGATTTCAATTCAAAGAAGAGATCCTTAGGATTTCCCATCCCTATAAACTAGATCCCTGGAGAGAGACTGTCCTTATGTCTCATTTCCAAAGCTAGGATCCCTTCCTTGTGCCTTATCTGTACAGTGCTGTACTGAACAGAAGGATTGTTTCTGATTAAATCACCTGGAACCTACCCATTTTCTTCCTAGCCATCCTGTTAGTTTTAGTCAGTCTTCAATTTAAAATAGAAAGTGACCTCTTGGACTTTTAGTATTTTTCTCCTGTTTTATTCTCAAATTTATGTAGAATCAGTATCTTCACTTTTTAAAATTACTTTTGGGGGGCAGGGGGAGTTTTAAGACCGGGTTTCTCTGTATAGCCCTGGCTGTCCTGGAACTCACTCTATAGACCAGGCTGGCCTCAAACTCAGAAATCCACCTGCCTCTGCCTCCCAAGTGCTGGCATCAGAGGTGTGCACCACTACCACCCAGCTATAAATTACATTTTTATTTTTCGCGTGCGCATGCCCTCAATCGTGTGTGTGTGTGTGTGTGTGTGTGTGTGTGTGTGTGTGCGCGCGCGCGCGCGCGCGCGTGTGCACGTGCGCGCGCACGTGTGTGTGCGCGTGCACGTGTGCATGTGCGCCCTATATGAAGATCACAACAACTGTTTGGAGATCAAAGTACAAGGAGTCAGTTCTCTTCTACCAAGTGACGCCTCGGAGTTGACCTCAGGTCTTCAGGTGTCTGTGCCCACTGGGTAGCCCAACGCCTTCACTTTTTGCATGATAAAATTGCCACAGTTGTCATTAACTTATTCAAAGCTCTTAAGCTGGGTTTTTTTGTTTTGTTTGTTTGTGGTTTTGTTTGTTTATAAATCACATAAGGACTAGAATCTAGGTCTTTTGATATTCTAATACACATTAACCTGCTGAGGTGCTCATCAGTCTTGATTTTGTAATGTGGAAATTATGTGTGCATTCATGAATGTGCATGTGCATGTACATGTTCATGCTCGCATTTGTGAGTGTACCTTGGATTTGGATTGAATCCAGGGTTAGTGATCGCTAAACCACGAGTTACATCCCCAGTCTTACACTCTTTTTAAATAAATAAATAACTGCTGGAGATACAGCTCAATGAGTGCTTGCCTCAGGTAATAGGTCCTATAGACTTCTAAATAAGTAAAGAAAATTTAAGACTATAACTGCGATCTGGACTGCTATATTTTAAGTTGATATATAATGCTTATAAATTCTCTTAAGTTTTATGGATTATTCTCTTCTTTCAAAGAGTAATGAGCCTCATGAGACAATGCCAATCGCTGCCTTTGGACAAAAACAGCGGCCTTCTCGGTTTTTTATGACCCCCCCACGGTTACATTATACCCCTCCTCTCCAATCACCAATTACAGTAAGTAATATAGACATGCCTTCAGGAATGTGTATAAACTGCGTTCTCATGTAGCACACATTACAACTACTTCAGAACTTGAGCTACCAATATTATATTGAACTGATTGGCAGATATTAAAATAAGCAAATAGTTTCTCCAATTCTGAAAATAGTCTCTTAATTACTGGTTTTTAATGTAATTTTATTAAACAGAACTTTCACTTTAAAGATACAGTCAATGATTAGATGATTCCTTCTGACTCTCAGGATGGTGATCCTTTACTGGGACAGTCACCTTGGAGAAGTAAAATTTCTGGCTCTGATACAGAGACGTTAGGAGGCTTTCCAGTAGAATTCCTTATCCAGGTGGTAAGTTGCTCCAAATGCTTTGTTGTTTGGAAACCAAATGTTTTCAGTGTTCTTAAGGTTGGAGTCTTTCTGTGGGTCAAACATTTTTACATATTCTTTCAACCACTATGTGGGTTTTCAGGACTCTGCTATTTCCAACAAATTTTTTTTTTTTCCTCCTCGAAACAGGGTTTCTCTGTATAGCCCTGGCTGTCCTGGAACTCACTCTGTAGACCAGGCTGGCCTTGAACTCAGAAATCTGCCTGCCTCTGCCTCCCAAGTGCTGGGACTAAAGGCATGCGCCACCACTGCCTGGCAGTTCCAACAAATTCTTAAAACAAAGTTATAATACCCCAAAATAATTTGAGTTGTCTTTCCCCTGCCCTTTTTTAGATAAGAAATTACTGTTTACTTACTAAGTACTTAGGGATTAGACACTAAGAAACCTAAGTCTAAATTAAAGTATAGAAGCATATTTAACAGTCTTTCTGAATAGTCTGACTTTTAAAAATGTAATGAGTTATTTTGTTTGTTTGTTTGTTTGTTTTTCTGGAGATAGGGTCTCACTATGTAGCTCTAGCTGTCCTGGAACTTACGATGTAGGCCAAGCTGTCCTGGAATTTACAGAGATCTGCCTGTCTGCCTCTGTGTGCTGGGATTAAAGATTTGTGCCACTATGCTTGGTTTGAGCGATTGGTTTTGAAAATTAGATTAAATAAGGTCAGATCAAAGAAGCAAGACTGGGAAGCTGAGCAGGGTGCTTAGAGTTCACAGCCAGCCTAAGCTGATAGCTAGACACTTGACTCTGACAGAAAGCAAATGAGAGATTACATAGTTCTATTAGATCATAGTCTAGGACCAGGATTCAATTCCCAGCACCCACATGGCAGCCTACAACCGTCCATAACTCCAAGTTCTAACACCCTCACACAGACATGAATGCAGGCAAATCACAATGTACATAAAATAAAAATAAATTATTTTAAAAATCATAGTCTAGTGTTTTGAAGATTCTTTCCCTTTTTTTGAAAATAATATAATAAAATTAATATTTTAGAAAGTAATAATATATAATTATTTTAGAAAAACATTTTTTGAGCTGAGCAATGGTAGAACATACCTTTAATCCTGGCACTCTGGAGGCAGAGGCAGGAAGATCTCTGTGAGTCAAGGCCAGCCTGGCCTATAGTGAGAGCTGTAGGACAGCCAGGGCTATATAGAGAAATCTGTCTTGAAAAAACAGACAGAAAATATATACACATACACATTGTTTGTTGAGATTATAATACAATTAAATTATCTCCTCCTTTTTTCTCTATTCAAGCCCTTTCATATATCCCCTCTTGCTCTCTCTCAAATTTGTAGCCTCTTTTTTTTTTTTTAATTGCTGGTGTATGTATTGCCAAGTACAACAACCTACTCATAGGTATGTTACTTACATGTTTGTGATTTTTTAGGGATGATCATTTCAACCATCAATTGATATAATGATTTAGTACCCAATTAATAGAAAATTCTGTACCATATATATAAAATCTCATTGCGTTTCTCCCACTCAGCATTCCTTAGTGGCCTGTAGTCCTTTGTTCCACATTAGCGTGTCTGCTGGTGTTTTCCTTGTTTGAGTCTAGTTTGGGCAGCCTTACTGTTGAGTCTCCATGTATAAGGTTTCCCTGGCATTTCTAGGCTACACAGTCTCGCAGCAAACTTCCTGCTCCTCTTGAAAAACAAAATAAAAATAAAAAAAGAAACAAAACCCAGTTGGTCCTCTCCTTCCACCCTGTGGGAATCAGACTCAGGTGGTCAGGCTTGTTAGCACATGCCTTTACCTTCTGAGCCATCTCACCACCTCTAATTACAGTGAGCCTTAAAATAATATTTTCTTTTCCTAGGTTGTGTTTTGAGTCAGGGTCTCACGTAGACTAGGCTGCCTGGAACTTGCTGTGTAGCCTCAGATGGCCTCTGACTTGTGATCTCCTGCTCTAGTGCCCTGAGTGCTGAAGTTGAATGTATGTTCTGTGCTGAGTTTACAGTATTTTTGCTTACTGTTCACATGAATAGAATAAAATGCTTTGCCATATTGAGGCACTAAAATGTACCATTAGGACATCTGTGTGAAAACAAGAAATTTGATATATCTGAATGTCTCTACTTACAGATTTCTAACACATTTCTCTTTCTGTCTACAGACTAAGTTATCAAAAATTCTCATGATTAAAAAAGAGCATATAAAGAAATTAAGGGAGATGAACACAGAAGCAGAAAAACTGGTAAGGACTTAAGTATTTATCTCCCTTTGATTACTTAATTTTAAAATGGCGAGGCCTTCTGATTTTTTTTTAATACTTTCTGGGAACAAAGCCTTTGAGGCTTGTTTGTTTTTACTTGCAGTGTCCCTGGCTGGTCTGAAATGGATTGTATAGACCAGGCTGGCTTCCAAATTCTGACAGTCATCCTGAGTTTGCCTCCTGATGCTGGGACCACAGGCTTGTGCCACCACATCTGGTTGCAATAAATATTACTTTAGATCATTATTTTATTTTACTTTTTCTTAGTATATTGAATTCATGCTACTAATTCAGCAATAGATATACTACCTTACCCACTAGACCACTGACCGCACAATTGCATAGGATTCATGGATGGCTTAGCTTCATGGGTCATTTATATGAGCATAGACTAATACATCTCATTAAGGACATTTTAATGACAATTTTTTTTAAAGTACTTCAGAATAAGGTACTAAGTTGTCATAGTTAAGTTAACTTGATGGAGATTTTATTATTCAGGTAAGTCCAAAAAACTGAGTCTGTTTTATTTGTAAGAAAGAACTAGTGGAGGTTTGGGGTTTTAAAGATTCATTTTATTTATATGTCTGTGTCTGTGTGCGTATATGCTATATGCTATACGCCTGGAAGAGCTGTGTGTACTCTTAGTTGCTGAGCCATCTCTCTAGCCCCTTTGAAACTGTTTATATAAAATCATTCTTTAAAAGTAACTCTTGCCTTTAATCTCAGCACTTGGGAGGCAGAGGCAGGTGGATTTCTGAGTTTGAGGCCAGCCATGGCTACACAGAGAAACCCTGTCTCGAGCCCCCCTCCCCCCCAAAAAAAGTAACTTTCAAGTATGGAGAGATGGCTCAGTGGTTAAGAGCACCAACTGTTCTTCCAGAGGCCCTGAGTTCAATTCCCAGCAACCACATGGTGGCTCACAACCATCTGTAATGGGATCTGATGCCCTCTTCTCATGTACATAAAGACAGCGTACTCATATACATCAAACAAACAAACAAACAAACATCTTAAAAAATAAAAGTAATTCTCATTATAAACCTTGCTGGCCTCAAACTCAGAGAGATTCATCTGCCTCTGCCTCTGCCTCCCAAGTGCTCGGACTCAAGAAGTGAGCCTCGACAGCCAGCGAGGTCGACAGCGAGGTCATTTTCTTACCAAAGCGTCTTTGAAAATAAACCTGGGGCTCAGGGTTTAGTTCAGTGGGATCTGGCTTTAAGCCATAGCTGAAGTAGATAGGTGGGTGGATGGATGGATGGATAGATAGATAGATAGATAGATAGATAGACAGACAGACAGACAGACAGACTGATCATATATACAGGATAAAGGAAGGCAAGAGGTAGTAAATTGTTATGGAATAGTATGTTTCCCAAACACTCACCCTCATGTAAGGAAAGAGCTAACATAGACATTGTTCAAAAGAGGAGGGACAGTCAAAAACTACAGGGGAGTTGTTTTGGGGGTTTTGGGGGGTTAAGTTATTAGGAACGACTAAGACTATCAAAAATATATTCAAGGTGGGTTTTTTTTTCTTTTTCTGTGAAATTCTGTGACTAACTGAGCAGTGGTGGTGCACACCTTTAATCACAATCACTCTGGAGGCAGAGGCAGTTGTGTCTCTGAGTCTGAGGATAGCCTAATCTACAGAGTGAGTTCCAAGACAGCTATAGCTACACAGAGAAACCCTGTCTCAAAAAACAATAAGTAAATAAATAAATAAATATCTAAAAAAAAAATTATGGTATGTGAAGAATGCTTATATAACTCTCCATTGGTTAGTGTGCAAGGAAGTGCTCATACTTTGTTCAATGAGAAGATAAGCTACTGGTCTCCTAGAAGGTGACTTACCATAGCACTAGCCAGAAACCTACTTCTGGATTATCTGTATTACCCTATTATTGTGATAAACATCATGACCAAGGTAACTTACAGAAGGAGTTTGTCTGGGTTTATGGCTCTGAAACAGTAAGAGTCCATGTTAGTGGCAGGAGCAGGAAGGTGAGAGCTCACATTCTCAACCATAATACAAGGTAGAGAAAACTGGCTACAAGTGTCATGGCGTCTCAGAGCCAACCTCCAGTTCTTCCATCAAGGCTGTCCTCCTAAACTTTCCCATTGAGTTCCACGAAATATTCAAACATCTGAGCTCATGGAGGACATTCTCATTCAAACTACTACGTTCTACTCTCCCCATACCCATTGGCTTGTGGCCAAATCAATACAAAATGAATTTAGACCAAATTCAAAGGTCCCTGTAGCCTTTCACAGACTCAACACTGTTTCAAAGTCCAAAGTCTCTTGAAATTCAAGACAATCTCTTAATTATAAACTTATGTAAAATCAAAAAGCGAATTATATATTTTCTATCGGGGCTTAATGTGGAAATACTGGATCAAAGCAAGACTGGAATCCAGAGGCCAAATACCAAATCCTGGAGCTTATCTCTGATGTCAAAAGGGTGTTTGCTTCATTTAAGTTTTCTGTATATAAAATCTCTACTAAACGAAATAAGTGGGAGCTAGAGAGATGGTTGAGTGGCTAGGAATGCATACTGCCCTTGCCGAGAACCTGAGGGCAATTCTTAGTGCTCACATTAAGTAGCCCACTACAACCTGTAACTCCAGCTGTAGGACTGTCCTATACTTCTGACCTCCATGGGCATTGGAATTTATTAAGTACATGCACAATCTCACCTAACTTAAAACAATCAAATAAAAGAAAAAAGAGTGAGTAGCAGACATTAGGCATTCCTAAGAACAAGGGCAAGCTCCTTGTAATTTTTACCATTATCAGGTAAGAACAGTATCACTGAGTATAGGCTGGTATAATGACCTGCTGGCTATTTTAGATCTCTTTTAGATTATGGAAATTGCATTGTTAACAAGACAGAACCTTATCGAGATCTGTTTTTTCATGTCAGAAATCGTATTCCATGCCCATTGGCATTGAGTTTCAGCGGAGATACGCAACAATCGTTCTGGAGCTTGAGCAGCTGAACAAGGACCTGAACAAAGTTCTGCATAAAGTTCAGCAGTATTGCTATGAGGTGAGTAATTTATATTGCTTTCACTCGTTTTTTGGTTTGGCTTGGTTTGGGTTTTGGTTTTTTGAGATGGGGTCTCACTTTGTAACTATGATGTTCTGGAACTCATTCTGTAGACCAGGCTGGCCTTCAGCACAGAAATCCTCCTGCCTCTGCCTCCCTAGTGCTGGGATTAAAGGCGTGCACCACCACGCCCAGCCTGATGTGTATTGTTTTCCCTCTCTTGAAGCTTAATGATTTTACCTTCACCTTTTATAGGCTCTAAGTTAAACCAGTATCTTTAAAAAGTCTTTTATCAGAACTGCAATTTGCATATATATTTGCTCATATCAGTATTAAGAGTATTTTACACACAGTACATTATCAATTTTCAATTACTAACTTAGAAATGATATTGTTCTATCAAAAAAAAGACTTTTGATGGTGCCTGTGTGCATGCGTATTCATGTTTCTTTGTTGGGGGCAAGTACTTAGGTGCCAGAGTCAGCAGCCAGTTTCAGGCATCATTGCTCAGGAACTATGGACCTTGTTTTTATCACACAGGGTCTCACTGGGACCCAGGGCTCACTAATTAAGCTTCTGTTTCTGCCTCCCCAACTCTGGAATTGCAAGTACAAAGTGTCGTGCCTGCTCTTTACTTGGGTGCTGAGGATCAGACTTAGGTATTCATGTCGGCCCTGCTAGTACTTATACTCTTTCCCCAATCCCTTGTTTGATTTTTTGAAACAGTCTAGTCTGTGTTAGCCTTGAACTCATAATTCTTCTGCCTCATCCTCTTCTAGCCCAAATGCTAGAGTTAAAGACATGCACTGTTGCGCCTGCCAGAACAATTACTCTTAACTTCACTGCAGATTTTTAATCCAGCAACATGGCAAGGAAAACATCCAAAGACCTGGGTCTAAAAGATCCAGCTGGAATACAGTCATACCCTCGGTACACACCTTTAATCCCAAACAATGTAGGTAAGGTTAGTTTGAAAGTGACTACTAATTGAGGGGCAGATAAAGTGACAAATCAGAAGATTTGGCAGGATGATTCTGAGATAGGATACACTCAACTCTCACAAGAACAATGGAAAGAGTACAGAGCAGAATGTGTGCCATGGTCAGTCATTTGGGAGTCAGTTGAGTTCAGTGCAGTGGAGTTGAGTTCGTTCATGACTCCATGCAGTTCTGTGCAAGTCAGCAGAAGCCATTTTTACCAGGACAGTTTTACAGAGAAGGTTCCAAGCAAAAACAGGAGGAGCCAGAGAATAAGAAGGAGCCTGAAGATTAGGACAGATTGCCAGAGTTAGTTTGAGGCCAAACAGAGCAATTCAGTCAAAGCCAAGAGAAGCCATTTTGAATCAGTCAGTTTGAAGAGGAGTTTGAGCCAGAACAGCTGAGTTAAACCAGCCAGCCAGAGTTCACAAAGAACTGGAAAGGGTGAGCTTATTCAGCAGGAAGTCTAGGAGACTGAAACATTCTAGGCCTAGGTTAGCAGATGGAGGCTGGAAGCTGAAGCCTTCGAGGTCAGACTTGCAGACATTAAGATTTTAAGGAAGCCAGAAGCTTCGAGGCCTAGGTTTAGAAATAGTACAGAGAAAGAAATGCTCAGGGCTCAGCCCAAGCCATGTCATCTTACCACTCATCACTTCATCTGAGGAAAGAAAATCAGGATTTACATTTACTTTTCTACTATCCCAGAAACCATAACTTGTTTTACTTACTGTGATCTTTTTTTCCCTTAAATATGTGGGTGTTTGCCTGTTCCTATGCTTCTGCACCATATGAGTGCCATTGGAGGCCAGAGGAGGTGTCAACTCTGGAACTAGAGTTACAGACTGTTATTAGCCATCATGGGGTGCTGGGCCCTCTGCCAGAGCAATACGCACTAACCATCCATCTAGCCACCTCCTCAGCCTCCTCCTTTAATTAAATGTATGAGTGTTGTCTACATGTGTATATGTGCACCGTGTGTGTGCTTATTGCCCCCAGAAGTCAGAGAGGGCTGTGGGTCCCCTGGAACTGGAGTTAAAAGTAGTTCTGACTCAACACATGTGTGGTGGAAACTAAACCTGAATCCTCTGCAAAAACAATCCTCTATACCACTCTTCCTCCTCTCGACTGTCTTAGAGCTGTGAATCTTGGATTTCAGGGAATGGGTCATAAAAGTGTTTGTAATTTTCATTCCCATGTGATTATAAGTAGGAGGGTATTTCAGCCATCTCCTAATTAGAAACTCTTACTGCTGAGTGAGTATTAGACTATCATGATGGACTCAGAGTTCTCCTGCTCTTACAGGTTTTCAGACTATGTTTCTAGTAAAGCCCCATTCTATTTGTTTTTGCTGTTGTTGTTGTTTGGGGGTTTTTTTGTTTTGTTTTGTTTTGTTTTTTTATGAGACAGGGTTTCTCTGCATAGCCCTGACTGTCCTGGAACTCACTTTGTAAACCAGGCTGGCCTGGAACTCAGAAATCTGCCTGTCTCTGCCTCCCAAGTGCTGGGATTAAAGGCGTGCGCCACCACTGCCCAAGGGGATTAAAAAAAAAAGGAGATTCTAATCACCATATTGACAAGTCCCAAGAAATCTGCCACAGATAATGATGTCTAGCTCCTTAAACTGAACTGAGAGAATGAGTGGTAGTCTCCTCTGCCTGTTCTTTCAGCCATCCATCTTCACACACCCCACCCCCACTCCTGCACTCTTTTCATAGTTCTGGGAATGGCATAACCAGGGCTTTGCATATTCTAGGCAAGTTCTTTGCCACTAAGCTGTATTTCTGATCTCTTGGTTTTAAAGATACAGTATTGCTCTACAGCCAAGGCTGGCTTAGAATCTTCCCACTGCTGCTTCCAGTGCTGAGATTGGAGGTGTGCCTGTGCTTAGCCGTGTCATTATTTATTTCTACTTGCCTGCTACCTGCCTATCAGTGACTTTTTCTAGTAAATAGATTTCCTGCCCTGCCTAACATCTATCTGGAGCAGGTATAGACCACAAAGCTTAAGAGACTTCCATAACAGAATGACACATAAAGGTGGGGGCTTACACATCAGTCTGTGCCGGCCCCAAGGACATTTGTGATAGGCTTCATTCCTATCAGATCAATTTCCACAAAGCTCTTCAAGAACAGCATCAATTTAAAGAAACAATAACCTAAGCACCATGACTAAGTAGTGTATTCCTTAATACACACAGACAGGTGAACACACATTGACCGAAAGGAATATACTAGAATTTTTATTCCCTATTATTCCCCAGAATGAGAAAATTGATGCCAAAATAAATAAAGTTTAAAAATCAGAACCTTGGGGCTATAGTGATGGCTCAGCAGTTAAAAGTACTGGGTGTGCCGGGCGTGGTGGCGCACACCTTTATTCCCAGCACTCGGGAGGCAGAGGCAGGCGGATTTCTGAGTTCGAGGCCAGCCTGGTCTACAGAATGAGTTCCAAGACAGCCAGGGCTATACAGAGAAACCCTGTCTCAAAAACCCCAAAAAAAAAAAAAAAAAAAGTACTGGGTGCTCTTCAAGGAGACCCAGGTTTGATTTCCAGTAGCCTTATGGTAGTTATTCATTGCAGTATTATTAATGACTGCAAACATTTGAGAAACAGTTATATTTCAACTCTAGGAAGTTGGCCAAATAAGTTATGGGACCCTCCACAAAACAAAGGGGCTGGAGAGATGGCTCAGTGGTTTAGAGCACCGGCTACTCTCCCAGAGGTCCTGAGTTTAATTCCCAGCAACCACATGATAGCTCACAACCATCTGTAATGGGATCTGATGCCCTCTTCTGGTGTGTCTGAAGATGACAATAGTATACTCTTAGACATAAAATAAACAAATAAATCTTGAGAGAGAGAGAGAGAGAGAGAGAGAGAGCGCTAGAATGTTGACTCAGTGATTAAGAGCACTTACTGCTCTTGCAGAGGACCTATGTTCCATTCCTAGTACCCACATGATGGCTCACAAACATCTGGAGTGGATCCAATGTTCTCTTCTGATCTCCACAGGTACCAGGCATGAATGTAGTATACAGACATACATGTAGACAAAAACATCATACACATAAAATAATTTTTAAAACTAAGAGAGAGAGAGAGAGAGAGAGAGAGAGAGAGAGAGAGAGATCTTCCTTATAAAACATAAATTTCAGGATATTTTTAGTTTGATTATTATCAGAATTATGTGTATGCATGCATGTATAAATATGCACATGCAGACTCACATGCCATGTGTGGAAGTCATTGGACTGCTTTCCAGTTCTCTCTTTTACCATGGGTTCTAGCATTGAGCTCAGGTCATCAGGCTTGAGAGGTGAGCACAGTTATCTGCCGAGCCATCTCACTGGTCCTCCAGGACCTATTGTTGTAAATTGTAAATTAAGAAGCAAGCAGGCAAAAACTGTAAAGCATGCAAATGCGGTGTGGAGACTGATGAGCCCGCCTGGGTAAAGTAGTGAGCTTGATGAAAGCCCTTCTCAATAAACAAGCAGAGGGGGTGGGGGGAGAGAGGGAGAAAGAGAAAGGGGTGGAGGGGGGATTTCGTGGGCCTCTTGACTTTTGGGATATGTGGAAATAAAATTCATTTTTACCTGTTTCCTTCCTTTCTACAGAAAGGATAAAGTCATAGACTGCTTTGAGTATAGGGTGATATTGGAAAGGCGGGAGGAATAACATGTGTTTGAATGTTTGTTTCGCCTGACTTGGGTATAGCTCAGTAGTAGAATACTTGCATGGCTTGTTCAAGGCCAAGTTTGATCCACTGCAAAATCAGTATGAAACAAATTGAGGAGCTAAGGCCGTTCTTCTGGTAAAGTCCTTACTGCTGCACATGTGACCGCAGCTCTATGGTTAAGTCCTTACCACACAGGTGATCGCAACACTATGGAAGGACAGCTGTGCTTGTCAGCTCAGTGCTAGGGAAGCAGGGGCAGGCGGGCCATTCCAGGTGAGTCGCCAGCTTCAGGTCAGGGATAGATGGACAGACTGACAGAGGATACCTGGGGTTGACCCCTGGCCATCTGTACACATGTGCACACACACAGAAACATTTATGTGCACACATATAGAGAGGAAACTCTGAAGAGAAAACCAAGTAAGTACAAGGCAACTCTACAAGCAAGGCCCGTGAGAGATGAAGCCTGGCTGCATCTCAGTGGACACACACTAGAGAGGACAGAGGCTGAGCAGAAGCCAAGTATGCTCACCAGCCACCAGTGGCCTGAAGGAGCAGTCCTGAAACTTCTGTTCATTCTAGGGCTGAGCAAATGAGTATATTGTGGATAATGGGAGCCGGGTTTCTTTCTCACTGTGGGAGAATGGAGTTGTTAAAAGAGAGACTACATCCTAAGACATTAGATTGGCACAGGAAGCCAGTATGAGTTCATGGATTGTTTATAGCAGGTGTAACTAAATGTGTGTCTCTGTTAGCCTACGAGCCATGATGTCCTAGCAGGAAAGAACAGCCAAGTGTGGGCTCAGCAGGATCCCCAGTAAGAGGGAATAGGGATCCTTAAAAAGAGGCAGTCTCAGGACCTAGGGCAGCAAGAGCAGAAGATGAATATGGACCATTTTACTATGCCAGGAAAATGGACCCCAAACTATGTGGACATTTAAAAACAAGAGTATCATCATAGAGTTCTGATGGCCAAATCTAAGCTTCAGAATAAAGAGCTTAGGGTCCATAGATTATCAGAATTAATACATATTGGTATTTTAAAAGTACCTACTTGGGCTGGGGCAGTGGCTCAGTAGAGTGCTCGCCACTCAAGCATGAGGACCTGAGTTCAAATCCTCAGTACCTTCTTAAAAGCCAGGTGCAGTGGTATAAATCTGTGATTCTATTACTGCCAGATCAGGGAAATGGACACAGAACCAGGTGGATCTCTGAAATTGATTGGTATAGGCTATCCTGCCTAACCAAATTGCTTTGGGTTTAGTGAGAGACCTTGTGTCTAAAAAGAAAGATGGAAAATGGCCAGGAAAAGACACATGGGGCTGGAGATATGGCTCAGTGGTTCAATGCACTCACTGCTCCTGCGGAGGACCTGGGTTCAGTTCCCAGCACACAGTTCAGCTCACAAGTGCTTGCTACTCCCGTTTCGGGGGATCTGATGCCTCTGGCCTCTTTGGGCACCTATATCCACATGGTACATATAACACATACACACTCAGTAATGATAACAATAAACTTAAATAAATAAACGTACATTTGACAACCACCATAGTAGTGATTGCTACAACCATTGGGTAGATGTTCACACTGGTCAGGAAAGCTGTGATGCCAAATAAGACACATAGCCTCGAAGTCTGTTCTTGAATACTAGTTACAAAGGAAATGTTCACTATGTGGAAATCTGTCAAACACTTCACTATTTAACAGAGCAGAAAACCGCATCTTACCAGTAATGAGACAGATGACCACTGGGTACCGTGCAGTAATGATGCACAGAGATGACTACATCACACTGCAGTGCTCCTGCCAGAAATGTGCAGTGTACTCATGGTGGCTCACATAGCCTACATGCAGGGATAGTACCCAGGTCCTCCAAGTGTCCTTGACTCCACATGTATGCCATGGCACATTAATGTCCACACACACATACCATTGTCAGGGTGTGTCTCATATTTTACTCCTGCATGTTCAGCTTGCACCAGACCAGGGACTCCAGCCTGCTGATCAGCCAACAGACATGAGACGGCGGTGTGAGGAAGAAGCCCAGGAAATCGTCCGGCAAGCCAACTGTGCCTCCGGACAGCCCTGTGTAGAAAACGAAAATCTGACGGACTTAATCTCCAGGCTCACTGCAATTTTATTACAAATTAAGGTAAATTTGAGAGAAAATAGCTTTACTGTTTTTTATCCTAAGAAAGCCATATTAATTTGTTCCTACTTATGTTTATGTTTAAGCTAAAATTTAATTAAATTTTGAAAACTTTTTTCCCTGTAGTGTCTGGCAGAGGGAGGAGACCTGAATTCCTTTGAATTCAAATCTCTCACAGATTCATTAAATGACATAAAAAACACAATAGATGCTTCTAATATCAGGTAAGTCATAGGTATGTGATGACGTGTAAGAATTCTGCTTATTTGTACAGTATTTGTGTAATTTGTTTATCCTTTAAATATATTTAGACGAGCTTTCACTTATAGTCATCCTGTTGACAGAACAGACACGTTACATAAGCTCTGCATGAAGACGTCAGGACATAAGCTCTGGGTTTGGTTTACTGCAGAGCAGTGACCTTTTCAGTACCTTCAGTACCCTGGCACACCTTTGCTCCTAGCTCGCAGCGCGGAAACAGATATGCACCTTCCCTGAAGGCTTTTTCTTACCTTTTGTTTTGTTTTGTTTTGTTTTGTTTTGTTTTGTTTGTTGTTCTAGACAACAGGGTCTCTCTGTGTAGCCCAACTATCCTGGAACTCACTCTGTAAACTGGCCTCAAACTCATAGAGATCGCCCTGCCTCCCAAGTACTGAGATTAACGGCTTAAGCCACTGCTGCCCAGCTCTCATCTGTTTTCTAAGAAATATCTATTTACTAATTAAAATTAAGTGCCCCAATCACCACCAAAAAAAAAAAAAAAAAAGCTTTCTCTGAGGTCTTGAGAAAGTTCAGTAGCCTGACCCTGAGCTCAGTCCTTAGACCCCATATAAAGGTGGGTGGGGAGACCAATTTAACAGGTCTCTTCTGACTTCTGCCTGTGTACCACAGCATGCACATGCACACAGTAATAAATGCATACGTTGTAGGGCTGTCAGGATGGCATTTGCCAAAGAAGCCTGGAGACCTGAGCTCAGTTCTCAGAACCCAAGTAAAGGCAGAGAGAAAGAACAGATTCCACAAAATTATTTCCTGACTGCCACAGTTATGTCATGGCACACACAATAATAATAATGAGTTTAATGTTTTGTTTTTCCTAATTTTGCAATAGTTAATCTTATTTTCTCTTCCTTTAGTTGTTTTCAGAATAACGTAGAAATCCATGTTGCACATATCCAGAGTGGCCTGAGCCAGATGGGAAACTTACATGCCTTTGCAGCCAACAACACGAACAGAGACTGAGCACAGGATCCTGGTACCCAGCTGCACACGACCACAGTCTGAGGAGTCCTCGTCCTTAACCTAAGCTTCCAACACCAGATAACCTATCTGCTGGAAAACCGGAGAACTGTACATCTCCAGATACGGCTTTTTAATACACTGTACTGCTTCTTAAACCAGCATTGTGCTGACCAGCATTTATTTATTTATTGTTCTTTTATTATCCAGATGCAGTAGTGTTGCTTATATTTCGTGTTTATCAGCAAACGTTTTTAACCGGAAACTCTCTGAACGTACTATCCCAGGGAGGATAAACCACTGTTCATAACATGCATGAATTCTGCTCAGCACATGCAGATGACTCTTGTGACAGAGAACATGAAGAAGCACAGTCTTTCCATGCATGATGGTGGGAATCCCATCCCAGAATCACCGGTCCAGTGGAGTTAGTTGACATTATATCTTGGGCTGCAAAATAGATGTCATGAGTGTGGGAGTCCGAGTCTTAAGGAACCCGCTGGGGTACAGATGGGAAACATGGACTTAAGTGTATGTTTCATATGCTGACAGTGGGACATGGTTCTATAGATCGATTATAATAATAAATATTTTAATTTATCATAATTTATAAAAGCTTTGTTGTTTATCAGCAGAAGGAAATGAAGGAGCAGGAGGAACTGTACCGGGCACTGCTGCTGGATCCCATGATTCAGCATGCCTTCCATGATTCAGGGCAAAGTGTTATTCTTAAGACTTATTTTAAAAAAAAAAAAAAAACTGATGACACACTATTTTCCTATTTTTTTGTTTATTTGCACAACTTTAAACCAGATTACTGGTTAAAATTCAACAGTACACAATTTATAAAGTGAAAATATTTTATAAGGAAAGCATATGATGTGTGAATACAGAGGGATATTTGGTTTTAGTTTTGTTTGGTTTCATTTTTTCTTTTTAAGAAAAAAACCCTGCCTAAAATAATCTTGTAAAAAGTATGTATTTTAAATTTTTTGTTTTAATATAGATTATTATAAAGCCAAAATATAATTGTTTTCAGATTTGGAGTTTAAAATAGAACTATAGAGGTGGTTCTGATTCTTTGACGTCTCATAAAATGAGACTTTTGTATATTAATGTATAATAAAGCTGAAATAAGATTATTTTCCTTGAAATTTTTGTATAGTTTAAAAATGCTTCTGTGTTCTTTGTTGGTATTGGGCCACTGCAGGTCTTCGTGCAGAGTTTATATTTAGCTAGACTGTTATGTTAATTAAGAAATGCATAAATCTTTTATTCTTAATATTTGTAATTCTAAATAAATCAATCTATGAAATTTAATGCTGTCTGAGAATCTTATTAACATAGCTGATAGTTAATTCTATTTAGAATGTTTTCATAGGGCGGGTGAGAGGTGCCCAGAGGCCAGTGTGGCCATCTGACTTCTGTGGGTTACTTCTGACTTCTGAGCAGAGCATCCACACACTAACAAATAAAAGGAATCCTTTTTTTTTTTTTTTAAATCTGGGTGTAGTAGTGCATACATTTAATCCCAACACTAGGGACCTGGCAGGGGCAGGTCATTTCTGTGGGTTCAAAGCCACCCTGTTCTACATAGAACCTGTCTTAAAAAAAAAAAGTTTTGTTTTTTTTGGTGGTTTTTTTTTTTTTTTTTTTTTTTTTTTTTTTTTTTTTTTGGTTTTTCGAGACAGGGTTTCTCTGTATAGCCCTGGCTGTCCTGGAACTCACTTTGTAGACCAGGCTGGCCTCAAACTCAGAAATCCGCCTGCCTCTGCCTCCCAAGTGCTGGGATTAAAGGCGTGCGCCACCATGCCTGGCCAGTTTTGTATTTTTTTAATGTTAACAAGAGTGACAGCTTCTGCTAAGTTTTTAGGCGATATAGTGCAGATCAGTGGTCGCATCTCTTATGTTTCTCTTGTCGTTTATTTTAAGTCAGATTCTCACTGTGTTGCCCAAGCAGTCTTTGCAGCTGGGATTTAAGACACTCCACCATACCCAGCTCTGAGCACCTGGAAGGTCCTCCCCGTTCAGTCCAGTTTTTCATCTGTGAGTAGATCATTGTGGAAACACTAAGCAAGTACACTATTTTTCTTAGTATAGACCAGAAAAAGGTTAAATTTAATAGTCTGCCTAGAAGTTAGTAAATGTGACTTTTTTTTTAATTATTGCTAAACGCTCACTTGTTACACTTAAGACAGACCTCGTTTGTACATTGTTACGTCCTTCAGTGCTCTGTGTCGACAGCAGAGCCTGTGCCTAAGAATATAGCTGAAGTTTATTTTTGTTAAGGAAAGAAGCACTACTTAATTGAAGCAGTTCTGAGTCACATGTGCTTGGCCTTGAATGACACTGTCATTGGTGAGCATGTTTGCAGCTCTACCAAAAGCTCCCAGGGCCACATGGAGCCAGAGACTGGATCTCAGCGACTCACCATTAGCTCTAAAAAGTCAAATTCATGCCTGGCAGTGGTGGCGCATGCCTTTAATCCCAGCACTTGGGAAGCAGAGGCAGGTGGATTTCTGAGTTCGAGGCCAGCCTGGTCTACAGAGTGAGTTCCAGGACAGCCAGGGCTACACAGAGAAACCCTGTCTCGAAAAACAAAACAACAACAAAAAAGGCAAATTCACTGGTCACCAAGAATGAAAACAACAACAACAACAAAACCCCAACAGATTTGCCTATTAAATTTTCTTTATTTAGCTTCTCTGGTGTGAGTAAACCCATAATCCCAGCTTATTGGAACGCTGAAGCAGAAAGATTATAAGCCTGGCTACAGAGTGAATTCAATTGGAGCATGGGTGACTTGGTAAAATGCTGTCTCAAAAAAAAAAGGAGGGGGTGCAAAGGGGTCAGGCAGTGGTAGCACATGCCTTTAATCCCAGCACTCAGGAGGACTGGATCTCTTGAATTCAGGGCATGTGTCTGGTGTGTCTCGAAAAACCAAAAAACCAAAAAAAAAAAAAAAAAAAAAGTCAAATTCACTGGTCACCAAGAATGAAAAAAAAAAAACCAACAACAAAAAACCAACAGATTTGCCTATTAAATTGTTTTGTTTTGTTTTGTTTTGTTTTTTTGAGACAGGGTTTCTCTGAGTTCGAGGCCAGCCTGGTCTACAGAGAGTTCCAGACAGCAGCCAGGGCTACACAGAGAAACCCAGAGACCATCCAGAGATTACCCCACCTGGGGATCCATCCCAAATCAGCCACCAAATCCAGACACTATGGCATATGCCAACAAGATTTTGCTGAAAGGACCCTTATAGCTCTTTTGAGGCTATGCCAGTGCCTGGCGAATACAGAAGTAGATGCTCACAGTCATCTATTGGATGGAACACAGGGCCCCCAATGGAGGAGCTAGAGAAAGTACCCAAGGAGCTGAAGGTGTCTGCAACCCTATAGGTGGAACAACAATATGAACTAACCAGTTCCCCCAGAGCTTGTGTCTCTAGCTGCATATGTAGCAGAAGATGGCCTAGTTGGCTATCATTGGGAAGAGAGGTCCCTTGGTCTTACAAACTTTATATGCCCCAGTACAGGGAAATGCCAGGGCCAAGAAGTGGGAATGGGTGGGTAGGGGAGCAGGGCAGGGGGAGGGTACAGGGATCTTTTGGGATAGCATTTGAAATGTAAATAAAGAAAATATCTAAAAAAAAAAAGGAGAGAGAGAGAGAGAGAGAGAGAGAGAGAGTGGCCCTTATAACTCAAAGGTTTCAATACTTGGTCCCCAGTTGGTGGAATTGTTTGGGAAGGATTGGGAGGTGTGGTCTCATGAAGGGTGTATGTTACTGGGGGTTGGGCTTTGAAGCTTCAGAAGCTACACCATCCCCCATAATCTACTTCCTTGTTTCCAAGGAACTCTTCCCGCCATCATGCCTTGGCTTCTCCATCATGGATGCTACCCCTCCGTGACTGTCAGCCCAATTCAATACTTTGTTTTATAAGTTGTCCTAGTCCATTGTGTTTATCACAGCAATGGAAAAGTGAGACAATAAACTTTAAAAAAATTTTTTTTCTTGAATTTATTTCATTTTGTATGTGTGTATGTATGTGGGTGCACCCCATAGCACACATATGGAAGTCAAAAAGACAAATCCATTCTCCCTTACACCATATAGGTCTTGGGGCTCAAACTCAGGTTGTCAGGCCTGGTGGCCATATGTCTACCTCCACTGAGCCATCTCAGCAGCCCGGCAAGTAAGCTTATTCAAATAATCAATGCGCTCACTGTATAGGCAGACAGTTCCCTTTGGAATGTTTTTTCAGTCATTCATTGGGTACTCCCCAACTTTCCCAGGGCTGAGGTCTGGGAAAACAGGGTTCAATTCAAAACAGAGCTCACTTCAATGAGATTTATGTAAGAACAGTAGTGAGAAACATTTAGTAACCCACTAATGTTGCACAGGAAACATAATAACAAGTGCTAAGAAAAATGGTGGTCAAAGTAACAGGTACAAAAATTAAGATTAGTTAGAAAAAGTTCAGGCTTCAGAAAGAGAAGCTGTTTTCTGAACTGTTTTGAAAGAGAAACTTTTTCACTGAGTCCCAACCAGAAAGGAATGACAGACAGAGAAGCACATTATGGGTAAATGATCTTAAGGTTTGTATAAGCTAAAGATGATGGCATTGACTGCGAGCATGCTTGGCGAGGTCTTACAGTTTGGTAACTGGAGGCTGCCACAGACTTCCAAATGGAGTAATTAAAAACAAAACAAAACAAAACAAAACAAAAAAGTGGGGAACAAGAGGCATGGGGCTCTTGAAAGAGCTGGAAGGTAGCATCGTTACTGAGGGAGCTTCAAGCTGACAGGCCAGATGAGAAACCAGTCAAGTGAGGGCAGGGGAGGTGGCCAGGGTACACAGTCAGCTGGGAGAGAGAAGCTGAAAAACTTGATGGTGATGGCTATAGTTAATATCTACATTTCATATACTTGAAAATTGCTAATAGATTATATCATCACAGAACAAAGGAAGTTGAGTGATGTCATGCATGTGTTAAGCAGTTTGATTTGGGTATGTATGTTAATACCATACAAAATTTTAAACAAAAATATTGACATCTAATAATTTGGAGATATATGTTAATATATACTTTTTTTTTTTTTTTTTTTTTTTTTTTTGGTTTTTGCAGACAGGGTTTCTCTGTGTGCCCTGGCTGTCCTGGAACTCACTTTGTAGACCAGGCTGGCCTCAAACTCAGAAATCCACCTGCCTCTGCCTCCCAAGTGCTGGGATTAAAGGTGTGCACCACCACGCTCTGCACATTTTTTAAGCATGCTGGGATCTGGATAATAGCAACATCCATTTATGGTGGCAAATAAAGCTAGGAGGACAGGTGTTCGAGGTATCCTTCCTTCCTTACACAGCAAGGTCAAGAACAAAACAAAAAGACTCAGTGAAAAAGAGTAATAAATCTTGGTGATTTACAGGATGTGGGTTAGAGTGGGTGAACCCACGCTGCAGGTCCTAGAGGGACTACAAGAAGACAGCAGCTGCTGAGAAAGTGGGGAAACTGAGTCAAGCTGAAGGTTCTTATGAAGAAAACAAGTTCTGAACAATCAGTCTGAAAAATAAGAAAAACCCTAGTAAGAAGGTCCAGGGGATGTGGACCAAATTAAAATGTGCAGTCTTGGAGAGTCACAGTGACTTTTGGGTGGCTGCCGAGGACAAGCCAGCAGTAAAGGCTCAGTGTCGGAGAAGGGAACCTAAATGTTAGAGATGATCCAGAACCAAGGCATGGCCAGTCAGGAGATCAGCCGGGGGGAGCGTTCTGCTTCGAATCTCCCAGATCTCCCTGAGTGCATCCTCAACGCTCCCAGAATCCTCAGAAGTTACCTAAGGCAGAAAAGATGTGCTCCTCCCAGGAGTCCAACTTTGAGCCAATATCTTCAGAGAGAGACGAATAAGTTTCAAAACTCTGAGAACCAGATGTGCAGACGACTCCTCCGGCCATGCTGGGATCTGGACCGTGGTTCACATCTGCCTCCAGAGGCAGCTGAGGCTTCAAACACCTTGCTTCAGTTCCAGGAGCAGGGCAATGGAGGAAAACTCCCCGCCTTGAGGATAAGGGCTGAAATGACTTCCCACTCTGGCGCCTGGACTTGGCCCGTCTGTTCTGGAACCACACCTGGGGACAAGAGGGAAAAAGACTGCTCAGCTGCTTCGGGTTGGGGTTTTTATTGTTAGTTTGTTTGGGGTTTTATTGAGATAGCTTCTCTAGCCAGTGCTGACCTCAAACTTAGGTTGTAGCCAAGGAGAACCTTGACCTTGAATTTATGATTCTCCTTCTTCCACTCCACAGAGCGGGGGTTACAGGCTGCACCACCACAAGTGGTTTATGGGGTGACTGAGGATGGAACCAGGGTTTCGGGCATGCTAGGCAAACACTCTACAAATAAAACCGCGTATTAGCCCTGGCTCTCTGCTCAAAGTCTGTGGCTTACAGAAAGCACTTGAACCAATGGTGTTTAGATCTCCAAACCTTCTCAGTCATCATTCTCAGATGCAAAGCTGTAATGGTGTCTGGTTCTGTCTACACTTGCTATACTTGGTTGTTTGTCTGCTTTTCATTTTACACATTAAAAAAAAAAAAAAAAGACAGGGTCTCAACCGGTTGGTGGTAGTGCACACCTTTAATCCCAGTAGGTATTTTTCCTCAGTGAAGCTCATTTCTGTGTGTAAATGTCTTTACTATTTCCCCACAAACACTACTGCTTGGTGTCCTGCATAGGAAGCCCACGGTGACAACTGCTGAAAGTGACAGTTGGAGCCAGGATGTAGTAGCACACCCCCTTAATCCTAGACAAAGGAGGCAGATCTTTGATTTCAAGGCTAACCTGGTCTACAGAGCAAATTCCAGGACACCCAGGGCTACCCAGAGAAACCCTATCTGGAGAGGTAAAAAAGTGACAGTTGAGTAGCCACCCTAAGTCCAGGAAAAAATAAACACTAAATGTCCACTCTCCTGAGATTAAATGAGGCCTCCTACATAAAACTATATACACCCTGGCACAGACTAACTGTCAAGGAGGCAAGCGTCTAAACTGGGTGTTGGGGGAACCTACTTGGACTACAGAGCATGAACTTGTCTCAGACACACACACTCACATACACAAAGAGGGGTGGGAAGGGGGCTTCTCCCTAGCATCTCCAAGATTCTGATCTAAACGATGGACCTCAGACAATAAACTCACTTTGCAGTATTTTTTCAAAGTGACAAGAAGTTCTTGCTTTTTTTGAAGGTGATCCAACCCTTCTCTGCTACTTAGAATCAGAGCCAGAGGAAGGCTTGTGATGCTCTCTCTCTCTCTCTCTCTCTCTCTCTCTCTCTCTCTCTCTCTCTCTCTCTCTCTCTCTCACACACACACACACACACACACACACACACACTCCCTTTGTCTTCTTACTGGACGCTGGGAAAGAGCGCAATGACTACCTTCCTGCTGGGACCTTTCAATGGGTCTGCAAGCCTCCTAGCGGCCCAGATCGATCACATGGTAACGCGGCCGTAACTGACATCCCTAGTTTGCAGTCTAGAACCACGAGGTTCAAAGAGAGTAACTTTTCCCCCACAGAATAAATGGCCCAACAAGTCTGTGACTCCCTAGCACCTCCACTCGAGCACGCAGCTGCGACCGCGACTCACCTGGATCCTGGACTCGGGTAGCAGCGTGAGCGCAGCCAGGCGCTCCCGCAAGTGGATGTCTGGGTACATGGTCTGTCGGAAGACGAGCTCCAGCAACTGCAGCTGCTCCGAGCTGAACGACGTGCGCTTGCGGCGCTGCGGCGGCGCCGACGGGGCGGCCGAACCTTTGGAGGGTCCGGGCGTATCCAGGCCGGCGGAGGTCTGCGCTGCGGGCCTGGGGTCCTGGCTTGGAAAGCACGGCGTGGCTGCTGGGGCGCGAGAGTCGGGGGGCGCTGGGGGCAGCACAGAGGCTGGGCGCGCGGCTGGGAGCAGCTGCCCTCCGGGATGCGCGGCCGGGAAGGTGGGGAAAGCGGCGCCCTCTGCGAACTGGAGCTGCTGGGACCCTGCTGCGGCCATGACTCCCGGACGCTTCCCCGGACTCCCGGACGCTTCCCCGGACCCCCGCGCGCCTGCAGTTATAGCGGCCCGGAGCCGGGGAGGGGGCGGCGGCGCCATCAAAGGCGTGGGTGCAGGGAAGCCGCGTCTCCTCGGGGTGCGAGCCCGCCCCAGCCCCGCCAGACGCCGCGGGAATAATCGCTTCCGCTGACGGAGTGAGGGAGGCGCGAACTTGAGTCCCGGCCGCTCCGTCCCTTCTCCGCCCATCCGCCAGCCAGCCCAACCACCAATCCACATACCTCGAACTGCTCTGCTACGATGGGGTCGCCCCAAGTGCAGGCCAGACTTGGACAGAACCTCCTCTTCTGGGCCAGAAGGCCTCTCAAGAGCTCCTGAATCTCTCAGGGGCTTGGTTGTCAGGTCCTCCGCGCTGCGCCTGGCCCTCTGTCCTCCTGTCACCATCAAAGGCGCTATTTACCACCCCTGCTATGTGCTAGACCTTACTCCAGGTTGGTCAAACAGCCTAGCCCTGCCCTCAGCAAACCACCCTGACACATCCTGAGTCCAAGGGGGGGTGAAGATAAAGAGACCTCAAAGGGGACAGGCACACATCCTGAACAGTGACGCTGCTCCTGCCTAGAGTATCTGTGACCTGTCAACAAAAATGCTGTAAATTGGACGGGCTGAAGTTGTACGGGGTTAGAGCTCCTAGAGAATTCCAACAGTGCTCAGAACCCGAAGAAATAAAACCACTCCTTGAAGTTTCTGCTCCCTCTGATGCCATTACTATTCCCTTTGTCCCCTGGGGTTCATTTGGGGTTCCTGGTTTGTTTTAAGCAGATTTGTAGTTTAGTTGACTTCTCTATCTGCTTCCCCTAGTGCACACATGCATTCATTTATTCATATAAGTCTCTCCCCACCTCCTTACCCTCTGGTCCTGAGAATAGGACCCAGGGACTGGAAAATCCTAAGCAAGACCCTCGGTGAACATCTGTTGAAACAGAAACCAAGTTGCTTCATAGAGAAATCAGAGGCATGCAGCACTATAGCAGAAGGGCGCAGAGGCAGGGCACGGAGCATGGCTCGACTCTTGCAAGGCCTCAAAGGGGCTCCCTGTAGAGGAAGGGGTATTCCACAGAACAGCCCAGGATCTGTCCTGCAGCTTCTTCAATGCTAATGGGAGGTATCATAGGAGAAAGTATATGTGCTGGTCATGAGCGCATCGTGTCTGCTAATACGCATGTGAGTCCCCAAGGAGGCCAAAAGAGGGTAGTGGGTTGTAAGCCACCTGGCATGGTGCTGGGAACTAAACCTTCACCCTCTGGAAGAGCAGCAAGTGACCCTATCTTTACTATGGGCAATTATCCCAAGTGTCAAAGCACAGAGTGATCAGCAAGTTTTAGGCTTGAGCTGTCCACCAGCGGGGTAGTCATGGGAAGTGTCCTGGCCTCCTGCCTTATGCAGATGCTAAGACTCCCCAGGCCTGCTTTTCCATCTGATCCATTCCCCGCAAACACACACACACACACACACACACACACACACACACACACACACACCTCCAACCCCTCTCCCTTTCTTTCCTCTTCTATTTCTTTGACAGAGTTTTTCAGTTTCACAGTGTATGGAATGGAAAATCAGGTTTTTTATTTTTCTATGCTTTTTTTTTTCCTTCTCCCACTCCAGTACATATATCAGGGTCTTGTCTAAACCAGGCTAGCTAGCCTCAAACTCTATGTAGCCAAGGATGACTTTGAACTTCCATGATGCAAAGCTCTATTACAGACATTCCACACAATGCCTGATTTTATGCAATGCTGGAGCTCAAACAAGGCCTTGTAAATGCTGGACAAGCACTGTAAGGACTACGTTACGTCTTCTGCCATTTGTTCATTAATTCAGAGACTGGATCTCACTATATAGTCCAGGCTGGCCTTGAACTTGAGATCTACCTGCCTCAGCCTCCCGAACATGAAAGTTCACACCTACTTTTATTCTTCTCTTTTTTTCTGTGATGCTGATGCTCAAATCCAGGGTCTTGCCCATGCCAGCCAGGCCTTTATCTCTGAATTTTATAATCCATTATTGAAAATGAATTATTTGAAAACAAAAAAAAATGTTATGGCTGTGCCAGGCTGTGTTATGTATGTTCTTATACAGTAGGTGTGCGTGTGGTGTGTGTGCATGGTGTGTGTGTGTGTGTGTGTGTTCCCGTTTTACTCTCCAAGAAATATTCTACAATCCAGAACAAAGCTCAAAGACCTGGACAGGTGCTGTGCCAAGTGGATTTCCAGATATGACTCTGTGGAAACACTGGGTTCCAATCATCTTGGGAAGAGAGGTGGCTTGGTCTCTGCCACCTAGGAGCTTTAGTGGCTGCTGCACTACTGTCCCTGAAGGGATCAGGAAACCATCCTGAGAAGACAGCAGAGTATGTGACTACTGCTCCCAGAAGGAGTTTGTCAGTGACAGCCAAGCCTCCCAGAGAGTCACGCTGGCTTCTGAGCTATAGGAATTCTTCAACCTGCTACATGGAAATCCTCCCGGGTCTTTTGTCCATCACTGTCCTCTGCCACCTTCTGTCTGCCCCAGAAAAACCCTATAGGGCAGGAAAGTGGGCTGAGGAAAATAATGACAGGCTGTGTACTCCTAGGAGCTGGGGCTGTGTGTGGCCAGAAATCATAGTGCAATTTGTGTTCTGAGAATCCTCTAACCCAACCAACAGGCATCATTTTTTTAACCATTTTCCTTCAGATTTGTCCCATATTGTAATATGTATTGAACAAGACCTCAGAGATCCTCATTCTCTCTTCCTTTTGCCCTAAATTTGGCCTTTCTTATTCTCTCCCCCTCTGTCTCTATGTCTCTGTCTGTCTGTGGGTCTTTCTTCCTCCACTCCGTGTGTGTGTGTGTGTGTGTGTGTGTGTGTGTGCACTTGGGAATATGCTCACATGAGTTGTCAGTAGACAGTTCGTGGGAAATGGTTCTCTCCACCCGATATGTGAGTCCAGAGATTGAACTCAGTTCATCACCTTGGCAACAAGCACCTTTACCTGCTGAGTTTCCTGCTGGCTCTGAATTGAGGTTTTTCTTACATGTGCTTGGATGTATCCTTGTCCAGATACAGAGAAGACTCAGGTTGGAACTGGAAGTGATAGAAAGAAAAATTCTTAGCCAGGCATGGTGGTGCATATCTTTAATCCTGGCACTCAGAAGGCAAGAGGGGAGGATTTCTATGAGTCTGAGGCTAGCCTGGCCCTTCATAGCAAGTTTCAGGATAGTCATGGCTATATGATAGAGAGATCCTGCCTCAAGAAAAGTGAGACAGATAGACAGAGGGAAGCATGTACGCACGTGTACACACACACACACACACACACACACACACACACACACACAGCCTTTTATGCCCTTCAGTATTGCTTCAGTATTACTTTAAATCATGTTCACAAAAGCCAGCTGTGGTTACTGAGTGCCTATTGATCAGGTTCTTAGGAGGCTGAGGCAGGAGTACCACATCAAGTCTCACCTGGTCTACAGAGGAAATTCCATGCCAGTCAGGGCTACACAACAAGACCCTGCCTCAAAAATAAAAACAAATAAATAAATCACATGCACAGATGTCTGTGGGTGCATTTTTAAGCCCTTTGAAAGTTCTTATTTTATAGTTATTTTGGGGGACAGGGTCTTGCTATGCAGTCCAGGCTGGCACTGTCCGTCAAGCCAACCGCATTGTAAGGGTGAATAACTGTGGTGTCGTGTTCTAGGTTAGATCCTAGAAAAGAAAAAGGGTGTAAGTGAAGAAATGGGTAAATTTTAATTTAACAAGACCCACAGCATAGTATGCCCAAGACCCCAGATTTGGTCTCTGAAGAACAAAACAAAATCAATCAACCAAAACTTGACTTTTACAAAGCCAAAGCAAAGGATGCAGGCTGCTGTATCCACACAGGGAGATGCAGGCTGCTGTATCCACACAGGGAGAGCTGGGCTTCCCCTTTGGTCATGGGTGGGCTGGGGGGTGGGGGGCACTGCAGCAGACCTGCAAAAGCTCCCCCGCACGCAGACATGTGCAGTGAAGGTAGCCTGCTGCCTTTTTGTTCGAGGACTTGTCATGAGTGCTGTGTATGAAGGCTGACAAAATGGCTCAGTGGGTAAGGCGCTCACCTCTCCGGCTGCTGATCCAGCAACCCACATAGACGTTAAATAAGAGAAACAGCTTCACCAAGTTGTCCTCCGACCTCCACATATGCACCATGGCACAAAAAGTGCCCCCTCTCCAGACTAATGAATACTTTCTGTGTATATTGAATGTGTATGTACATGTCTGTATATGTGTGCATGTGTGTGGATGCATATGTATGTGTGTGCCTGTGTATGGAGGGCAGGAGTGATGTAAGTTATATTTCTCAATTTGTTCTCTTACTTTTAAAATAAAATATTTAGGCTGGAGAGATGGCTCAGTGGTTAAGAGCACTGACTGGGCCGGGCGTGGTGGCGCACTCCTTTAATCCCAGCACTCAGGAGGCAGAGGCAGGCGGATTTCTGAGTTCGAGGCCAGCCTGGTCTACAAAGTGAGTTCCAGGACAGCCAGGGCTATAAAGAGAAACCCTGTCTCAAAAAAACCTAAAATATATATATATATATATATATATATATATATATATATATATATATATATATATATCACTGACTGCTCTTCTGAAGGTCCTGAGTTCAAATCCCAGCAACCACATGGTGGCTCACAACCATCCCTAATGAGATCTGGTGCCCTCTTCTGGTGTGTCTGAAGACAGCTTCAGTGTACTTACATATAACAATAAATAAATCTTAAAAAAATAAAATAAAATATTTATTTTTATTTGTGTGTGTGTGTGTGTGTGTGTGTGTGTGCGTGTGCATGCACGTGAATGTAAGTCTGTGTGAGTACAGTGCTCACAGAGATCAAGGGAGTATTAGAGCCCCTGAGACTGGAATTATAGACAGCTGTGCACTGTCCACCATAGGTGCTGGCAAACAAACTTGGAGCTTCTACAAGGACTTAGCCACTGGGCTGGAGAGATGGCTCAGGGGTTAAGAACACTGACTGCTCTTCCAGAGGTCCTGAGTTCAGTTCCTAGAAACCACATGGTGGCTCACAACCATCTGCAATGGAATCAGATGCCCTCTTCTGGTGTGTCTGAAGAGAGCGACAGTGTACTTATATATATAAAATAAATAAATCTTAAAAAACACACACACACACACACAAATAAAATGAACTTAACCACTTAGAATCACCCTGTCCCCTCATCTTATTTTATCTAGACAGGGTCTGTTACTAACCCTGGAGTTCCTGGAGTCAGCTGAAGGGACTGGCCAGCCAGCTCCTGGACTCTGTTTCTTGAACTCGAGGACTCCAGGCATGTTCTGTTGTGCTAGGTTCTTACATGTATGTTGACACTCC
>LR749990.1:136836-199336 GCA_902729485.2 Mus minutoides | reverse complement strand
GGAGGCAGGAAAATGAAATGGCAGTAGGAGTAGGAGTTGGGGGGAGGATAGGCTTTCCAAAAATGGTGCCTTGAATGAGCTCAGCTAGGAGCAGGGTTTTGTTGCAATCACAGCACCAGGCTTTCCTTTGCTGTGTCCCCAGAGAGCACTGTCCCAAGGGCACTGGAGTTGGCTGGTAGGGAGCACGCTCTGCCTGAGAAGGAAAGGTTCTGGGAGGTAGGGAGGTCAGAGGCTGAACCTCTGTGTTGCTCAGGCACAGAGGGTTGTGAAAAGCAACAGCCTATGGACATAAACCAATGCTGATGTATGTGATGGGCCTGTGCAGAAACAACTGTGAGTAGCTGAGGGGGCCCTGAACTGAGACTGAGGGACAGAGATCTGCATTCCAAGGATGTGGGAGGAAGGAGCTGCTCACCTGCAGAAAAAAAACAGAAAACAAAAACCCAGCAGGCTCGTCTTCCACTGCTCCAGGGACACCTGTCCTTCCAGGAAACCATCTTCCTTGCCTTGACTGTTCAATGCAAGTGACTGGGGACTCGGAACTGATTTCTGGGCTATCTCCAGCAATTTTCTGTATTGTTACAATTCCCCCACAAGAATTAGCTCAATAGAGGACTAATTCAGAACTGTTCATTAATCGTGTGTGTGTGTGTGTGTGTGTGTGTGTGTGTGTGTGTGTGTGCAAAGCAAGCTCAGAGGACAACTTGCTAGTATCATTTCTCTCCTTCCTTCCGTCATGAGGACCCCAGGGATCAAATTCACCGAGTCAAGCACACACGTTCACCTGCTGAGTTGCCTCCCTGGTCCTTTCTTGAGTTTTTGAGACAATGTCTTCCTATATTGTCCAGGCTGTTGGTGAACTTTGAGAGCTATCCTCTTATCTGAACGATGTGATTATAAGCCTGTGTCACCATGTCTGGCTTTCATTTTTTAAAATACAATTCAATGTCCAGGACATCAAAAGTCCTCTTTGTCTGTCTTAGTTCATTGCATTACTGGGACTTGAACCCACGGCCTCAAAGCTGCTAGACAAATGCTCTACTGCTGAGCAGTATCCCTAGCCCCATGGCCAATCATATTCCAGGAGCAGCATGCCATGTCCTCACATGCCTAGAATACTATAAAGTCTGTAACAGAGTCTCAATGTCTATTTGACATATCAACTGAAAGAAGTTTCTGAGCTGATTGGTGGCAGACCATGCCTTTAATCCCAGCACTAGGGAGGCAGAGGCAGACAAGTCTCTGAGTTTAAAGCCAGTCTGCCTACAGAGTGAGTTCCAGGGCACCAGGGCTAGACAGAGAAACTCTTGTCTCAAAAACAAAAAAAAAAAAAAAAAAAAAAGGAGGAGAAAAGAAAAGAACAAAGAAAAGAACAAAGTACTCAACCCACCATCTGCATGTATGCAAAACTTCAGGGTCCAGAGCACTGAGGCCAGGGTACCTTTAAAGCACTGGAGACAGTGTGTCCTCTTTACACTCTTAGGATCTTCAGTATATTCTGGATTTTAGAGGCTGGAATAAGCCAGTGAGATGAACCTGATCCCGGATAACTGAGAAGACCCTGCATGACCAAGGCCAGTCCTGCTTTGGAACTTTAAGCCTCTGAATCATTTGGGAGAGCAGTGGGATTCACCCCAGCAGGTCCCTAAACAAGAGTTGTGTGGGCTGTGGTCTTTGGGGCCACCTGTCTCCATCCATAGGTACAAGCCGGGGCATCAAGGGTAAGAATTAGGTTTCAATGAACACATGGCTTGTTTATTGGGGCTTTCAGAGCGCTGGAGTCCAAGGGTTGAGGGGCAAGGGTCACCAGGGCCCAGATGAGGCAGGGCTGATGAGCCTCTAGGAACATCCACTCCAGACTCTAAAGCTTTCTCTCTCCCGCCAGCCTAAACCCCACCCTCACCTGTGTGGGGGTGTCCTTCCCAGGGACCTCCCAGTGTGGGGGTGTCCTTCCCAGGGGCCTCCCAGTGTGGGGGTGTCCTTCCCAGGGACCTCCCTGTGTGGGGGTGTCCTTCCCAGGGACCTCCCAGTGTGGGGGTGTCCTTCCCAGGGTCCTCCCAGTGTGGGGGTGTACTTCCCAGGGACCTCCCTGTGTGGGGGTGTCCTTCCCAGGGACCTCCCAGTGTGGGGGTGTCCTTCCCAGGGACCTCCCAGTGTGGGGGTGTCCTTCCCCAGCCCAGAGCTTGCTCCTTCCCAGGGACCTCCCTCTATCCTTACACTCACTTAGCAGAGCTCTTGGCTTTGCCTGGGGTCCTGTCCCACATGGAAGTGAGGGTGTGTGAACCCTTTTCCCAACAGCAGGTCATTGTCTTATGTGGGGTACTCAGTCTTCCAACCCATACTAGAGTCACTAGACTAGGGTTTCTTCTGCGATCGCTCTCAGAACCCACAGAACCTGAGCCTGACTTGTTCCCTGTACGTCATGGTCAACCAAGAATGTGGTGGTACACAGTAAAGGCTCAGTTAGTCCCCGAAAGGGACATGTGAAGGGGTCGAGTGCTTCTGCTGTTGGCCTACAAATGACCCCAGTCATTCCTGTGCCTCTGGATCAGGACTCTATAACAGAAGCATCACAGAGTTTAGAATTTGTCTTCATGCAGTCCCTTGTCTGTTGTCAGCCCTCAAGCCAGCCCTTTGACCTCTGCAAGCTCCTGTTTCCCACCAGCAGAGTGTGCCCTGGAGGAGCAGAGTGACTTGCTTACTTTTGGGACTTTTTAAACTGTCTGGCCTCACCCTAAGGCATGTTATATCAGCTTATGGTGTTCTTTTTGTTCCTCTGTAGACAGAGCAGACCCTGGGGCTGAGGTTGCCGACTGAGGGATCCTGGAGGAGTTGTTCGTATTTACTTTAGCTCTGTCTGACCGTCTACCCTGACTGCCACCTGGCCAGGCCCCTAGCAAGGCACCCACAGCCCACAGCCCACCCAAGTCTGTCACATCTCATGCACAAAGCCCACTACTTTGCAAAGTAGGTGTTTTCTTCAGATGTGCTAGTTTGGGCTTCCATCTGGTCTGTGAGCTCCTGGTGGGCAGGCACGCCAGGCTTAGGGGATCTTGGGGTAGTCCTGGTGGTGGGTGTTGAGGCTGTAGTTTTATGAGAATCTGGCACCCCAAACTCATGAGGGTGCAGAGGCAGAGACTAAAGCACCTACTCCACCTGATACAGTATAGAAGGTGTGGGCAGTCTCATCCAATGAGACTCGCCATTTTGCTAGAAGGCACACTTGGCTCCTGAAGATATCACCCAACTAACCTGTCCTCAGAGTGACTAGATATCCAGTCAAAGGTTTGCAGCTCTGCAGCCTGGAGCAACAGAGTGCAAAGGAAAGACAGACACTCTTAGATCCTCAGGGTAAGAACACCTCTTCCCTTCCCTTCTTCCTGGGGGCTTTGGTAGCTGAAACGTTTCACTTCCTTTAAAAGGCCCAGATGAAAGGCTGTGTTGGGATGAAAGGCTCTTGGGGGCCTGGCTGGAGGAAGTGGTCAGCTGACAGGTAGTTGTGAAGCCACCTGGAGAGGTGCCACTAGAGAATTAGCCATCAGCCACACCTAGGGGTGAGGGTGCCAGAGCCTGGAGGGGCCCTTATCAGGGATGAAATCTGTCATTTCCCTGAGAAGGGGGGCTGAGTCCAAGGCTTGGGGACCAGAAAAGTGGTCCTGAGTGAGCCCCACATTCACCCGGGAGCTTCTGTTTCCAGGGACCAGAGAGTCTGAGCACAGCTTCTCCAAACTCAGAGGCATGGTGGGATCCTGGGACTGTGTGTGTGTGTGTGTGTGTGTGTGTGTGTGTGTGTGTGTGTGAGAGAGAGAGAGAGAGAGACAGAGACAGAGACAGAGACAGGCAGAGACAGAGACAGAGAGAGTCAGAGGGTGACAAAGAGGAGGGGGTGAGGAGGGGGGAGAGCAAAGCATAATAGACCTGAAAGCTCTGGGTGTGACCTTTCTACTTAGTTCTGAGTTTGGTTTTACTACACCCCCCCCCACTTTGATCAATTATTAAAAAGCACCTACAGAGCTGGGCTAGGGGATGGCTCAGTGGGTAAAGTTCTTGTAATGTCTGTAATACTAACCCTGAGAACCTGAGTTCAAATCTATAACCCATGATCCCGTGCGCAAAGCTGGATAGCATTAACCCCAGCTCTCCTAGATGAGAAACAGAGTCAGGAAAGCCAACTCATAGACCCATTAGCCTGGAGATCCTGCTTCAAATAAGATAACTGCTAAAGGTTGCCCTCTGATCTCCATATGCACATGGTGGCACTATTCCGTCATTTGAGCTACTACAGTAAGGCTGAGACTGGAGGATCAGTGGAACTGAGGGTTCAAGGCTAACCTGGGTATATATTGAAAACTTTTCTTGAGAGCCAGGCAGTGGTGGCCTTTAGTTCTAGCATTCAGGAGACAGAGGCAGGCAGATCTTTGTGAGTTCGAGGCCAGCCTGATCTACAGAGTGAGTTTCAGGACAGCTGGGGCTACGCAGAGAAACCCTGTCTTGAAAAAAAAAAAAAAAACCCACCAACAAAGAAAACCAATCTTTAAAAACAAAAAAGAGTGGCAAGTAGATTATTTCCTCACACTTTTTTCCAGGTGTGGCAATGTTTATCTAGAGTCCCAGACTGTCATACATGGGAGCAGTTTAAAGCTGAAGGCTGGTCCCCTCTCCCTCTCATCATCCCTCAGCTCTGTCAAGAAGGGACTGGAAACCCTGTACTCAGACCTCATCAACACAGGTGAGGAGGCTCCAGATGTGCCCTGCAGACCTAGGTGACAAGAAGGGACCTGCCATGCCCAAGGACATATGGCTAGTGCTGTGTTCAGAGCTGTAGGGATGGAGGGTACAGATGGGATGGTCAGATTCCTGTTAGGTTTTCATTTATCCCAAGAGCCTTGGTACTCAGCCTCTCCAGCTGTTAGGATGGATGCTAGTCTCCACCATAGTGTTCTAGAGCCTTCCCTCACCTGGGGAATAGGGCTCTGGGGGTCTGAGTTATTCCCTGGTTGAATGCTACATCATGTGTGGTGGGAAGTAGCCTCAGCTGCCCAAGCAGCTTGGTTCTGTCTGTCTCTCAGAGTGGAGACATGGGTGTATCAATATCAGCTGACTCTTCCCTTGGACGCAGGCCGACCCCTCACTTCACACGGGCCCAGTTCTAAGGCTGCTCAAGGGTCTCAGATCTCTCACACACACTTAGAAATAGGTGGTCACTTGGGACAGCTCCTGCAAGAGCCCTCCGACTGAGCCTCTTGGAAGGAGGAAGCAGAGAGGTGCTGAGTGGTTTTCAAGAGTCTGTGAGGGGCTGGTGAGATGGCTCAGCGGGTAAGAACACCTGACTGTTCTTCCGAAGGTGATGAGTTCAAATCCCAGCAACCACATGGTGGCTTACAACCACTGGTAATGAGATCTGACGCCCTCCTCTGGTGCGTCTGAAGTCAGCTACAGCGTACTTATGAAGAATAATAAGAAAACAAATTCTTGGAACGGAGAGACCGACCGGTGCGAGCAGGGCTGGCCAGAGCAAGCAGAGCCGAACGGGGACGGCCGGAACGAGCGGACACGGCCAGAGCAAACGGGGCCAACCGGAGCAAGCAGGGAGACTGGAGCTAGCGGGCCGCCGGAGTGAGCAGGGTCGAGCGGAGTGAGCGGGGTTGACCGGAACAAGGGGAAAAAAAAAAGTGTGTACTATGACTTGACTCAGAAATAAAATCTTTAAAAAAAAAAAAAAAAAAAAAAAGAGTCTGTGAGACAGACCAGCCCCAGTGTGTTATCTCCGGTATGCCGATCCTCCCATTGGGCATCAGGGAAGGATCTGCTCACACTTCGAAACTCTACTCACTCTCTGGACTCCCACATCTCAGGACAGGAGTGGGTGTTGGGGAGCCAGGGCCGCCTGCATCAGAACTCTGCTTCCTTGCCGGCACATATGAGCACCAGGAATCAAGCCATATCCTCTCTGAGCACCCCTGATGAGTGTAGTCTTGAGATAACAACCCTGCCTTCAGACAACCAATCTAGGGACAAAACAAACAGGTGTTCCCTGCTGTGCAGTAGCCTGTCAGTGCCCTGGTGTCCTTCTCCCTGACTCTCAGCACTCCTAAACAAGATGCTAGTCCCTATTTAAAGTCTTTCTCTTTATTACTGTTGTGATAGGATGTGTGCGAAGGGGACATGCATGCCTGGTATGAGGCTGTCAGAGGACAACTTTGCAGAGATGGTTTTCTCCTTCTGCCTTTTCTTGGGTTCTGGGGAGTGAACTCTTCTCCGGCTTGTGCAGCAAGTGCCTTGCCCCACCAAGCCATCCCGGTGCCCGGACCAATTGCTATTTAAAAGTATACAGCACTGTGGCATTAAGCACATTCATATGTTGTGTGACCATTAGGTATGTCTGTTTAGCACCTCTGTATCTGCCCTAGCCTGAATCCTGCTGTCTGACACCTGGGAAACACACACCCTGCCCTGGCTGCTGCCTGCACACCACATGTCCCTGGATGTCTGACTTCCTGCTGCTAAGAGCTATGCAGTGAGATATGGCAGCCAGACCAGCAGCAGTCTCTTGCTCGCCTGGGTCTCCCAGCACTCTCAGAGAATCTTCTCTAGAAGCAGAAGACTTGGCGTCACTCAGTCCTGGGGGCAGCAGATGATCCATGGTGCATCGGCTGGCTCACCCACCATTGCCCGGCCAGCCACTGAGAAAAACCAGTTTGTAATGGCCTCAGAATAGGACCTGCATTTTATGTCAATATAGTGAACTTATGAGTGGCTTTCTGCTTGTTTGTTTGTTTGTTTGTTCAAAATAGGCTCTCTCTCTCTCTCTCTCTCTCTCTCTCTCTCTCTCTCTCTCTCTCTCTCTTTGTGTGTAGCCCTGGCTGTCCTGGAACTCACTCTGTAGTTCAGGCCTTGAAACTCAGAGATCACCTCCTTCGCCTCCAGAATGTTGGGATAAAAGGCAGGCACCACCCCTGCCCAGCTTGTGAAAGGTTTTAATGTACACCAAAATTTCCAGCAAAGGGTCAACTATGTAAACTAATTTTTTTTCTTAAAAACTGTTTGTAACTTAAAGATCTGTATCTCTGGGCTAGGGTGTATAGGTTAATGGTATGACACTCGTCTAGATGTGGGAGGCTGAGTTTCTTTCATCCCTAGCACAGCAGAAGCCAAACAAAAAACAAAAAACAAAAAACAAAAAACAAAAAACAAAACTCAGGCAGCATCTACAAGCCTTTCATGTGCATCTGTGGCAGAAGTCTTCTTGATGTTTCTGTGGAGAAAGTCAAGCATCTTTCTTCTACACTATTGGCAGAGGAGTCAAGCTGAAATCTCAGTCTTGTTTGCTGCTTTCTCTCCCAGATTGTCAGGACACTTCCAAAGTCACCAACTTGAACGTGCTTCTGGAGGGATGAGTTTCCTCAGGGAAGAAAAAAGAAAAAAAGCTACTAAAAAGAACCTCCTTGACAAAGAGGCTTTAAGGAATGTTCTCTGAAGGGAAATGACCCAAATACCATGTTTACTCAATCCACAACAAATGTTTATTTAGCACTGAACACGTGTCAGGCAGCAGGAAAGATAAGAAAGATAAGAAGCCAGGTGTTGGCCAGGCATGGTGCACACTGGTAGTCCCAGCATTTGGGAGGTAGAGGCAGGCAGATGTGGAGAGTTCAAGGCCAGCTCAGTCTACAAAGGAAGTTGACGAGATAGTGAGACCTTCACACACACACACACACACACACACACACACACACACACACACACACAGAGAGAGAGAGAGAGAGAGAGAGAGAGAGAGAGAGAGAGAGAGATTCAAATACAAACCACCCAGATGTTAGATGGCATAGTCTGAGCCCAGCATTCAAGAGACCAGAACCTCAGCTTGAGGGCTCTCCTGGGTTTGGGTGTATAGTATGGTACACTGAAGCGGAGCCACCACAGAATCTCTGTACCTCTTGTCTTGTCTTGTCTTGTCTTGTTTTGTTTTTCAAGACAGGGTTTCTCTGTGTAGCCCTGGCTGTCCTGGAACTCACTTTGTAGACCAGGCTGGCCTCGAACTCAGAAATCCACCTGCTTCTGCCTCCCAAGTGCTGGGATTAAAGGCGTGCGCCACCACTGCCCGGCTGCACCTCTTTCTTTCTTTGTTTTGATAGAATCTTACTCTGCAGCCTGTTCTGACATTACACTCATGGAAATGCTACTGCCTTGGCCTCTCAAGTGCTGATATTATTGTACTTGTTTTTGTGAAAGGTGCTTAAACATTTGTTGAATGAAACATTTGTTGAATGAAACATTTGTTGAAAATTCACCTTCGGGGAATTTATTTATTTATTTATTTATTTATTTATTTATTTATTTATTTTTGGTGGGAGAAAGGGTGCTCCTTGCTTTGCCCTGTGCACAGAGTAAGAGACCAATACATACATAATGAAAAGGTGAAAATAGTTGAAATTTGGAAAAAGCCGAAGGTTACAAAAATCACATTTAGGATAACTTGGTAACTTAAGCTGCTTTCTGAGAACTGTGGAACCTCTGAGGGGCTCACAGAGTGAATTTAAGAGATAGCCTCAGGGGTACGGGAGAGTCTCTGAGCTACACACCACATTTGTTCACCTGCTGACAAGTTTTAGTTAGTGTCTACTATGTGTTGAGCATTAGGCAACATTGCCACGGACTTTGACAAAAACGTGATTAGTAGCCAGGTTTGGCGGTTCATGGCTATAATTACAGCACTTGGGAAGTTGAAACCGGAGGAGTCTATGTCAAGGCTAGCCTGGGCTACACAGCAAGTTCCAGGTTAGCCTCAGTTACATGGTGAAGCCTGTCTCTGAGTTTTAAAAAAGGAATAGATCGATGAGAAAGAGAGGGAAAGAAAGGAGCAAAAGAAGGAAGAAAGGGCAAGTAAGGAAAAAACAAATTGAAATGAAAACAAACTAGGCCTAGTAGCTTTTTTCTTTTTTACAGCTCTGTGATCTGAAGTCCTCAGGAGGCAAAGGCAGAAAGACTAGAAGTTCCAGACCCAGCATACCTATAAAATAAGTATACATCTAAATCTTTCCATTTTCCTTTTTTTATACTATTGTATATAGATGGAGACTAGGTGGGTCTGTGGTTAGAAGCACTGTGTTCTTTCAGAATACCAGTGTTTGGTTCCTCAAACCCACATGACAGCTCACCAGGAATACATGGTACATGCACACACACACACACAGATATAGATATAGATATAGATATAGATATAAATATAGATATAGCCGGGCAGTGATGGTGCACACCTATAATCCCAGCACTTGGGAGGGAGAGGCACACAGATCTCTGAGTTCAAGGCCAGCCTAGTCTGCAGAATGAGTTCCAGGATAGCCACAGTTGCATGGAGACAGCCTGGCTCCAAAAACTGAAATAAATAAATGTAGATGTATGCATAATGCAAGGTCACAATAATCTCAGAAATAAATAAACCGCATGTTCTTTCTCATGGGCAGAATCTAGCCAATAATATATGTACATATGTAAACAATGTACATGCGGTTGCAGTATGACAGGAAGACAAAACAGGAAAGGCTAATTATAAGGAGGTGAACAGGGCTGACAGCAGGTAACGGGAACCGGTTATGAACGAGGATAGAAAGACAACTGCTAGTAGGGCGTGGTGGCACATGCCTTTAATCCCAGCACTCAGGAGGCAGAGGCAGGCAGATTTCTATTCAGCCTCCTTTTAATGATGGATGAAACTATACGTCTGTGATGATGTAGGCCTTGAGACAGCATTAGCTACCTCGTAAGTGCTACTCAACAGCCCTACTATGTGAGGACTCAGGTCACTGAGAGGGTTGCGTGCCTCACAGCCAATGATTTCTATCCCTGGCAAGTCAGACTAGACAGCAATACCCCATCTTGCTACCACAAACGGGGTGAAGATTAAAACTTACAAATTATTGATCTTTGGATCTTTCCATTTAATATTTTTGAACCACAGTCAACCACCAGTTCCTGAAACCACAGGGAGTGAAAGCAAGGACTCGGGGAAATAATGTGGAAGATCAGAGCACTCATAAGCTGGTGACGTGGTGCACACCTGTGATCCCAGTACAAAGATGGAGACATGGGGATCACGAGTTCAAGGACAAGCTGGGCAAGTAAGCTTCTGTCTCACAGAAGCAAGCAAACAAACAGCAAAATCAAACAGTATAGAAGAGCAGAAAATGGCAGGTCAAACCTCCCTCACTGGTCCTATACATTGTGTGTGCGTGTATATGTGTGTGCACATGTGGAGGACAGCAGTCAACTTCAGATGCCTTTCCTCCAGGAGCCATCCATCTTGCATTTTTTTGTTTTTTGAGATAGGGTTTCTCTGTGTAGCCCTGGCTGTCCTGGAACTCAGAAATCCGCCTGCTCTTGCCTCCCAAGTATTGGGATTAAAGGCATGTGCCACCACTACCTGGCTTCCTCTTTCCTTTCCTTTCCTTTCCTTTCCTTTCCTTTCCTTTCCTTTCCTTTCCTTTCCTTTCCTTTCCTTTCCTTTCCTTTCCTTTTTAAGGCAGGGTCTCTCACTGCAACTTGGGGCCCACTGACTAGGCTAGGCTGGTTGTCCAGTGAGCCCCACAGATCTCCTGTCTCCACTCCCCAGTGCTGGGATTACAAGTGCGCATCACTACACCTGCCTTTTTTTTTTTAATGTTTTTTTTTTTTTTTTTTTTTTTCGAGACAGGGTTTTTCTGTGTAGCCTTGGCTGTCCTGGAACTCACTCTGTAGACCAGGCTGGCCTTGAACTCATACACCTGCCTTTTTATGTGGGTTCTGGCACCAAATTCAGGTCAGATCCTTATCCAATCATTTTACCAACTGAACTATCTCCCTAGCCCCAATCCCTTACAGTCCTGTCTTCTAAAGCTACTTAACTGTTTTAACCCGAGAACCATTTATACTGTAAGCTGGGTATGTTGGCACACACCTGTAATCCTAGCAATTGAGAGGCAGAAGTGTGAGGATTGAAGTAAGTTTGAAATGAACTAGCCCTACATGTCGATCAGGCTATATCACGAGACCGCGATTCCAAATACAAAGCCCACCACTACCAACAGGAGTAATTGTATAAAGCCGCTGTGAGCCTTTACTTAGGGGTTTTCCAGGCTCCATGCATCCTTCCTTAGATCAACTAGATGGTCACTGTATGGAGGTACCACAATGGGTGTCGCTTGGTCCTTATGAATGACACTCAACAGTTTCTGTATTTTGTGTCTCTATCTTTGCACACTTCCAAGAGCTACCTACATTAAAATCCCCAAGAGATGGGATTTAATGGGGATCCCCTGGGATTCTGCAGGCAGATAGAGGAGTGGGCTCTGTCTCCCAACTGTACCTCTGCTGGCTAGATTCTCCATCAAAGATTACCTCCTAGGCTGGAGAAATGGCTCAGCGGTTAAGAGCACTGACTGTTCTTCCAGAAGTCCCGAGTTCAATTCTCAGCAGCCATGTGGTGGCTCACAACCATCTGTAATGGATCTGATGATGTCCTCTTTTGGTGTGTCTAAAAACAGTGATGGTGTGCTCACATACATAAAAAATAAATAAATAAATAAATCACCTCCCTGGCATTGATAGAACCTGTAATTGACAGAAGCTCTCAGGTAGCAAAATGGTCTAGAATTTTTTAATTTGTATTTTCCTATGTTGAAGTATCTTCTGTGACAAAAAGAACTTATACTTAAAGATAAAATATGAAGGGTAGGGGAGGGATGGCTCAGGGGTTAGTGGCACTTGCTCTTCTAGAGGACCTATGTCAGACAGCTCACAACTGTATATAACTCCAGCTCCAAAAAGTCTGATGCCCTTCTGGTCTTCAAGGGCGTCTTCATTCATGTGGTGAACATAAATTCATGCAGGTATACACTCATATACATAAATAAAATCCTTTAAAAAATATGAAGTATATAGCATATGCTAGAGAGAGGTAGAAATGCTTGCCCTTTTTTTTAAAAGGTGGTATTTCACTATGTAGCCCTGGCTTACCTGAATGCTGTAGCTCTATGTAGACCAGCATGCTGTATGTAGCCTCCTCTCGAACTCACAGAAATGCATCTGCCTCTGCTCCTGCCTCGTAGGCACTGGGATGTAGGGCACACACCACCATACCTAACTAGAGCTTGCTTTCTTGCACAGCTCCCTGGAGCTTTACTCCCAGAAGCCTGCGTACAGGGTAGGAACTGGATCTGGGTCTGGAGGTCTGGTATCAGGATCTTTCGCACCCTCTTGGTGACTCAAGACTCTGGGACAGTTCTGTCAAGTTGGTAATGATAAAAGAGATGACACAAAGGGAAGATCCTCTGTGCTGGCCTCTCTTCTAAGCAGGGCTGCATGTGTTAAGTATCGTTTGCTTGCGCTGTGTTCTGATTAGGTTCTGTGGGCACCGTCCCATTTTGTAGATGTAGAAACTGAGGCATGGAGTGGTTGTGTGTCATGCCCAAGGTTACAGAGCTTTGGAGGCACAAGTGTTGGGACTGCCTGCCTCCAGAGTTGTGCAGACTGGCTCACCTCTCTGCTGTTAATGTTCTATTATTACACATCTCCCTGACTTTCCATTTCTCCTCCATAGAATGAGGATCTAACAGCTATCTAAAGAGATCTGTTCTGTTTTGAGACAGGACCTGGTGTTCATGTAACCCAAAACTGGCCTCAAACTCACTATGTAGCCAAGGTGGCCTTGGATTTGTTATCCTCCTGCCTCTGCCTCCAGTGCTGGGATTGCAGATCTGTGCTCTGCGTGGCTGAGACACAGCAAGTGAGTGAAAGCATCATCTATGCAAATGTGAGGACCTAAGTGCCAACCCCTGGCATACATGTGAGTCCCAGAGCACGGGTATTCTAGAGCTCTTTTCTACTTAAAGATTTATTTATTTATCTTATGTCTATGAGTATGCTGTAGCTGTCTTCAGATAAACCAGTAGAGGGCATCAGATCCCATTTCAGAGGGTTGTGAGCCACCATGTGGCTGCTGGGAATTGAACTCAGGACCTCTGGAAGAGCAGAGCCATTCTTAACCGCTGAGTCATCTCTCCAACCCTATCTTAGAGCTTGTAAGAGGGGATACCAGGCTAAGATAGGTATGTGCACTACACCCAGCTTGAGAGATTCTTGAGTAAGACGGTAGACCAAGCATGTCAGAATAAGTGTGAAATACAACACCATGCCGTTACTAATATTCAGAGAACTCCCACGGGTAGGATATCATGTGAGTGTTTGGGTATCCAGAAGTGCACTGTGTATAGACCCTGGCCTTGCAAGGACAGAGCCCCTGAAGAATGTTCTGGTTAAAGGGCCAGCAGAGTAGCTCAGTGGGAGAGTATCTGCTTCACAGGTGTGAGGTTTTATGTTTAATTCCAAGTACTGCCAAGACAAGAAGGGCTTATTGAAGACAGATGGTTCAATGGGTAAGTGTTTGCACTCTAGCATCATGGGCCAGGCATGGTGGTGCTTGCCTTTAATCCCAGCACTTGGCTGTAGACAAAGGCAGATCTCTGATGATCTAGAATCTCTTCAAAGACAGCCTCTTCTACATAGCAAGGGCCAGGTCAGCCAGGCTGCACAGTGAGACTTGTTTAAAAAAAGCAAGAACCCTGTGTGTGGCCATGCACACTCCTGAAATGCCCTCACTGTGGTGTGTGCCGTGGGGAACGAATACAGAAGGATACTGCGGCTTGCTGGCTGCCAGCCTAGCTCCAGGTTCAGTGACACCCTGTCTCAAAGGAGCAAGGTACATGGTGATAGAAAAGGGCACTTAGTGTTCTCCTCTGTCTTCCAGAAGTGCACCACTCACATACCTGTACAGCGAACACACACACAAACACACCCCACACACCCCACACACTGAAACTTAAATCATATATGACTGTTGAACTTTATTAGGGGCATTTAGAAAAATTTTGCCCTCCTCAGAACACTGCCTGGGGTGGACTCGTCCTCAGCTGTGCTTGTTTGGCTCCCAGGCATGTCCACAGTACAGTGCCTCACCTCCCTTTGCAAGTTTACCTTTCATCTCCCACCAGGAGTGGGTGGTAGAGTACCTTTGACAGTCCCATCTGCCCACCAGATGCAGCAGTACCAATGCTGGACAGCAGGTGGCGCAGAGAGACCCTGAAGTTTAAGCTTTGGCCTTGGATTGTCTTGAATGGATCCCTAGAAAAAAGGCCTTTATCTCCTTCTTCCTCCTCTTCCTCTCTCCTCCCCTCCCTCCCTTCCTTCTCTTTCTTTTGTGGTTTTGTTTCTTGTTGTTTGTTTGAGACAGGGTCTCACTATGTAGCCCTGGCTGGACTAGAACTAGGATGTTAGAAAGGGCTGGCTTTGAACTCACAGATATCTACAAGTCTCTGCCTCCTGGGTGATGGGATTAAAGGCGTGTGCTTGAACATGAAAGAATATCCATAATTCATTTTTTTGAACATCTCAGCTGTCAGAACTGTCAGAAACAGCTGTTATTTATAAACCACCCAGGCTGTGGTATGTAGTTATAGTGCAGAAGAAGCCTAAGAGAAGTTACCAGATAACAACATCAATCATTTTATGTAACCTGTGATAACAGCTTGGACAGTGTCTGTCACACTGGACAGGAAATGGCTGTGAACTTAGGGCACATCTCAAAACCTGTATAACACCAGCTAATATCATTAACCACCAGCATTAGGCCCATAGTCACTAGATTGCTTCATTGTAAGGTAAGCCAGAAACCTGATGATATGACATTAAAATTCCAGATTTTAACAGGCTACCAAACAGTTCACATTTAAAGTACATACCAATTGTTCTAGACAAGTCCAGGGACAGACTCTACCCTGTGAGCTCCCCTGGGGTAAGGGCTCTTGTATATTTTAATGTTGCACATAATGGTGGTCACATTTTATTAAAAACTACCAGCCAGCAAAGCCTTTCTGATTTTGTTATGTTTTGTTTTGTTTCAAGACAGGTTCCTCTGTGCAGCCCTGGCTGTCCTGGAATTCATTCTATAGATCAGGCTAGCTTTGAACTCAAAGATCTGCCTGCCTCTGCCTCCCAAGTGCTGGGATTACAGCCGTGTAATCCTCCCCAACTCCTTTACATTTTGCTTTACACATTACTGTACTTTGGGAATGGAATGCCCCCCCCCAAAACCCATGTATTAAAGTCTTGGGTCCCACGTTGGCACTGTGCAGAGGTGACAGAAACTTCAAGGTGGGTTAGAAGGCTCCCTAGTGATGTCACAGACTCTTGAAAAACATTAACACATATTTTCATGAATCCAGTGTTTTCAACAAACTAAGAGGAAACGGAAGCTCGGGAACCTGCTCAGGGGCACGGAGGCAGAGGGAACCTTCCAGCAGCCTGGTCCTACTACTGTGCTCTGGTATAGACTTACCTCCTGGACCATGATGCCTTGGGGTAGGACACAACTACTGTCCTTTGTATTCTTCACAGTACCTGATATACAAGGTAGTCCTTAAATACATGCTGAGCTGAACTGATACTGTTTGTAACTGAAGATTGCTTTCATCCATTCATTCAGCTCAATGAAACAGCCCAAAGCTGGAGTGCTTGTACAGTGTATGCATGAAAATCTTACAATATTTCACTTTTAATGATTGGAAGACTCCTACAGAACCAAAAATCCCAGAATACAGCACTCGGGAACAGAGGTAGGTGGGTTTCTATGAGTTTGAAGCTAGTCTGGTCTGACCTTCGTACTGACAGGGCAGACGGGACTATGTAGCTCACAACCTTGTCTCAAAAACAAACAGAAAAGAGACTGCTATGTACTCTCTGGCTGTTTCTCCTTAACTACCTCCTACTTTCCTGTACCGACACTGCAAAGATGATGTCTTCTGGCCCTACACTTTCGTGGCATGGATAGCTGAAGTGGCCTCAGGCTGTCTTTATTGCTGGTCCTGATGGCTTGCACATGTAGTCAAAGCCCTCGAGAGATTGAGGCAGGACCACCAAGGGCAACCTGAGTTCAAAGCCAGCCTGAGCTACATAGCAAGTAAATAAATAAATAAATAAATAAATAAATAAATAAGGAGTCAACGGTTCCCTCCCTTAGCAGAAGGAACATAAATTAAGGGAGAGGACAAAGACTGCGGGGGACGAAAGCTTGATTTCTACTTTAAAATGCAGTTGCTCTCCATCTCCCGAGTCGCCGTGGAGACTAAATAAAACTGGCCTGCAACTTCCCAACAGCCACTCTGCACAGACGTCTCTGGACCGCTGTCCCCTGCAGGGTCGGACGCGCGCTCAACCACCCCCCGCATCGCTGCTTGGGGGTCACCTCACACTCCCCCGACCAACGCGGCCCGCCACGAACCGCCACGAACCCCACGGTCCGTCCGGGCTCCCTGGGACGGCCGCAGCAGTGGGGTGAGCCTCTCTCCGAGAGGGGCGTGAGGTCCCCGGCAAGGCGAGGACGCGGGAGGGGCGTGGCCCACACGCCCGGGGGCGGGGCACCCGGCGCTTTCAAACCCCAGCCGCCTCGGCAGCGGAAGTTCCGGTGTCGGCGAGCGGAGGTGAGAGGTCAGCAGGAAGTCGATACGTGGCCGCCGCCTGTCCCCGCCGAGGAGGCGCTGCGAGCGGAGATGGCGGCGCAGCTGAACGTAGAGCAGCTCGAAGTGTCGCTCGACGGTCTCACGCTGAGCCCGGGCTCGGAGGAGCGGCCCGGCGCGGAGGGAGCCCCGCCGCAGACGCCGCCGTCCTCGGCCCCCGGGAATGGACTGGGCTCGGGCGCCGCGGGGCAGCAGCGGGAGCCCGGGGAGGCGGCGGCTGAGGGCGCGGCCGAGGAGGCGCGGCGGATGGAGCAGCACTGGGGCTTTGGCCTGGAGGAGCTGTACGGCCTGGCGCTGCGCTTCTACAAAAGTGAGCGGGTCACTCGCCTCTGCGGGGCCCCGGGCAGGCCATGCCTGCCCCACCCACCCGAGCTAGGCCGGGGTGACCGGAGCGCCGGTCCGTCCTTGGTGGCACCGGGAGTTTGTCACTGCCGGTCCGGCCCCTGGTCACACCCCTGAGAGACCTAGAACCCTGGTTTAGCAGCCCGTGTCGCCTAGTTGCTGGGGCGTTCCACCTGGTTTAAGTTTTCAGGTTTCTATGAGCTAAGAGTGGACAGGAGCGCGCGCTCCCCGGGGCTCCTATTCTGGGATGGATTTTGCCTTTTTGTTATGTATCGGTTTTCCACCCGGTTTTCCGTGGCTCACAGCAACATCGAAGCGATTTTTAAAGAGAGAGAAAAAAAAAAACGATCTTAGCCGAAGAAAATTTTATTGAGTCCCACATATCCCCTTGGAAACTGAGCGTGTATGGGACATGATCATTTGGAGGTAGGGATGTGGCAAAAGGTTAAGTAAACTAAGTTCATTTATTCCCTTTTGCCTGAGTGAGTGATGGCCACTGTGTTCTAGTAACTTCTAAGTGGCTAGGAAATTCTACCATGGAAGCGAATAATGAAGACTAAAGCAAGAAGTTCTCGTCCTCTCTCTGTTTCTTTCTCTCTCTTTCTCTCTCTCTCTCTCTCTCTCTCTCTCTCTCTCTCTCAACTGTTTCTTAAAACAAAATTGTGATGTGCGGTGATTTCCTGCCTTTTTTCTTCTCTAGTGAATAATGGAGGTAACAGTCACAAGATTTGGTCAGTGGGAAAGAGCTTGACTCATAGTCTGATTCTTAAAGGCTATTTAGGTTCTTGAGTGGGAAAGCAAAGAGAGATACGGGCAAATGAAACTTTAAAGGGGTTGCTAGGCTCCACCTGCATTCTAGAACCCCATATTTATGACAAGCTTCCCAGAGATAGGGCTTTCGGATTGCATAGTTCACCAGCTAAAGTTGAGTTGGTCACTGTAGTGACCCTGTGTTAAGGTAGTTTTATTTTTAAATTAACTTTTCATTATGCAAACTAGTGAAATTCTACGAAACTTTCCAGAACAATAAATGGCTACTCTACGTTCATAGTATTTTAGAGTTTACCCTTGAACTGTTCTTTGCCACGGCTGGAGGAGTGCAGCCTATCCTGTGTGGTGGCTGACTCCGGGAGTCGGTAATGAGTTTAGGATCACTTTATCTCTTGAGTTGCCGATTTGATTTTAGAGTTTGTTGTAAATAAATGCAAATCCACTGGTTTCTGTACAGTTCACAAAGCAGTGCTTGCCTTTAAAAGTTAATTTTTGGAACTTGCTTTTTAATAACATAAACTGCAAGAAACAGGTACAAGCCAACTTTTAACTTTTTTTTTTTTTTTTTTTTAATTTTGTGAGTGAGTGTGTCAGTATCAATGTGGACCCCCCAGGAGACCAGAAGTGTTGGATCTCCTGGGGCTGGAGTCACAGGAAGTTCTGAACTGCCTGTCTTGGGTATTGAGAATTGAGCTAGGGTCCTTGGGAAGAGCATTGTGCATTCTTTACCAATGAGATACTGCTCCAGAGCCAGAAAGAACCAACTTCTATAACAAAGGGAGTGGAGAGGTATTTCATCTGAGCCCATCTTATTTGAAAATAGCAATATCTGTGTAAAGAGAAGAAGACACTGAGATGGTGTCACACACTTAATCCCAGAACTAGGGAGGCAGAGGCAGGTGGATCTCTCTGAATTTGAGGCCAGCCAGGCCAGCACAATTCTGGGACAGCCAAAGCTACATAGCGAGAGCCTGTGTTAAAACAGCTGTAACAAAACCCTAAACTGATTAACTAACTTAAAAAAATTGTATAATGGGCAGCAAATTTAGCATTATTTTGGGTCAGGAGCCTCATTCTAAATTATTGTTGCTATATAAATTCCTAGAAACTTAACTACTAGAATCAAATTCTACATAAAGAAGCTGGGTTATGTAACACTGAACTCACATTTATGATTTAATTGTTTAAACAGATTATTTTAAATTGCCTTCTGAGTGGCAAGAGTCTTTGGAGAATCCATATTGAAGGGGCTAAGTGATTAGTCACCTTACAGAAGGAAGTGCATCAATGGGGATAGTTTGCTCGATTCCTAAATTAAGTGCTCAAAACTATTCAGGCACTTAAAACAGTCATAACAGTGAAAGGCTGGTGTAAGTATATCAGGCACTAATTCAAAGAGAAAAGGATATAAAAGCGAATTAACAAACTGGGGTGCATTGTTTTTCTGGTGTGTATGTGTGCGTTTTTCTGTGTGGAAGTCACAGAACAACCTTGGGTGTGGTTCTCCTTGAGATGGGATCTCCTTTGCTGCTTTGTACACCAGTTTAGCCACATGCCATGAGCGTCTAGAGATTTTCTTGTCCTAGCTTCTCTTTATGTAAGAATGCTGAGTTTGCAGATATCCACTATTTTATGTTTCTTGATTTTTTTTTTTTTAAGGAGGTCTGAACTTAGGTCCTCATGCTTTTTTTTTTTTTTTTTTTAAGATTTATTTATTATTTATTTTATGTATGTGAGTACACTGTAGCTGTACAAATGGTTGTGAGCCTTCACGTGGTGGTTGGGAATTGCATTTTTAGGACCTCTGCTTGCTCTGTTCCTGCTCATTCTGGCCCAAAGATTTATTATTATACATAAGTATACAGTAGCTGTCATCAGATGGGTGGTTGTGAGCCACCATGTGGTTGCTGGGATTTGAACTCGGGACCTTTGGAAGAGCAGTCAGTGCTCTTACCCACTGAGCCATTTCGTCAGCCCCATCCTCATGCTTACACAGCAAATAAATGCTAAGCCATCTTCTCCAACTCTTCTCTTCATTTTAAATTACATTTTATCTTCTGTGGACTAAATTAATCTTGAAAGCAAGATTATTTTCTATTGATAATAGCTGGAGAGGCCAGTTGGTAGGGTGCTTGCCTATCTGGCTTTAGGACCTGGGTTCTATCAACACCACCATATAAGCAAGCTATGGTGTGGCAGGCCTGAAATTGCAAGACTCAGGAGGTGGATGTGAAATTTAAGGCCACTCAGCTACATTGTGAGTGCAAGACTGCTCTGGAATAACATGAAATACCCCACCCCACCCACCGCCAAAAAGTGTTTTGTGTTACATACTTATAATAGTGATGATCATAAACCACTGAGGAACTACTGTATCTACAACTCTTGAGTTTTTTGTTTTTTTTTTTTTTTTTTTCTAAAGTGAAAGTGAAATGCTTTCCTAGTGTGTATAACATAACATATATAGCTAGGCCCTGAGTTCTGCCCCCAGGGGATGGAATGTGTAAAATAACAGACAGGTGTCCTTTATGATGAAACTAAATTGGTGTTTTACTATGTAAACGTCAGGAGGCTTTATACCCTTATTATGGATAAGGCTTAATGCTAGGATGCTGCTGTATAAATGGTACAATCCTCTTCACTCTTGTTTGTTTGTTTGTTTGTTTGTTTTTGTTTTTCGAGACAGGGTTTCTCTGTGTAGCCCTGGCTGTCCTGGAACTCACTTTGTAGACCAGGCTGGCCTCGAACTCAGAAATCCACCTTCCTCTGCCTCCCGAGTGCTGGGATTAAAGTGCGCCACTACACCCCACCCCACCCCTTCACTCTTGTTTGTTTTTTTTTGTTTTTTGTTTTTTTGAGACAGGGTTTCTCTGTATAGCCCTGGCTGTCCTGGCACTCACTTTGTAGACCAGGCTGGCCTCGAACTCAGAAATCCACCTGCCTCTGCCTCCCGAGTGCTGGGATTAAAGGCGTGCGCCACCATGCCCGGCTCCACCCCTTCACTCTTAAGGAGCATGGAAGCAAAAGACTTAAAGGGCCAGTTGACACATGCAGAGCAAGTGTGGGTTGAGGAAATAGTGCCACTCCAGAAAGGACAGTGGAGAGGGCATGGGGCTAGGCATGTGTGTCTGGGAAATGGAAAACAGGAGGAAGTTTGATGAATGGAGGAGAAAGTTGAATACAGGTCCTAGAAGCATTTGAATGAAGTTGTATATAGTTTAGCCTTTTTGTTAGATGACCAGGAAGGTTTTTCAAGAGGAAAGAAGTTGCTCTTAATTCTACTCTAGCAAGATTAAGCTAGGCTTTCCTAGCCTTTTATGTTAAAGTTGTAAAGAATTCCAGGCCTTTATACTTCTGGAATGGAGTTAACTTGTTTTTGTTTTTTTGTTTTGTTTTGTTGTTTTGGTTTTGGTTTTTCGAGACAGTGTTTCTCTGTATAGGTCTGGCTGTCCTGGAACTCACTTTGTAGACTAGGCTGGCCTCGAACTGAACTCAGAAATCTGCCTTCCTCTGCCTCCCAAGTACTGGGATTAAAGGCATGCACCACCATGCCCAGCAAGTTAACTTGTTTTTGTTCAGTTATTCAGGGTTTAGATTTTTCCTTTTCTTTTCTTTTTTGTTTTTTGTTTTTTGTTTTTTGTTTTTTGTTTTTTGTTTTTTTTTTTTCCGAGACAGGGTTTCTCTGTATAGCAGTGGCTGTCCTGGAACTCACTTTGTAGACCAGGCTGGCCTCGAACTCAGAAATCCGCCTGCCTCTGCCTCCCGAGTGCTGGGACTAAAGGCGTGCGCCACCACGCCCGGCTCTTTTTTTTTTTTTTTTTTCCTTTTCAAAAACTCACTTGCTGTTACGTTTGTCTGGTAGATTGGTTGCATTAATTTATGATCTCAAACTAATGGTTGTCAGTGGTTACAGAGCAGATATTTACTAGATGTCAGGTGAAAGCTGCATATATATTATTTTACTTAATCCTCCCATGAGAGTTCTCTGTTATCTATATCTCTTAGTTGAGGGACATGGCCTAGGCCATTCACTTACTCCTTGTAAGAGGCAAGGCTGATCTCTCTCTAGTTTCAGGTAGTTCTTCCCCTGCAAAAGGTGACAGTAGATAGGGCCCTGCTTTCTGTTAATATACTGAGGGAAAGAATTCAAAAGTACTATCAAGTTACTTTATTACTTGAATATTTTTGGCACGAAAATATTAAAAACTAGTGGAATGATCCGAGTTGGTTTTGTTTGATTTAGATTTATTTTATTTTCATGAATGTATGTATACCACTTATTGCCTGCTGCCTGCAGAGGTCAGAAGAAGGCATTGGATCCCCCTGAAAATGAAGTTACAGATGGTTTTGAGCCAGCATGTGGGTTCTGAGAATGGAACCCAGTTCTTCTGAAAAAACAGCCAATGCCTTTAACCACTGAGCCAGTTCTCTAGCCCCTTCTTATCAAGTCGTTTTGTCTAGCTTTTTAAAATCTGATGGTATGGGTGGCTTTAACTGCAGTGTCTTTAATTAGTGAAGTTGAATACCCATGTAGATGTTTATTGGCAACTTCTGTGTCTTTTGCCCTTTTTCTCCCTGTTCATATAGTGCAATTTATGGTCGTCCCCCCTCCCCTTTGAGACAGTTTCTCAATGTAGCCTTGCTGTAGTACTCAAAACTCAAAACTCATAGACCTCTCTGCCTCCTGAGTGCTGGGTCTAGGGGCTGTGCCAGCACTGCCTAGCTTTTTCCATTTATACTATGTGTATGGATGAAACTTGTACATAGTTTATAGTCAGTTCTTTTATATGTTTGTATTTATTGGTGAGGGCAATGTCATGGCACGGGATCAGGGACAGCTTGAGTCGGTCCTTTCCTTCCACTATGTGGATTAGGACCCAACCGCAAGTTGTCAGATTAGCTGCTGAGCCATCTTGCCAGCTGGGTTTTTTTAATTTTGGTAGTCCATTTTTACTAGAATCAATTAAAAACTATTAAGACTATTATAATGGGGGTGGTATTTAAAGATTATCATTTTACCAGGGCCCAGTTTTATACTGTTTTCGAATATAGGTAATAGTTACTTTTTGTCAGACTAGCTTAATTCTGCCTTTCTTTTTCTTTTTTTCATAGACACAATCTCACTCTGTAGTCTAGGCTGACCTTGAATTTACTGTGTAGCATACATTGTCCTCAAACTCATGGTAATCCTCCTGCTGCACCTGGGATTATAGGTGTATGTCATCATTTTTGATTTTGCCTTCTTTCTTAATAGCCCTAGTGGAAGCCTGTCAGAGTCAATGATAAGGAAAACAAAGAATCACATAGTAATAATAATAATAATAATAATTAATATATTAATAATAATAATAATATACTGTTAACCTCTGACATGGAGATGTGACCTTCCTTTCATTGATGACTAAACTAAGAAAGTAACTCATCTTACCATGACTCAGAAATATCTAAAATGAGATTTAAATGCCATCCAGTTGATTCCAAAGCCCATGCCAAAACATCAAACATCCTCAATAGAGCAAATATATTTTAAATATAGCCTTTCAAAGTATATATGTATAATTTAATGCATGATCCTATTCAAAGTGATTAAATTTTTTTTTTTTTTTTTTTTTTTTGAGACAGGGTTTCTCTGTGTAGTCCTGGCTGTCCTGGAATTCACTCTGTAGACCAGGCTGGCCTCGAACTCAGAAATCCGCCTGCCTTTGCCTCCCAAGTTCTGGGATTAAAGGCATGCGCCACCACGCCCGGCTTAAAATTGTTTTTAAAGGATCATTTTTAGCTGTATATAGTGGCAGAGGCAGGCAAATCTCTTAGCTTGTTTCTGCATAGTGAGTCTCAGGCCACTGAGTGCAACGTGGTGAGATCTTGTCTTACCATGACAAAGAAACAATAATAAAATAAACACTTTAAAATGTTATTTTTAAATTTATGTCTAATGTTCAAATGATACTGTTTATGTACCTGTCTGCAGTTTGTCAGATGTATTTCTCTATATTAACTTTAACATAAATAACGATAGCTGTTCAACAGAAAAATAATTCAAGATGGGTGTGGTGATCTATGCCGGCAATCCCAGTATTTAGGACTGAATCAGGAGGACTGCATGTGAGGACTACCTGGGCTGCGTGAAAAACTAGAGCCCACCCCGGGCTCTGTTATATTAGTAAGACCTGACTTAACAACAAAAGCAGTAAAGAGTGAGAGGAAGAAGAGAAATCTATAAAGGATTTGTATTTTAAGCCCCCATAAAATTTAGTAAATCCAATAACAGTCTTAACCTGCTGTTTTTATGTTACTGGCATACTCTATGTAAAGCTTCAGTGCATTTCTAATGCTGGGAACTGTAAATGCCAACACCAATTGTTTTCTTTAAATTTCATTTCTTTTAGTAAAAGATGGCAAAGCCTTTCATCCAACTTACGAAGAAAAGCTGAAGTTTGTGGCACTGCATAAGCAAGTTCTTTTGGGCCCATATAACCCAGACACATCCCCTGAGGTCGGATTCTTTGATGTGTTGGGGAATGATAGGAGGTAACAGTGTTTTCTTATTTGGGCACTTAATAATGTTAGAGAGAACTTGAATGTCTATTTCTGAAGGTCTAAGTAGTTAACTTCTTAACTTAGCATAACAACTGAGACATTGAATTTTGCTCATAGATTCTAAATCCTGTTGTGGAAGAGGTTTACTTATCTAGCATAAGACAACGACAATTTCACCTGACTCTTTCTAAATAATATTAAAAGCAGCCATTTGGTTTTTTATATTTTTAAAAGATTAATGTATATGAGTACACACTGTAGCTGTATAGATGGTTGTGAGCCTTCATCTGGTTATTGGGAATTGAATTTGGGACCTCTGCTCGCTCAGGCCCAAAGATTTATTTATTATTATAAATAAGTATACCGTTGCTGTCTTCAGACATACCAGAAAATGGTGTCAGATCTCATTACAGGTGGTTGTGAGCCACCCTGTGGTTGCTGGAATTTGAACTCAGGACCTTTGGAAGAGCAGTCAGTGCTCTTACCCGCTGAGCCATCTCACCAGCCCCAAAACCAGCCATTTAAAATATGTGCTACTGGGCCTGGAGAGATGCCTCAGCTGTTAAGAGCACCAGCTGTTCTTCCACAGGACCTGGGTTGGATTCTCAACAACCCCAACTATCTATAATTCCAGTCTCAGAGTAACTGATACCCTCTTGTGTTATCCAAGTGCACAGATAAACAAACATGCAGGCAAAACACTCATAGACATAAAACTAAATAAAAAATAAAATGCATACTATTGATTTCCTTATTGAGACATACAGAATTTTGCCAGAAAATGGAATATTCTTGTTTGGTTCAGGTAAAATTTAAAGAAAATAAAATATAGATTGCTTTTTAACAAGTGTGAATAAACAAAGTACACTTACATTTTGGATTTTTTTTTTAAAGATTTATTTATTAGATGTAAGTACACTGTAGCTGGCTTCAGACACTCCAGAAGAGGGCATCAGATTTCATTACGGATGGTTATGAGCCACCATGTGGTTGCTGGGATTTGAACTCGGGACCTTCAGAAGAGCAGTCGGTGCTCTTAACCACTGAGCCATCTCACCAGCCCCCACATTTTGGATTGTTTATGGCATCTTATTTAATGTAGATTTGTTGAAACTTGAAGTTTTGAGCTTTTTGCTTCTAGTAAAAGTATAGTTCATTTTAATTGTAATTGAGGTTTTCATATGTAGATTTAATTAAATAAGGTTCTTTTGCTGCTGCTGCTGCTGCTACGCAGAGAAGGTAACTGTTCTTTTTATTCTTTGCAGGAAAGAATGGGCAGCTCTGGGAAACATGTCCAAAGAGGATGCCATGGTAGAGTTTGTGAAGCTTCTAAATAGGTGTTGTCCTCTCCTCTCGGCATATGTTGCGTCCCACAGAATAGAGAAGGAAGAAGAAGAAAAAAGAAGGTGATGTCACAGGGCATGGTGGCACATAGTGCTTTCTGGAGTGTGTGTTCTGGGTAGAGATCTTCCTTCCTACTGTTCTTCACTTCCAATTCTTATTGCAGTTTTTCAAAACTCTTCGTGTGAATGGGAGGAGGGGCTGCTTCCTTCTGCTTACACCTGTAACGTGAACCTGCGTCTCATCTAGAGCAGTATTCCTCACACCCTCACACCCTCCACCCGAGACAGGGTCTTGCTACTGTAGCCCAGGTTGGCCTCCTGAATGAGTGCTGAGATTAAGCATCTGTACTCCCACACCTGACTACTTTTGTCCTGCTATGCTAAGACTCAACCATAAATTCACCCACTCCTTCCCTCCTGTTCTCTGGTGTTGACTGTGGAGCCTAGATGGTGTATTAATTAGTTATCTGCTCCAGGTTTGTCGTAGATACTGCTGAGCTCACTGTTTGTGTTTCTGAGGTTCTCCCAGCACCCATGTGGAGGCTCACAGGCTCCTGTAATTCCAGTCCAGATGATCCAGCACTCTCTTCTGGCATCCAGGAGTGCCAGGAATGCAAGTGGTTCACACACATACATACAGGCAAAACACCCATATACATAAAATAAAAGTTAAATTAAAAATTAGACAAAGAATAGCCTAAGCATGAGGGAATTATAGAAGTACTTCTCTAGATGGCGCAAACCCTGTAATCCTGGTATTTGGAAGGCAGAGCTAGACGATTGCTCAAAATTCAAGACCAGCCTGTTCTTCATAGCAAGTTACAGGCTAACCAGAGCTGCACAGTCTAAAACAAACAAACCCAATGACATAAATTACATTTCATTAATAAGTAATCAAAGTAATATGTTTTATATCCCAATGAAAATACTTTTAATTGTATTTATTTTCTGTGTTTTGCTTGCATGTATGTCTTTGTATCTTGTGTGTACATTGTGTGTACATTGTCCTCAGAAGCCAGATGGGGTTGGTTCACCTGGGACTGGAGTTGCAGATGGTTGTGAGCGGGTGCTGGGAATTAAACTTAGGTTCTGGAAGAGCAGCCTGTGCTCTTAACCACTGAGCTATCTCTCAAATCCCCAATTTGAGTCTTTTTAAGAAAAAAAAAAAAAAAAAAAAAATGAGCCGGGCATGGTGGCGCACACCTTTAATCCCAGCACTCGGGAGGCAGAGGCAGAGGCAGGCGGATTTCTGAGTTCCAGGACAGCCAGAGCTATACAGAAAAAAAAAAAGTATTCTTAGGTTTAAGTATATGTATGTGGGGGCGGGGCGTGTGTCCTCAGAAGACAGAGAAGGGCATCAGGTCCTCTGGAGACTGAATTCTGGTCTCTCAGAAGGTCGGTCCATGCTCTTAACTGCAGAGCTCTCTCCCACCCTCCCTGCCCTATCCTTTTTTCTTAATATTTTTGGTCTTGTTAGTTTTTGTTTTTGTTTTTTTGTTTTCCCCATTAATTTATTTATTCACTTTACATTCTACCATACCACCATCTCCCTCAACCCCCACCCCTCTGCCCTAGTCCTCCCTCACACAGTTTTTTTGGTTTGTTTTTTTTCAAGCCAAGAGTTTCTCTGTGTAGCCCCGGCTGTCCTGGAACTTGCTCTGTAGATCAGATTGGTTTCGCGCTCAGAGATCTGCTTGTCTCTGCCCCTGAATGCTGGAATTAAAGGTGTACTTGGCTCCCCCCCACACACCCCTTTTTTAAAGACAGGATCTCACCATATATCACCCTGCTTCTGCCTTCCTAGTTCTGAGAACCACCATGCCAGGCTAAGACTTGGTACTTAATAAAATTGAATAACATAGAAAGTTGATTTATATATATAGAACACTGTTGTTTATATTTATATTTATATAGAACACTGTTGAATCAGATGTAATATCTTTGAAAGTTGCTCTTTTTTGATTGTTGCTTTTGTGTTGTCATTAAAGACTGTGAAAGCACCTACTTAGTAGTTATTCTTGCTGTAGTCATGTATGTTGTAAGATTGACTCCATATTTTGTTTTTACCATATAAAAATTTGTGTCTCATATTTTGAGAGTTTGTTTGCTATTTTCTGCAAAGACTTTTGTCTTATTTTCACTGGAAAGTGAAGTATAAATGACTTAAAAATAGATTCTCTGTGCAGAGTTCATTCTCTTTGCTCTATACCGTGTAGAAAGGCGGAGGAGGAGCGAAGGCAGCGTGAAGAGGAAGAACGAGAACGGCTGCAAAAGGAAGAAGAGAAGCGGAAGCGAGAGGAGGAAGACCGGCTAAGACGAGAGGAAGAAGAGAGGCGGCGGATAGAGGAAGAGAGGCTTCGGCTGGAACAGCAAAAGTGAGTTTGCTGCTTAGATCTTATTTGAAAATGTGAGCCAGGCTACCATCCTGTTTCCTGCAATTTTACCTGTGTGTCTTAGAACGTTCTGTGACTGCGCCTAGGAGCAAGGTGTGTGTTGGCTCCTTCATGTTTACCAGTGACTTTTGTTTGTTATCAGAGGATAGTGTATTGAAAGTTGGAGTTAGCTTGTAAAACCTGAGGCTAGAAGGAGCAGTTGAGGATGCTCAGTTGCTCTGTCTTGAGTCCAGTGTCTAAGTTCTCACGATCTCTTTATTTTCCTAGTCTTCCTCTTTGTTCTTACTGCTATCTACAGTTTCTGTCTGCTTTGTCTTACACAAGACTCTCACTTGGGAATTTTGTGATCTATTTTCTGTGTATCTGAGAAACCAGCTAGAGTCTGAGACCTAGTTAAAAACTCTGAGAACCTAGAGCCTAGCTAACCCAATGTACATCAGATAGCCATTCTCAGACCTAGTGCAGGACATGGGAGCTGAAACTTATTCTTCAGAAAAGACACTTTCTCAGAAGGCCTGGCCTTTCAAAGAGTAGCTGGAGATACCGAGAGGAAAGCAAGGGGAAGAAGGCCTTGGGTTCCAAGGATGGCATGGCAGAAAAGTTAAGTTGGAGAACTTAAGGTATATCGACTCTCCTCTTTGCTTACAGCTAGTTTCTCAGAAAAACCTTCAGTGGTAGCTAGCCTCAAAGTTAACCATGGGCTCAGTATACTTCAAAGGGAGGTTTTAAATGCTATTCTCTCTTGGATTTGAAGTTATCTTACCTGGGCCCAGTGTCATGCTTTAGTCTGGAGTCTGTTTTTACTAAATTTATCTGCTTATTAATAAATAAATTTGAAGTCATTAGTAAGTGGTCACATAGCAGTTTTGAAACGTGTAATTTTCTCTGGAAGAAAATAAAAATAACTGAACTAATTCAATAGAAATTGGTATCTCCAAACAAGGCACAGTGGTGTACAGCTATGACCAGCACTTCAGAGGCTGAGTCACGGTTAGCCTGGCTCTATATAACATGACCCTGTGCAGTGAGGGAGAGGGAGAGAGTAATCAGTAAATCAAGCAGCATGCCCCGCTTTTCTTATCTTCAGTGATTCTTAATAAAGGCCCCTTTAAATGAAATGCTACAGTCTATCAGGTTTTCAGTGGTTTTATTCATCCTTAACAGACCTGTAGCATCGATTAGCTCTTCTGCCTTGTGCTGTTAGCCAAAGTCAAACACCATCCATGCCCAATGGCAATCTGTGTCTCACACCATCGTGGTGAGTTAGTGTTGCCTCCAGACTCTCTGTATTTGAGCTCTGGCTCTTGAGTCTAGCTTCAGTAGAATTCTGGGCAGTTACTAAATAACCTTATAGTGTCATCAAAGGCTAAGAGCATTGCTGCATGTAAATGTTTTAAACAGTGCATGGCACATCAAAGGAGCACAGCAAGTGCTAATAATTAGGATGTTAATGTGACCATGTGCTTAGTACTCTCCATTCCAACGTTTTTTTAAAAACCGAAGTAAAAAATTAGAGGTCAGTTTTTTTAAGTATTCTGGACCTAGGATATATATGCTTTTTGGTATACATTATTGGCCTAGTCATTTTTAAGTTATAAGCAATAAAAATAAACAAGGACATTTTATCTTATTATGAACAGTCTCCTGTTGTCAGACTGGCATGTATTTATTAATGTTTTTAGGCAGCAGATAATGGCAGCTTTAAACTCGCAGACTGCCGTGCAATTCCAGCAGTATGCAGCCCAGCAGTATCCAGGGAACTACGAACAGCAGCAGATTCTCATCCGCCAGCTGCAGGAGCAGCACTATCAGCAGTACATGCAGCAGTTATATCAAGTCCAGCTTGCACAACAACAGGTATGACAGCAGTTGTAGAGAAGGCGTTTCCCTGGGACGCAGGTCCTTTCCTAGCAGTCATGGATGAACTTTGCTTTAGCTAGCCGAAGGCATAAAGTAACTCTTTGCTTGATCTTTTAGCCAGTCTGTTTAGCATTGTGTTGGCAGTTATAAAAGAAAGTACAGGATCTTGAACCTCGGAAGATGACTTTATATTGTTACAGGGGTATGTGGGAGTTGTGTCAGTGTCCTAACGGTGAGTCTGGTATGGACTCTTAATAGTGCCCCTGGAAGCATGAGGACCGAGTAGCTGGCCAGAGTGTAAGAACACATGCACTGTTGGGAACAGACAGCTTTAAAGGGATGGAGTCCCCTCCCATAAGGCCCATAGGCTGGTTCCTCATAGCTAGGCCAGATCCAGATCTATTATAACTCATGACAGCTTATACCTCTTCTCCAGCATCCTATTCCTAAATATTTGCTTTATCATTTAGGTAGTTTGAGCTGGAGGGATGGATCAGGTGTTAAAGACTAGCTAGGCTCAACCAAAAATACAGGAGAAAGTGGTTCAAGTGAAAGACGTGGAAAGAGTCTGGTGCTTGGGTTCTGTCCTGGTTCTGCCATTGTCATTTGGCTTTCTGATGTGTTACCGTTGCTCTGATTTCCTGCTTTTCTTCTGTGAGAATAAGACACAAGATGAAGGTTCCTAACCTCACAGGATGATAAAAGGAAGAGAAGGATAGTAGCTAGGCCTGGTGGTGTAAACCTATAATACCAACTACCCAGGTGGCTGAGAGTTCAGGCTAATCTGGGCAGCTTAGAAGGACCCCATTTCCAAGTAAAAGGGAGAGGGGAGTGGAATGGATGGAAATAGGTAAATTAATTGATTTATAAATGCTCACTATATTGGGATGTGACACTTTTTGACAAAGTCAACATACACACAGTCATACAATAATAAATATTTTTAGAAAAGTGGAAATTTTTAAAATAAAATGACCTGTCTTCTCCTAGTCTTAGAAATCAATGAGATGTTAAAAGGGTCTATAGCTGGGAGGTGGTGGCGCATGCCTTTAATCCCAGCACTTGGGAGGCAGAGGCAGGCAGATTTCTGAGTTCAAGGCCAGCCTGGTCTACAGAGTGAGTTCCAGGACAGCCAGGGCTTACACAGTGATACCCTGTCTCAAAAAACCAAAAAAAAAAAAAAGAAAAAAGAAAAAAGGAGGGGGGAAGGGGGGAGTGCGGGGGTCTATAGGTTCTCTATAGCCCACAAGAGGATCAGAAGGTACTAATCCAATTTAATAAGTATCCTTTTTGAGAGATGCTTCTTTCTCCACTTGGGTAGACTTTTTCTACTTTATCATCCCCTTTTCCTGCTTAGTTGATAGGCATTGAGATAATTAATAAAATTGTTGTTACACACTGTCCTCTTCATAGGCTGCTGTCACTTTAAGAGGAGAAAGTCGTTCTGGTAGAATAAATTTAAAAATGGGACAGAAGTTACAGTTGGAAATAGTATGATCAAATTCTAATTGGTTACTTCTGGGACTAGATAGGTCCAGTGGGCTACCTGAGAATTGAGCCTTACAGTTTATCACCACTCAGGTTCTCTTCTTACAGTTACTAATGAATTTTACATGAGGGAAAGGAAGAAATAGAATTTACTACTCTGAAGTATTAACTTTTGTGTAAATACTGAACAAAACTGTTGTGCCTGTCCTTTTGGTGGTATAGCTGCCTAGCGTGTTTATTGTATTGTTCCTGGACCTTTCTCCTTTGTTTTTTTTTGGGGGGGTAGGGTAGGCAAGGGTTCTTTGGATTTTTTTGTTTGTTATCTTTCTTTTTTTATATATAATTTTTTTTAAAGATTTTTTGTTTGTTTGTTTTTTGGAGACAGGGTTTCTCTGTATAGCCCTGGCTGTCCTGGCACTCACTTTGTAGACCAGGCTGGCCTCGAACTCAGAAATCCGCCTGCCTCTGCCTCCCAGAGTGCTGGGATTAAAGGCGTGCACTACCACGCCCAGCTTAAGATTTATTTATTTTATGTATATGAGTACATCACCATTGCTGTCTTCAGACACACCAGAAGAGGGCATCAGACCCCATTATAAATGGTTGTGAGCCACCATGTCGTTGCTGGGAATTGAACTTGGGACCTCTGGAACAGTAGTTGGTGCTCTTAACCACTGAGCCATCTCTCTAGCCCTTTTGTTTGTTTTTTTAAGATTTTTTTAAATGTATATGAGTATACACTGTAGCTGTACAGATGGTTCAAGTCTATTTAGGACCTCTGCTTGCTACAGTTGGCCCCACTCTCTCTGGCTACAGTGTACTTATGTATAATAAGTATTTATAAGTACACTGTAGCTATCTTCAGATGCAGTAGAAGAGGACATTAAATCTCATTATGAGTGGTTGTGAGCCACCATGTGGTTGCTAGGATTTGAACTCAGGACCTTTGGAAGAGCAGTCAGTGCTCTTACCCGCTGAGCCATCTCACCAGCCCCTTGTTTGTTTTCGTTTGGTTTGGTTTGGTTTGGTTGTTTTTTTTTTCAAGACAGGGTTTCTCTGTATAACCGTACGGGTTGTCCTGGAACTCACCCTGTAGACCTGACTGGCTGTCTGCCTCTGCCTCTCAGGTGTTGGGATTAACGGCATATGCCACTACTACCAGTATTCCTAAACTTGTTGTGTGATCCAGACTGAGATCCAACCCTACCTCCCAGGTACTGGGATTACAAACAAGTACTACCATACCATATCTTCTTGTGCTTTTTAAAACTTCCCCCAAAGTATATGTTTTTTAAAAAGAGTAGCATAAATGATTGCAGCCTGCTGTATCTAATAAATGAATGTCCTGGTCAGTGGCATCCAGAGAAGGGAGTTTATTGGTTTTACTGGAGAGTTTCAAGATTAACTCTGAGAATGTTTTCTCTTCTCCCACCATCATGTAATGTTTTGAATGTACTGATTTGTTTTGGTTGCATGCTTTTTTTTTTTTTTTTGAATAGCTGGTGCTTTTTCCTTGGAAGTGATTTAGAATCTAAGCTTTAGAGTATTTTTTTTTCCCTTGTTCCGGTCAACCCTGCTTGCTCTGCTCGACCCCGCTAGCTCCTGCTGGCTCCGCTCGCTACAGCCAGCCCCACTCGCTCCCGGCCGCTCCGATAGGCTCCACTTGCTCCGGTTGGCCCTGCTAGCTCCGGCCGTCCCAGTTGGCTCCGCTCGTTCAGGACAGCCTCGCTCGCTCCGGTTGGTCTCTCCGGTCCAAGGATTCATTTTCTTATTATTCTTATTATTCTTCATAAGTACGCTGTAGCTGACTTCAGACGCACCAGAGGAGGGCGTCAGATCTCATTACGGGTGGTTGTAAGCTACCATGTGGTTGCAAGGATTTGAACGCATCACCTTGGGAAGAGCAGTTGGGTGCTCTAACCCACTGAGCCATCTCACCAGCCCCGAGTATTTTTTTTTTTTAAATCTTGTGTTTTATGTAGCGGCAGAGAGAGGTGTTTAAACCTAGCACTGGATCTCTTTGTGAGTTTCAGGCCAGTCTATACAGATAGTTCAAAGTCAGCCAAGGTTGCATAGTGAGACCCTGTCTTTGGGTCACAATGGCAGGAGCTTGAGACAGATGATCATATCACCTCCACAGTCAAAAGCAGAGACAGATGTTTCTTTCAACTGGGTTTCCCCACTCATGCAGTTAAAGACCCCTGTCTAGGGAGTGGTACTGACCACAGTGGGCTGGATCACATCAATTGATGTTATAAAGACGTTGCTCACAGGCCAATCCAATCCAATATAAACAGTGTTTCACCAGATCTTTCCTAGCAGATTCTAGGTTATATCAAGTTGACAAAACTAACTTGTATGGTGAGTCATCTTACCAGCCATCAGGAATTTTTTTTTTTTTTTGAGGGGGGAAGATTTATTTATTTTATGTGTATAAATATTTTACCTGAATGTATGTCTATGCATGTGTATATACCTGGGCCTGCATGAGCCAGAAGAGGGCATCAGAACCCTGGAACTGGAGTGGCAGATGCTTGTGAACCACCATTTGGATGCAGGAAACTGAAGATGGGTCTTCTGAAAGAGTAGTCAGTACTATTAGCCACTGAACTATCTCTCTAGCTCGTACAATCTAAATACATACTAGTTAATATTATGTCTTTGTTTTCCATGAGTAAGTTGCTTTTTTTTCTCTAAGTAAAGACCACTTTGTGTGTGTGTAATAAAAACACAGCAATTCATAACATAAAATAATCTTGAGGGCTGGTGAGATGGCTCAGCGGGTTAGAGCACTGAGTGCTCTTCTGAAGGTCCTGAGTTCAAATCCCAGCAACCACTTAGTGGCTCACAACCACCCATAATGAGATCTAACGTCCTCTTTTGGTGCATCTGAAGATAGCTACAGTGTACTTAATGTATAATATAATAAATAAACCTTTGGGCCAGAGAGAGTGGGGCCAACTGTAGTGAGCAGAGGTCCTAAATACAATTCCCAACAGCCACATGAAGACTCACAACTATCTGTTCAGCTACAGTGTGTACTCGCATACATAAAAATAAATAAATTAATAGATAGATAGATAGATAAATAAATAAATAAATAATTTTAAAAAAAAATCTTGATTTTTAGGCCGGGCGTGGTGGCGCATGCCTTTAATCCCAGCACTCAGGAGGCAGAGGCAGGCGGATTTCTGAGTTCGAGGCCAGCCTGGTCTACAAAGTGAGTGCCAGGACAGCCAGGGCTATACAGAGAAACCCTGTCTCGAAAAACAAAAAAAACAAAAAAACAAAAAAAAAATCTTGATTTTGAGCTAAAGTACATCAGCTGCTTTCATTGGTATTGTATGTCATGACAGTCATGGACAGAGTATAAGTGTTATGTATTCAGAACCAAGGCTGCATGGAAGTTGCCTTCATGCAGTGGAGTAGAGCTCAGTTCTACCTCACATTTATTATACTTTAATTTTGAATGGATTTTTAGTCCTGTGTACTCAGAAACCTTGTACTGTTGCCAGATTTCAACACCCCCACACACACACATTCAATTCTGTGGCCTCCATATGGATGTGTAACCCAATTTAAAAAGCTGGGTGCTAGCCAAGTATCCTACCACTGAGAGCTATATTCCCAAGTCTTTCTATATTTTTGAGATAAGAGTCTAAGTTGCCCAGGCTGGCATTTCATATCTCAGCCTGTTCTTGAACTTGTAGTCTTCCTGCCTCAGCCTTCCAAGTATCTGGAGTTACTGGTCTGTGCCAGTGGACCTCGCAGATGTCTTTCTTTGTACTGTCTCTTTCCCTGCTTTGCTGTGTGGGTCACTCCAGCTTCAGGCTCAAGACACTGCTGCCTTAGCCTCCTAAGTGCTGGGATTGTAGGGTGCAGCACTGTACCCAGACCACTACAAAATTTTAAATGAGAATTTGACCTCTCACTTCATTATCATAACCCTTAGATCAGTGTTTTTGTTTGTTTCTTGGTTTTTCAAGATTTTGTGTGGTCCTGGCTGTTGTGGAACTCACTGTATAGACCAGGCTGGCCTAGAATTTATGGAGATCCTCCTGCCTCTGCCTTATGAGTGCTTAGACTAAAGGCATGCACCTCTGCCACCTGGCTAGACCAATGTGTTTTTGCAACTTGATTGATAGTTTTATTAATTTTAGGGGACTGCTCTTCCGAAGGTCCTGAGTTCAAATCCCAGCAACCACATGGTAGCTCACAACCATCTGTAATGGGATCTGACTCCCTCTTCTGGAGTATCTGAAGACAGCTACAGTGTACTCACATATAATAAATAAATAAATCTTTAAATTTTAGGGGATGTGGTGGCACATGCTTTTAATCTCAACGCTTGAGAGGCAGATGTAGGTATAAGGCCAGCCTGGACTATTGAAGCCTTGTCTCAATCAGTTAATCAATTAATCAATCAATCAATCAATCAGTAAATGGATAATTGGATAAATGAGCTCACACACATAACACACACATACACAAACTGGTTCTTTTTTTTTTTTTTTTGGTATTTATTTATTTATTTATTTATGGTTTTTTCGAGGCAGGTTTTTCTGTGTAGCCCTGGCTGTTCTGGAACTCACTCTGTAGACCAAGTTGGCCTCTAACTCAGAAATCTGCATGTCTCTGCCTCCCAAGTGCCAGGATTAAAGGTGTGCGCCACCACTGCCTGGCACACACACACTTTATTAAAAACATTTTTGTTGGAGCTGGGGTTATGATTCAGTACATAAGCACCTGCTGAGGTTCAATTAACTCCATAAAACCTAAATTAATTATTAAAACCTAAATTATGAGTACATCATTGCTCTCTTCAGACACCAGAAGAGGGCATCAGACCCCATTACAGATGGTTGTGAGCCACCATGTGGTTGCTGAGAATTGAACTCAAGTCCTCTGGAAGAGCAGTCAGTGCTCTTAACTGCTGAGCCATGTCTCCAGCTCTAAATTAAAAATTTTTTTAAATTATGGTTATAATCTTTCTATGAATATTTCTGTCTATATTAAAATAGTTGTCCATGTATGAGGGTTTTGTTTGCTACTTTATATATCTGTCAAGCTTACCAATTATAGCTTCTGTTTTTGTAAATCTTCTGTGGCCATTTGTTTCTTTGAAGTATAATTTTCAGTTTCTGTAATTTTAATTTCTGTAGTTGAAGGTGAGGATGGGGAGAAAGTTCAAGTGCTGTTGTTGGGTTTTTTGGGGTTTTTTTCCCACTTCAGCCTCTTGAGTGCTGTGCTGGCATATTTAGCATATCCATTGTATAGTTTGAAAGACAGTGTCCCTGTGTGTCCTTGGTTGGGCTGGTTTTCTTTAAACCAGGCTAGCCCCCCACTCAGGGATCTGCCTGACTTTGTCATGAGTGCTAAAATTAATGGCATGCGCTATCATCCCCTGCCTATAGTTGAATTTTATTAAAAAACAAAAACATACTTCTATTCAATTTTAAGAAAAAATATATCACTGCTGGGCATGATGGCATATGCCCTTAATCTCAACCCTCAAGGAGGTCAGTGACATATCACTATACTTAATTTTTGCCCTTAGTAGTTTTATCTGAGATTGTTTGTTTAATCATGTTAAGCTATCAGTTGGTGTTATATTAGTATTTATTACAGGTATGATAAAACTGGCAAAAGTTAATTAGTAATTTCTTGAATGCTTTAGTGTGGAGCAAATGCATGGTGTCAGACTTCACTCCTAGGCAAATGTTAGCCTTTCTGGTAAAAGCATCTTAACTTTTTCTCACTTTGTAGGCAGCATTACAGAAGCAGCAAGAAGTGGTGATGGCCGGGGCGTCATTGCCTGCATCATCAAAGGTGAACACAGCTGGAGCAAGTGATACACTGTCAGTTAATGGACAGGCCAAAACCCACACTGAAAATTCCGAAAAAGTCCTTGAGCCAGAAGCTGCAGAAGAAGCCTTGGAAAATGGGCCAAAAGGTATGGTTTAGCACATATATCTATCCATCCAGGTGTCACTCTTAGACCTCATGAAAATCAGGAAGCTAAGTTGAGTAGCTTCTGGGAGCACTTATGTAAGTGTGAGCCCAGCACTCCTTTGCTCTTTGTGTCTGATGCTTCTGATGACACAGACATGGACGAGCAAGGCTGGGGATCTAGTTCTGTTGAGAGAGAGAGAGCAATTGCACAAAGCCCTGGGTTCAGTTTGAGGCACCACATGAAACTGGATGTGGTGGCACACGCCTCTTATCCCAGCAGAGATTTGTTATGTAGACATCTGCCAAATTCAGCAGTTGGAAGTAAGGATAGGGAGGTTCAAGTGATTTTTCTCTTTCTTTTTTCCCCACTTGAGCTTGTGAGTACTGTACTAGATTGAAGCATGTGTAGGTAAGGAGGATTCCTGAAACTCTTTCTGACCTTCCTTGACTTTTTAGAACAAGTAACAGAAAAATAGCTTCAGAGAAGACCTTCTTTACTTTAGTCTTACCAAGAATTTATACCAGTATTTTTTTTTTCAGTTATTGATTTACTCTATAAATATATGTGTGCACACAAGGAGACCGGAAGACAACTTGCAAAATTTGGTTCTCTTTCTACCATGTGTGTTCTGATGAATAACTTAAGTAATCAAGTTTGGTGGCAACTGCCTTTACCTGCCGAGGCATCTCAGTTGCGTTTTGTTTTGTTCTCTTCTTCTTCCTCCTCCTCCTCTTCCCTCTCTTTTTCTTCTCCTCTTCCTACTTTTTTTTTTGGAGGCAGGATCTTGCTCTGTAGCCCTGGCTGGCCTTCAACTCAAGAGAGTTCTGTCTGCCACCAAAGTGAGTGCTGGGACTAAAAGGGTGCATGTGCCACCACAGCTGTTGATTTGTTTTGTGGCAACTCAGGATGGCCTTCAACTCACTGTGTAGCTGAAGATGACTTTGAATACTAGTTCCTACTTTATGTAGTGCTAGTGACTGAACCCAGGGATATGTGCATACAGGGCAAGCAGTCTGACTGAGCTACATCCCCAGGTCTACAAGGGTTTACAAAAGAGAGGAAATCTTGTTAGTGAATCCCATTAACTTAACTGGAAAACCTGCTGAGTTCTGCAGTACACATGAATATTGCTCAGTAACAAGATGTTTGTCCTTTCCATATGAGCCCCTCCAGTGGTTCTAATACTGTCCAGGATTTTCTGTTTCTCTTAGCTCTTTTCAGAAAAACTCTTAGAACTTTAAGATGCTCAGCGGTTGAGACTTTGCAACAGGTAGAATGAAATGAAAGCAGAATGTTAAGAAAAGTCACTTGTAAGATTGTGACTTCTGTTTTATTGAAGGGTATGATGACCTCTGAGCACCTGTGACCTTGGATATTATAATAACCTGAGAAGCCTTTCTGTTCCCTTCCGTCCTTGGTCTGAGCTAGCTGGATTGCGCTTGGTGTCAGAACACAGGTAGCCCTGTGCAGATGTTCTCTGCAGGCTAAGAACCCTTTGGCTTCAGCTTTTGTAAATCCTGTTGCCTTTAGACTCTCTTCCAGTGATTGCAGCTCCATCCATGTGGACAAGACCGCAAATCAAAGACTTTAAAGAGAAGATTCGGCAGGATGCAGATTCTGTGATTACAGTACGTCGAGGAGAAGTAGTCACCGTTCGAGTCCCCACTCATGAGGAAGGATCATACCTCTTTTGGGAATTTGCCACAGACAGTTATGACATTGGGTTTGGGGTTTATTTTGAATGGACAGACTCTCCAAACGCTGCTGTCAGTGTGCATGTCAGCGAGTCCAGTGACGAGGAGGAGGAGGAGGAAGGTAGGCCTTGGCTCTCATTGAGTCCTGCTAACACTCACGGACAGGGAGTGCTCTGTTCAGGAGTGGGATGTTGGGTGAAAAGGTTCTGAGAAAGGCCCATCTATCACATAGGCCCTGAACATGCATTCCTATTTATTTATTTATTTATTTATTTATTTATTTATTTATTTATTTATTTAGTGTGAGTACACTGTAGCTATCTTCAGACACTTCAGAAGAGGGCATCAGATTTCGTTACAGATGGTTGTGAGCCACCATGTGGTTGCTGGAATTTGAACTCGGGACCTTCAGAAGAGCAGTTGGTGCTCTTAACCACTGAGCCATCTCGCCAGCCCCATGAATTCTTAAAAATGCCAGCAAAGTCTACTTGGTTGTGAACGTTGTTTTACTTATAGTCTTGTAGATTGGAAAGCTGAGCCATCTCACCAACCCCAGAACCAGTTACCTTAATGGCTGAGCCAATTCCTGCCTGTCCTGGAACTCACTCTGTAGACCAGGCTGGCTGTGATTAAAGGCCTGAGGAGTATTTTCAGTGGTAGGGTTTGTGCTCTGTAATCACAAGATCCCTAGCACTTGAAAAACAAAAAAGGAAGAGACGAAGTTAGTTCTTAGCTCTGGCTAGATGTCATTATCCTCAACTATAATCTCAGCACTAAGGAGTCTGATGTTGGAAGATAATTTGATTCCAGCTTGGGCTATATAGTGAGTTCCAGTTCAGCCTGGGCTACTAAGATAGACTGTGTCTCAAATCTGAAGACAAAGGGCTAGAGAGATGGCTCAGCAGTTAACAGCATTCCCTCCTGATGTGGACCTACGCTTGATTCCCAGCCTCTACATGGTTGTTTATAATTGCCCATAACTATAGTTCAGAGGAACTCTGCAGGCACCAGGCATGCACTCCCTGTACATATATGCATACATGCAGGTCAAAAGTCCATGCACATAAAATGATTTTTTTTTTTTTTTTTTTGGTTTTTTTGAGAAAGGGTTTCTGTGTATAGCCCTGGCTGTCCTGGAACTCACTTTGTAGACTAGGCTGGCCTCGAATTCAGAAATCCGCCTGCCTCTGCCTCCTAAATGCTGGGATTAAAGGCATGTGCCACCACTGCCCGGCAAAATGAAATTTTTTGAAAAGGTAGGAAGGAAAGAAATTGCTCTGCTCTAAGGTTTGGTTGATGTTCTCTTGTCCTGCCCATTAGAGATTTTTTTTCTTCCTTTTTTTTTTTTTTAAAAAGATTTATTTATTTATTATATGTAAGTACAGTGTAGCTGTCTTCAGACACACCAGAAGAGGGCATCAGATCTCATTACAGATGGTTGTGAGCCACCATGTGGTTGCTGTGAGTTGGGCTCAGGACCTCTAGAAGAGCAGTTGGTGCTCTTAACTGCTGAGCCATCTCACCAGCCCAAGATTTTTTTTTTTTAAGATTTTATTTATTTATTTATTCATTCATTTATTTAATGTATATGAGTATGCTGTTGCTGTCTTCAGACACACCAGAAGAGGGTGTTGTAACCCATTACAGATGGTCGTGAGCCATCATGTGGTTTCTGGGAATTGAACTCAGGACCTCTGGAACAGCAGTTGGTGCTCTTAACCGCTGAGCCATCTCTCCAGCCCCCCCATTAGAGATTTTTAAAAAGAAAATTCCTTCCTACTTTCTCTTCTGACCCCTACCTAATAAGTTTGGGGATTATTGCCATTGGTGCAGTAGCTGGTCAAATGGACTGGAGTGATGGCTCAGGCACTTGGTGCTCTTGTAGGGTTAGTTCCAGTTTTAGTTCCCTGCACTGACGCAGACTCAGAGCTGCCTGCATCTTCAGGGAGGGGTTCTGACACCTCCCTCTGGCCTTCTCACACGCCTGCTTATTATATAGGATACACATATTGACAAATAGGCACAAATGTACAGGTAAAAATTAAGATATAAGGTAATCGTAAGGTTTTGTAAAGAAGAGAACTGGTAAAACATAGCTGAGGCCTTTGACCTTAGCTCTCTGCTGTATGTGTCTCCAAGGGAAGGTGGGGTTGTCTACTCATCTACCTTTCTCTCTCTCTTTCTCTCCTTCCTTCCTTCCTTCCTTCCTTCCTTCCTTCCTTCCTTCCTTCTTTTTCTTTAAAAAAAAAAATCCCAAAGATCAATTTTGGCAAATTTTCTTTTTTTAAAGATTTATTTATTTTATTTATATAAGTACACTGTGGATATCTTCAGACACAGCAGAAGAAGGCATGAGATCCCATAACAGATAGTTGTGAGCCACCATGTGGTGGCTGGGAATTGAACTCAGGACCTCTGGAAGAGCAGCCAGTGCTCCTAACCACTGAGCTGTCTCTCCAGCCCTCATACATTTCTAACCATTCCTAAACACTGATCCATTCAAATCTCCATTTGAGCAGGAATAGTGAGATCTTACTAATTCTAAGAACTGTTCCACTAGGAATGAACCTACGTGGAGACTTAGCTCACTGGGCACATTGTGCCTGTGCCAGATGACGACTGTGCACCATTGATGTGTCCATGTGTGTACTGTGTAGTCCACGGAACAAGAGTCTGGGGTGGTAATGCAGCCTTGGCTGGTCTTGAACTCACTTTATAAATCAGCCTGGTCTTTGAACATTCAGCAATTTCTTCTTCCACTGCCTCCCCAATTGTTGCTCTTAAAATGTGCATCAACACACCCAGCTGCCATTCAGATTTTTATCTGTGGTGGTTGGTTTTTCTTAGGTTTGGAAAGGTAGAGTTTGTTTTCTCTGAAGAAACAGGGCTGGTAGCCCGCCCTCTGCTGCAGTTCTCTAATTTATTGCTTTTTTATGTCCTAGTGGTTTGCAGTTTTTAAATTGATGAAAGGTGAGGTTGGCGAGCTCAGTGGTTAAGGGCACTCATTGTTCTTCCAGAGGACCCAAGTTCAGTTCCCAGCACCCGTATCCTGGAGCTCACAACTCCTGGAACTCGAGCTCCAGTAATTGCATAGCCCCATCTAATACAGGGCACTGCTGCTCCTGTTGGCCTCACATGACATACATTCACACACACACACACACACACATAAATTAAAATATTTTTTTTTTAATTTTTGAAAGGTACATTATTTACCTATCTCAGTAATCTTTAGTTCTGTGGATGTAAAAAAAAAAAAAAAAAAAAAAAAAGAGTTTTGCCGGGCGTGGTGGTGCACGCCTTTAATCCCAGCACTCTGGGAGGCAGAGGCAGGCGGATTTCTGAGTTCGAGGACAGCCAGGGCTATACAGAGAAACCCCGTCTCGAAAAAAACAAAACAAAAATAAATAAATAAAACAAAACAAAAAAATGGGTTTTTGAATTAATGAGCCAGTTTATTTCTTAGATATCTTTATAGGCAGTAGTATATATTTTAAGTGACCCTATAACCCTCATTTGTAAGTAAAATACTTTTTTTTCTTAAAAATTTAATTTTTATCTGTGGAAGCATGTGTCTGTGGAGATCAGAAGAAGGTGTCAGATTGCTGACGTTAGAGGTGGTTGTGAGCCACCTGTTGTGGATGCTGGAAACCAAACTTAGATCCCCTAAGGCTTTCTCTCCAGCCCAGCATCAAAGACATTTAATTGAAGGCATTGATGTAGTAAAACTAACTTTATTTGGGTCTCATTTATGTGTGCTGAGATTTTGTTTTGCGTTTTGAGATGGAGTTTCATGGCTCAGGCTGGTGTGTAGGCAGAGTGACCTTGTGTCCACAGAAATGCCTTTGCATTCCTTCTTCTAGGATCACAGGTCATGTCACCACAGGGTTTAGTTTTTCTTGTTTTTTGATTTGGGTTTTCACAGCTGGCCCAGACAGCTCTCATACTCACTGTGTAGTTTAGGTTGGCCTTGAATTTATTACAGCCTCCTTGTCTCGTTCCCCTTGTGCTGGAGTTATAGGTGTGAGCCACCATGTCTAGGTCTCCTTTTTACTTTTTTCTCTTTCTTTCTTTCTTTCTTTCTTTCTTTCTTTCTTTCTTTCTTTCTTTCTTTCTTTCTTTCTCTTCCTTCCTTCCTTCCTTCCTTCCTTCCTTCCTTCCTTCCTTCCTTCCTTCCTTTCTTTTTTTAGAGTTTCTCTGTGTAGCTCTGGCTGTCCTAGAACTCACTCTGTAGACCAGGCTGGCCTCGAACTCATAAATCCGCCTGTCCCTGCCTCCCAAGTGCTGGGATTAAAGGCATGCACCACCATGCCCAGCCTCGGCTCAGTTTTTAACTTCTTAAATTGTACATTATACTTAATGAACCATTATTGATACGGGTATTGGTAAATTTGTCTGTAATTATTCAGATTTTATAAGTTTTTACATCATTTTCTAAGATATATTACAAGATACTACAACTTGCTTTATTTCCTTAAATTCTTCTTGAGAGCTTCTCACACTTTTTTTTTTTTTTAAAGATTTATTTTATTTATTATACGTAAGTACACTGTAGCTGTCTTCAGACACTCCAGAAGAGGGAGCCAGATCGGATGGTTGTGAGCCACCATGTGGTTGCTGGGATTTGAACTCATCACCTTCGGAAGAGCAGTCAGGTACTCTTACCTGCTGAGCCATCTCACCAGCCCCCAGCTTCTCACACTTTTAAAATTCATGGCTGTGGGGCTGGTGAGATGGCTCAGCGGGTAAGAGCACCCGACTGCTCTTCCGAAGGTGATAAGTTCAAATCCCGGCATCCACATGGTGGCTCACAACCATCCGTAACGAGATCTGGCGCCCTCTTCTGGAGTGTCTGAAGACAGCTACAGTGTACAGTATAAAAAATAAAAAGTAAATCTTTAAAAAAAAATTATAAAAAAAAAAAATTCATGGCTGTGAGCATTAAAATACAGTTAATAGATGTTGCCAGGGCGCTCTGCCATGGTAGAAACCTAGAAGTATTTTTTTTCTGAGGTTTATATGTAATATGTTAGACAGGGACAGTTTGGAATAATTATGTCATTCTTCTAGACTAGTAGTGTTTCTTTCCTCACTTGATGTTGTTATAGCCCAGGGAACTATTAACAGTGAGAGTCTTGATCAGAGCTCAGTTTTATCCACGTGTTTCATCTGTTAAACAGGACTAGGGGACTGACACTTGGTAGCTGCCTCTGCGTACATCTCTACTGTAGTTTTTATATTTAAAATATATAGTGTGCCTAGGCTTACCTTCTACCATTCCTAAAATGAAGATGGACTTGTAGGAGATCAGCACAGAGTTTTCTTCAGTGTTCCATGACTAAGATTGTTACGTAGAAGGAAGGAGTTAGCAACTGAATAGATACAGAATGGGTAAAACAAGGCCAGGAATGTGAGCAGCAGTAATACGGAAGGCTGGGGTACAGGTTGTTACCTTGTGTCTGTCATTGCCCTCTCCAAGCCCAGCACCTGTGCATGGTGGTGGTCAGGCCTTCAGGTGAATGACGAGCATGTGCCTGCCTGCATGCACAGTTGAGACTGATTTAAGAGAATTCCTAACAAACAGTACCTCAAAGCGTGTAGTTTCCTTGCTTGATGAGTGAGGTGATTACTGGATCTCACACTTGACTTTGTGTCTTCTGTTCTTTCTCACTGTCTCACAGAAAATGCCACTTGTGAAGAGAAAGCAAAAAAGAACGCCAACAAGCCTCTGCTGGATGAGATTGTACCTGTGTACCGGCGGGACTGTCACGAGGAAGTATATGCAGGCAGTCACCAGTATCCAGGGAGGGGAGTCTATCTCCTCAAGTTTGATAACTCCTACTCTCTGTGGAGGTCCAAGTCAGTCTACTACAGAGTCTATTATACTAGATAAAGCTGGTGTTACAGAGTCAGGAGTCTAGGGTTGAGCAGAACATGACGTTTAATTTCCTTTGACTTTTGTGGCGCATAGGAGTCCGTGTTTATCTTCTCAATTTTGTTCTGAAGGTTTATGAACTCGCTGAGAACCAGGATTCCTTGAGACTCTTTAGCATTAATGCTTTTGAGGTTACAAGCAGTTCAGAAAACTCATCTAGCCCTTGGGTGCTGACCAGCAGAGCTGCTAGTGGATATTGGAGTTACATGGAGTTACATGTTAATATTCAGTCTCCAATATAAACGTCCCAGCATTGCCCTGACCTGGCGGGGGCACATTGCTGTCTGTTCCGTGTGTTCTGCAGAGAGCTGTAACTGGGAATGCTTCTGTACTAGTCTCTGTCAATGCTGCTGACTTGGACTACGTGCAACAGTTTGAGACTTCACTGAGTATAGTAGAAAAACAAATGGCCTCAACTTGATCTTACCTGAGTAACCAAGGCTGGTTTTGCTTTGGGTTCAGCTATTTAGTTGTGTTACAGAGAATTATTTTCTAAGAGAATCTTAAACTTAGACTATTCAAATGCAGTAGATAACTGACATGTGGCGATTCATAGCCAACCTCGGCACCCGTCCCACCAGGTCCTGGACTCGCAGGCCTTTCCTTCATTTGCCATTCACACTGCTGCTCACAAAACAGAACTCGGTGACTTTGTTTTGATATAGTTTTGTGGACCATCTCAAATTGAAACTATTTTCTGTAAAAAAAAAAAAACCTATAGCCAGGAGTTTTATAAACTCACCTGGCACATGCTGAACTAAAATATGCAAAATCTGAACTAAAATATGCAAAATCACTTTAATATAATTTGACATTTGAGGAGTACCATTGCACTAACAGGAAGTCACTGCCAGAGACAGCCCACATTTCCTTCTAGTTGTTATTAGGGCACAAACTACTCCACAGTTCCAGTGTGTGGAATTACAGTCTAGAGAAAATTGGAAATGCACGTGCTTAAATGTTACAGCTTTAATCTGTATTATTGACTTGCTGGTGGTAAAAGGAATATCTTTAGTTTTCTTATGAAAACAAATCCACATTCATTATTTCACATTTGTCTAAGAGATTAAGTATCTGAAGGGAGGGCAGCGTAGACAGCAAATGACAGACAGTACACACCTAGTGTTGTATTGTCACTGAAGTCTGAGTTTAACTTTGACATCACAGGTTCCCTCCAGGGCTCCCACTGGGTGGCGGCAGTGTGCACAGGTCACTACATTCAGGCTATTTGAGGTTTTCATATGCTGCATTTCTTTCTGTTTTTAATACCTGGTTTTATAGGTTCTCTTTTGTTTGTTAAGAAACTGGATTATTTTCTCATAACCAGTGCTTAATTTGTGTTTTTGGATTTTCTTTCAGAAGTAGTCAAATGTCTATGCTGTTACATCCAGAATATTCATTAGGCTGCCCCACAGCTCTTCTGTATATATAGAAACCACAGAGTTAGGAATTTTTTTTTAATGAGAAAAATACTGTATTTAAAATGTAAAATAAACTTTTAAAAAGCAAGCACTAATATATATTTCTTTCAGCCTTTGATTACAATTTTGTCCTTGCACATGTTAAGATAAATTATCTCCTAAAAACCTTGTTCTTGGGAGCAGTGTATGTCACTTTACATAGCTGTTTCTGTCACATGTTCACATCTGAACATTTTTGGTTATAACTTTTTTATTGCCTTTGGCTGTTGATTAGTACCGTACAAGTGCGATTTCAAAAAGATCTTGAAAGTAATATATTTAATCAATTAAAATGTTTATCTGTAACTCGTTGATGTTTCTGTTAATCCTGAAGCACTTAATTGTCTTTATTCATTTAGATAGAATAAGAAATGCCTTAGATGATGTTTTCTGTTTATCTAGTTGAAAAAATACCAAAGTCTTGGTGCTGACTGGCTAGTTTCCCCTGTGAATCATAATGGACTTTAAATTGTCCAGACTTGACTAGAAGAGAAGTGTTGGCTTTTTGTCCTGTAGATGGCCAGGTTATAAAGCATTTTCCAGGGCCGCCTTTGCTGTGATGTGGGAGATAACCTATTTTATAATGGCTCCTGGGGTGTGTGGAACACCTCTAGGTGGGTCAGACCACACTGATGCAGGACTGATAGGATTGAGAATCATAGTCCCTGTGCTAGGTGTGGTGGATCTTAAGTCAAACCCAAGGACAGACGGTAGCTCTTGTGATATCAGTGGATTTTGGAGGCCATGTCTTAACCACTATCTTATAGAAGAGAAGCAGCTACTTCCAGATAATAAATGGCTGCCACTTATCCACAGAACGTGACACTTCAGCAACCCAAACCAGGTTTTTTTCATGCAGCCTAAAACTGTATGTCTGTGTACCTGTTAGGGGCAAAGCACATCTTAATTCACTTCTCTTCACCATCGTGGCCAGGATGGCCTCCAGCTTTCTATGGAACCCATGCTGCCTTGAATGCCAGGCCTCCAGCTTCTGCCCTCTCTGCTGAGATTATAGATGTATGAATTTTATCATTCCCAGATCCCCAGCCGGTGTTAGACTTTTAATTTATTCACATGTATAGGTGTTTTGCCTACATGTATGTCTGTGCACCACGTTCATGCCTACTGCATGCAAAGGCCTAAAGAGGCATTAATTCCCTGGAACTAGAGTTACAGACAGTTGTGAGTTGCCACATACACATTGGATTATACATGTAAACAAAGATTTTTGTTTTGTTTTGGGTGGGTTTGGTTGGTTGGTTGGTTGGTTGGTTGGTTTTGTGGTTTTTTTGTTTTTTTTTTTTTTTTAACTTTAAAAGCACATCTAGGGGGTGCAGTGGTTAATAGCTTGTACTGCTCTTCAGAGGATGTGAGTTCAGTCCTAGCACCCACATGGGGCTGTTCATAATTACACCTTGAGCATCAGAAAATCTGACATCCTTTTCTGGCCTCTGAGTATCCATGTTCCTGTGAGCATACTCATGCAAACACATATATGCATACACATAAGTAAAAAATAAATCTCCTCTAAAAACTCTAGTTTGTTTAGAAAACCTTTCCAAGCCAGTGGTGGCACACGCCTTTAATCCCAGCACTTGGGAGGCAGAGGCAGGCAAATTTCTGAGTTCGAGGCCAGCCTGGTCTACAGAGTGAGTTCCAGGACAGCCAGGGCTACACAGAGAAACCCTGTCTCGAAAAACCAAAAAAAAAAGAAAAAGAAAAATGTTTCCAGATACTAAACACAAATGTAATAACCAGTACCTTAAGTGTTCCTGGTTTTAGGCTTTTTCATATACTGGAGTGTTCGTATAGACACAAGATGTCCTGGAATCCGAGAGTGAGCATGAAAGTTATTTCTGTTTGATGTGCATGTTACATTCATAGCCTGCAGATGAGTGTATTCAGTAATTTGAGTCTGCCTGCATTTGACAGTGGCCCCCCAGGTGAGATCATTTACAAACTCACAAAGTATGTGGTTCCCAAGGGAAAGGCTGGCTGTGCATCTTTGACCAGCTGAGTTCATCCCAGAACCCCATGTAAGGGTCAAAGGAGAGAACCATATCCCAAAAGTTGTCCTCTAATGTTCACATGTGAACTGTGGTGTGTATGTGCTTGCACGTGCGCCCCCCCCACACACACACACTAATAAAGTTTAAATCTACAACAGTGAAATTCCACTGTGTTTCCCTGGTAACCACTAGTAGGGTAATGCATTCTTTTTATTGATTGTTTGGATTTCCCCTCCTGGAAATTTCCTGTTCCCTTTACTTATCTCAATTAAACTTCTTTTGGAGTTACTTTGTTTGAGTGTTTTGCCTGCATGTATGCTTGTGTACTACACATGTACACAGTGCGCACAGAGGTCAGAAGAGGGTGTCAGATACACTGAGAAGACTTACAAGCAGCTGCCATGGTGGGACCTGACCTCTGCAAGAAAACTAAACTTTCTCAACCATCAGTTAAATAATTTTGTATGGCTTTATCATCTTTTTAATTCAGTTTAAGCTGGGTGTGGTAGTGCAAGCCTTAAATCCATCATCATGAGGCAAAGGCAAGAGATCTCTGGATTTGAGGCCAGACTAGTCTCTGTAACAAGTTCTAGTATAGCCATGACTACCTAGACTGCCCCTAAATAAGTAAAAAGTATAAATAGTTTACATAGTTTTACATAAAGGACTGACAAATGGTTCTGGGTGGCTCACCTACCATCAAGCTTAAGGACCTGAGTTCAATCCACAGGACTGGATTTCCCAAGGTGGGGATTCCCAGGAGACTTATTATCTTCTGACTTCCACATTGAAACCATGGCATGTGTGTGCACACCTGCACACAAAAGAAAAAATTTTAAAACCTTCCTTCCCAATTCTAATCTGTATCTTGCATGTGTACACGAGTGGTTTTCTTTTATTCCTGTGTGGATTTTTGCTTATTTCCATATGTGTGAGTTTCTGTAGTGTTGGGTTTATGTTATATATTTTAATTTCATTTTTAATAACTGTGCCTGTAGGGATGTGTGCCCTCAGAGGCCAGAAGAGGAAGTCAGGTCTCCTAGAGTTGGACTCACATCACAGGTGAGCTGTTTTTCTTCTAGTCACTGTTCTGTTGCTGCGAAGAGACACATGACCAAGGTTGCAGAAATCTCTAAGCTTCAGAGTACAGAGTGAGACCCTATGTCAAAGAATGGAAAGGGGAAGGGGGAAATGAGGGTCAGAAAGATGGCTTAGAGCAGTGGTTCTCAACCTTCCTAATGCTGCAACCCTTTAACACAGATCCTCATGTTGTGGCGACCCCCAGCCATAAAATTATTTTTGTTGCTACTTCACAACTGTAATTTTGCTACTGTTACAAATCATAAATGCCTGATATGCAGCCCCTGTAAAAGGGTCATTTGACTCTTGGGATGAGAACCACTGGCTTAGAGGTTAGAAGCCCTCGTTACTTTTGCAGGAAGCCCAAATTTACTTCCACATATACTCAGACACATATATACATAATGTGTGTGTGTGTGTGTGTGTGTGTGTGTGTGTGTGTGTGTGTGTGTGTGTGTGTTGAGGCTCCTTGAGAAGCCCAAGCCCATTCCTGCCTTGGGGCTTACACACACACACACACACAGAGAGAGGATCATGAGTCAAGTCTGGGTTACACTGAGTGTTAAGCCTGCCAGGGCTATATGCTGTATGTTAGAGCAAGACTGACTCAGGAAAAAAAAAAAAAAAAAAAAAAAAAAAAAAAAAAAAAAGCACCATTGCAGTTTGAGCTTTCTGAATAAAAAGGCCTCATGCTGTAAGAGCTGAGCTGCATCCCACTGTAGCTCACATAACAGTACAGTACAAGACCAACCCCAAAGCCTGACAATTGCTACACATCAGGGGACATACTCTGTGCTCCTGTTGACTTGTGATCTCTTGGTCTAGGAAATGAGAGCTATCTCTGAAGGGCTTTCCTGGCAGGTTGAAGGTGTGTATAAAACGCCTTGGCAGCCAGCGCAATGAAAATAGTTACCTTGGGTGGGAAGGTGCCTCGTTTGGCCTTTACCTCCCATCAGTAGGCTGTTGAGATACAGCAGTCCCAGAACCTTGCTGCAGGATGTGGACAAGTGGACCCTTTCTCCATTTGGACCTTGCTCCAATAAACTGGCCAGAGGAACTGGTGCCAACTGCCTGCTGTCTGTATGACCATGGGCTCCTCCAATTCCAACAGGAAAGGTTGGTACCTCCCTCATAAGGAGTGCCACCTCACTAGCAGGAAGTAGAGTGGACTTTGGCACTGGGCAAACAGGAAGGTGTGATCTGCTGAAGGGTCCAGCGTGGCACAGGTGGCAGTGGGGGTGCCGTCTGCCTGGTGCCTGAGCTGTGTGGGAGATCTAGGTAGACACAGCCACAGACTCAAGCCTGTTGTCTCCTGTTACACAGACTCATGCCTCATCCTGGCACGTGCAGCCAGGTGGTGTCCCTGGGGACAGGAGTGTCATCAGCCTGTCCATACCAGCTTGGGAGCAGTTTCTTGCATCAGGGAATCGATTGCATTCAATAACAAGTTACTAAAACTGGGCTCTTTAACATACTACCTCCGAGGGAGTTGGCTGTGTCAAGATGAAGCTGGTGTCTCCTTCCTGCCCACCAGCTGCCAGAAACTCATTGAGCTGGGCAGCAAACGCAAACTTTTTTTTCAAGACAGGGTTTCTCTGTTGTATATTCTTGACTGTCCTGGAACTCACTATGTAGACCAGGCTGGCCTTGAACTCAGATTCACCTGCCTCTGCCTCCCGAGTGCTGGAATTAAAGGCATGAACTGCCACTATGGGAACTTTGCATTTTCTGTGAGAAGCAAATGGCCACAGAAGTAGCTGCCAATGCTCTGGTGTAGAGTGCAAGGGTTGTGTGGACCAAATCAGTAATGAAATGACAGACAAGACTTCCCCATGAAGCAAGGCTCAGAATGTACCTGCTGTTGAGTAGGGACATGCTTGCTGTGGACCAAGGAGAAGTGGAGAGGAAGGGCAAGTCTGCCTGTGGAAGTCAGTCTGAGAGCTCTCAACTTCCTGGAGAGGATGTATGTGCCACGTTTTCATTATTCATTCATCTGTCCGTGGACAGCTTGGTTGATTCCAGATCTGCAGTGAATAAAGCCACAACAAACGTGGACATGCAAAATCTCTGGGGCTAGTGTATTGACTTCTCTGGGTGTGTGCCCAGGCTAGGGTATAGAGTTCTCTGCCCAGGTGTGTGCCCGGGCTAGGGTATAGAGTTCTCTGCCCAGGTGTGTGCCCGGGCTAGGGTATAGAGTTCTCTGCCCAGGTGTGTGCCCGGGCTAGGGTATAGAGTTCTCTGCCCAGACTGAACTAGCGGGGTTGTATGGTAGTTCTAATTTTCACTTTTTAAGAAATATCTAAACTGATTTTCAGAGTGGGTGGATTAATTTGCACCTCACCAACAGTGAGCAGGGGTCCCTCTCTAACATTTGTTGTCAGATTTGTTGATTCTGACTAGAGTGAGGTAATAAATACATCGACATGGTTTTGCTTTGCATTTCCCTGACGGCTTGAGTTATTGAACACTTGGAGACAGTTCTTGGGCATCTGTGGTTTTTGAAAACTCTGTCGAGTTCATTTGCCCATTTGTTTATTGGCAGTTTTATTTCCTTGGTGTTGAATTTCTGCAATTCTTGCTGGACGTGATGATGCAGGACTTTAATCCCAGCTCCCAGGAAGCAGAGGCAAGAGTCCAAGGCCAGCCTGATCTACACGGTTTCAGGTCAGCTAAGGCCAATTTTCTGTAGATCTTTTTTAGATCCAAGAGTTTTCTAGTTGACTCAACAGACTCTTTTAAGTGAAGAATCATATAGTCTATAAATAAGGATGGAGTGGCTTCCTTTTCTTCTTTTACCCTATTGTCTTGTTTTTATCAACTTGCTATAAACCAGGAGTGGTTGCAGGGGGAAGAAGCAGGCAGAACTCTGTGAGTTCAAGGCAGCCTAGTCTAAATAGAGAATTCCAGCACATCTTGCAGTACATAGTGAAATCCTGTCTCAAAAAAGCCAAGGGGAGGGGTGGTGGTCTGAAGAAATGGCTCAGTGCACTGGAGTTGCTCTCGCTGAGGACCTGACTTGGTTCAGGTACTCACATGATGGTTTATAACCTCTGTAATTTCATTCCAGGGGATCCAGCACCCTCTTCGGGCACCAAGCTTGCACATGGTGTACTTACATGCAGGCAAACCATGTGAATACATGAAATAAAAATAAATACTTAGCCTCCGGAGCAAGATGGCGGCGCGGGACTCTCCGCTTTTTCCTGTCTGAGGGAACACGAGGAACTGTGTGCCGCGGCGTCCCAGCTCCGCGTGAGTTGGCGAGAAGGCAGAAGCGGAGCCCCGGCGGGTGCGATGGCCGCGGTGGTGGCCAAGCGGGAAGGGCCGCCGTTCATCAGCGAGGCAGCCGTGCGAGGCAACGCCGCGGTCCTGGATTACTGCCGGACCTCGGTGTCAGCGCTGTCCGGGGCCACCGCCGGCATCCTCGGCCTCACCGGCCTCTACGGCTTCATCTTCTACCTGCTTGCCTCCGTCCTGCCCTCCCTGCTCCTCATTCTCAAAGCGGGAAGGAGATGGAACAAATATTTTAAGTCACGAAGACCTCTCTTTACGGGAGGCCTCATCGGAGGCCTCTTCACCTACGTCCTCTTTTGGACCTTCCTCTATGGCATGGTGCACGTCTACTGAAATGAGGGCAGGGGTGACTGTAAAACAGATCGGCAAGGCTCTTGCCAGAATTAACACCGGGTAGACTTACTTAGTTTTTAAATTGTTGGAATTCGCTGCTTGTTCTATACTGTTATAATTTATACCTGAAGACAGAGCCTGTAATATTATTCTTCAGATTAAATGAAGTGTGACACCTTGTCGTTCTTTCCCACCTTGATCCTTAGCCAAACTTTGAAGTCGCCAAGATTTGCTCCCTGGAGAGCAAGTAGGAGGTCCACAGCCTGGATTTAACACCTAGTAAGTCCAAAGGGACCTCTTAGGGCTTCCTTGAAAGAATGTACCATTAACATCTTAAGAACTGACAGCAGTTCGTGTTACTAAAATTTTCTCTATGTACCGGCATTGTGTGTTTTAAGTCTAGCCATAACGATGGAGATGTTACTGCTAACTTTGTGTAAATGAAGAACCTGAAGCACAGAGAGGTTAGTTGTTTCTGCCAGAGGTGGCTCATCTGGAAGGGGGCAGGGCCGAGGTCCAGTTGCAAGTCTGTTTGCTTATGCTGTATTGGATGAGTCCTTTTCTAGCACCCCCTCCCACTAACCACTGCTTTCCCATATGAGTGAAATCAGCTAAGTTCCAGTTACACCAGGTTTAGCTAGTCGCCTTTCCTATAACAAAAAAATGCAAGCTATTTTTCTAAAGCGTTGTCCTCCGGCGATTAGGTTATGTGGACATTTAATCAAATGAGTTTGTTTGAGTTGAAATGCCTCTGACTATATGTTCATTCGTAATCCTTCCTTGAGAGGAGGGTTTTAGAATGAAATACGTGTTTAACTGAGAAATAAATACTTGTTTTAGACTTGAAATAAATAAATAAATAAATAAATAAATAAATAAATAAATAAATAAATATTTAGGTCTGGTGAGATGGCTCAGCAGGTAAGTGCACCCAACTGCTCTTCCGAAGGTGATAAGTTCAAATCCCAGCAACCACATGGTGGCTCACAACCATCCGTAACAAGATCTGGCTCCCTCTTCTGGAGTGTCTGAAAACAGCTACAGTGTACTTACATATGATAAATAAAATAAATCTTAAAAAAAAAAATCTTTAGAGAAAAAGAGAGAGAGTAGACATTTTTGTCTCGTTCCTGGTTCTAAAGGAAATACTCTCTTTATCTCCACTTAATGTTTGCTGTAGGTTTGTTGATACAGCCTTTATTGTCTTGAGATATGTCCTATTCCTAAAGGCTCCAGAACTCTGGGGGCTGGAGAGATGGCTCAGCAGTTAAGAGCACTGGCTACTCTTCCAGAGGTCCAGAATCACGTGGTGGCTCACAAATGTCTGATTAATTCCCTCTTCTGTGTACCTGAAAACAACATGCACACGTGCATGCATGCATGCGCGTGTGCATGCACACACACACACACATATAATAAAATATATATTATATATACACATATAATACAATAAATCTCTTAAAAAAAGACTTCAGAACTTCTATCATGTTGAACTTTGTTAAATGCCTTTTCAACATCAATTGATATGATTATGTGGTTTCTGTCCTTAAGTGTACTTATATGGCGTGTTACACTTAATGATTTGCATAGATTAAACTNCACACACACACATATAATAAAATATATATTATATATACACATATAATACAATAAATCTCTTAAAAAAAGACTTCAGAACTTCTATCATGTTGAACTTTGTTAAATGCCTTTTCAACATCAATTGATATGATTATGTGGTTTCTGTCCTTAAGTGTACTTATATGGCGTGTTACACTTAATGATTTGCATAGATTAAACTAACCTTGCCATTTTGAGATGAAGTCCACTCAGCCATAATGTATAATCCCCTTAATGTGTTCCTAAATTCAGTTAGCAGGTATTTTGTTAGGAATTTTTCTATGTTTATCAAACAAATTAGTCTATAGTTTTCTTTTTCTTTTTTTTTTTTCTTTTCTTTTTTTTTTTTTTTTTTTTTTTTTTTTTTTTTTTTTTTTTTTTTTTTTTTTTTTTTTTTTTTTGAGACAGGGTTTCTCTGTGTAACCCTGGCTCCTGGCTGTCCTGGAACTCACTCTGTAGACCAGGCTGGCCTCGAACTCAGAAATTTGCCTGCCTCTGCCTCCCAAGTGCTGGGACTAAAGGCATGCGCCACCACTGCCCAGCAGTTTTCTTTTTTTCTTCTTTTGTTCTTGTTTTTGAGAAGGGCTTGTGTAGCTTTGGTTGTCCTGGAACTTGCTGGTTCAATCCTCTTGCAAGAGGAGCAGAAGTTCAAGGCCAGGTCTTGGCTATGTAAGACCTTGAAGGAGGCTGGAGAGGGTTAAGAGAACTGCCTGCTCTTCCAGAGGTCCTGAGTTCAATTCCCAGCAAGCACATAGTGGCTCACAATCCTCTGAAATGGGATCCGATGCCCTCTACTGGTGTATCTGAAGACAGCTAATATGTACTTGTCACATATATCAAATAGATAGATAGATAGATAGATAAATAAAATCTTTTTAAAAAAAGACCTTGGAAAGAGAAAGAAAGAGAGGGAGAGAGAAAGAAAGGGGGATTGGTTTGAGAACATAGCAGAGGGTGGGGTGGGGGAGGAAGAGCATTGAACAGGGCCTCACATCTGTTAGGCAAGTGTTCTACTACTGAATGACATCTAAAAGCAAAAAACATTGGTTTTTTTTTTTTTTTTTTTTGGTTTTTCGAGACAGGGTTTCTCTGTATAGCCCTGGCTGTCCTGGAACTCACTCTGTAGACCAGGCTGGCCTCGAACTCAGAAATCTGCCTGCCTCTGCCTCCCGAGTGCTGGGATTAAAGGTGTGCGCCACCACCGCCCGGCAAAGCATTGGTTTTTAAAGAAAAATAGAAAGTGCCATTATCCTGCCACCTGCCCAGTTAAGAGACGAGGCCAGGGCCAGGCTCAGTGTAACCTGTAACCCCAGGGCTAGGGAGATAGGGGCAGGAAAATCTTAAGTCCGAGGCCAGCGTGAGCTACATGAGACCCTGTTTCAACAAAACCAGAGACAAAAAGGAATCCCAAGGCTGGTAGTGTTGCTCAATGGTGGTGCATGTGCCCAACATGTGCCTGACCCTTGGTTCCATCCCCACAACTCAAAAAGAGAGTGGTTTCTGGAACTAAAACTCTGGCCTCTGGTTTCCTTTCCTGGAAGCTGGTCCTGAGCATTCACGGCTGCTCTCTTCAGGACATGGCCCTGACAGGACAGAGCTGTCTTCAGCTTGCTCTCAGCTTTCACCAGATGAGACCACAGCTCTCACTGGGCAGGGGCTGGCCCTTCCAGGCTGAACCTTGTTGCCATAGGGCACAGTTAGCCTTTCAGGAAGGCCTGAGATCTTTCCTGGTTGACAATGGAAGGACATTGCTACCCTCTGTTCTCAGCTACCCCACCAGGCTGGACCCTGGAAGAGATGCTGAGCTCAAGGATAATTTGGAACTTGAAGGTACCAGGCCCAGCATCTCACCAAGACCAGACCTTCTGGAAGTTCAAGTTCCAGCCAACAGAGGCAAGCTTGTTAGGAATGCAAAGTATCAGACACCACCCTTGATCTAACCAGAAACTCGGGTGGGTGGGGGGTGGGGAGTAGGACACCTAGCTGCCAACACCTGTGTTTTTGCAAGCCCCCAGGTGTCTCTGATGCACCCACCCTTGGACGGGAGAACCCTGTTAAGACCAGCTGGTCCAGTCGGTCTGGTGCTGTCACTGTAGTCACGGAGCATACTTGGGCGGGGGAGGGGGAACGCGGCCTTGCTATATAGCTCTGCCTCGCCCTCCCGAGAGAGCTATGATTACAGGTGTGGGCCACCACTCCCACTCGAAAGCCCAGGTCCCGGAAACCTTCTAGTGTCAAGCAAACAGATATAGCTTGCCACCAGGAACTTACGGTTTTATTAGGTTCTGGTCTAGTTTGCTTTTTGTTGCCATGATAAACACTATAACCAAAAGCTACTTAGAAAAGGGTTTATTTGGCTTGCACGTCCACCTCACAGTCCACGCTCAAGGGAAGCGAGGCAGGAACCGGAAGCAGGAACAGCAGAAGAGCTGGAGCCTACCGACTTGCTCTCCATGGCTTGCTCAGCCTGCTTTCTTATACAATTCAGGACCACCTGCCCAGGGGTGACAGACCCTCTGTGGGCTAAGTCCTTCCTCACCAATCATTAATCAAGAAAAATGTCCCTCAGACACGCCCACAGGTCAGTCTGTCAGAAGCCACTCCTCCGTTGAGGTTCTCTCTAGATGACTCTAGTTTGTCACATTAACAAAACCTAAGTTGTGAAACAGCTGCCACCGGAGAAATAAAGTAGTGGCTTAACACAGTTTGCTCGTGAGTCGGCCGTGTGGCCTGAGACATCTCTCCTCTGTTCTGCTTTGTTACCAATGGCTTAAAGCTACTGAGAAGTTGCTGTGTTGGCTTGGTCCCGTGTTCTGCAGTCTGATCTAAGGCCCCCCACCCAGCCCAGACGTTGGGTCCCCCAGGCTAGCTTCGTATGGGTTCCCAGGTAGATGGACTTCAGGTGTGGGTCCCTGCCACCAGGAACACAAAACTGCTAGTCAAGAGCTCCCAGATCCAAGAGAAGGAAACAGACTGCAGGGTCTGAAGAGGACTGTCTATCCCATGATGTAAGAAGTGCATGAGGTTCAAGAGCGGGTGCTGCTGTCTTTGGGAGACACACTCTGTCATTTGTTTCTGTGTGGCCAGCATCCACTGTTGTCCTCTTTCTCTCCTTTCTTGTCCCTTGAATGATGGGAGCGCACACCATGCCTGATGGACTGAGACCGCAGCTGGTGGGTGCTCTGCAAACCGACCCACGCGGCTCAGAAATCAGGTCTGTGGTACTTGGAGCCTGAGAAACCTTTTGATGCTCCAGAGAGAGGGGCAGATGGGGGCCCCGCAGGGGGTGGTGGCTGAACAGCAGGGCTGGCTTTGCAGTTAGTGATCAGAGCGAACTTTCCTAGATACATAAAGACAAAGACCCTTGTGTGGGTGAGGACTTTAAGGATTTCAACCCCACTTCGCGTCCAGTACCCGTACCCTGTACCCTGTCTTTTCAGTATTCCAGACAGCACACTCTATTTCAGCGAGGGGGGTCTGTGCTGTCGTCATTCTTGAGCCTTTATGCCCACACGGTGGGTCTTCCAGATGGTCCAACATTTTCCGGCAGCAGCTGGCTCCTCTGCAGGGGTCGGCTGCATATTCCTTGCCCCTCCAGATTTGCAACTTCCTGCCCGTCCTCCGTGGGAGCACTTTCTGAACCTGTGCAACAACCCATCCTGTCTGTGGCAGCCATAGGAAGCCAGCCCTTAAGCGGCTCAGTCCGACTTCAGAGAGCACACCCAGGTCTTCCAGGAGCAGAGGGGTCAGACCTTGTCGCTCTGCCTTGGGAGAGGAAGACGATCTTGTTAGCTTTGATGCCATCTAGTGGACACATTTAGGCCTGCAAGGACTTCTGCTTTTGGCCCCACGTTTTGCTTTTGGATCTCCTGTTTCCTTTTCTTTTTCTTTTCCTTTTCTTTCTTTTTCTTTTTCTTTCTTTCTTTTTTGTGGTTTTTCGAGACAGGGTTTCTCTGTATAGCCCTGGCTGTCCTGGAACTCACTTTGTGGACCAGGCTGGCCTCGAACTCAGAAATCCGCCTGCCTCTGCCTCCGGAGCGCTGGGATTAAAGGCGTGCGCCACCTCCGCCCCAACCCCCCACCCCGGCCTCTTGTTTCCTTTTCTAAAATCTTCATTATGCTTCTTTATGTGTGGTAAGGATACTCACCACTGTCTGAGGGGGCGAGACGGATAACTTGCAGGAGATGATGCTCTCTTTCATCATGTGGGTTCTGGGGATCCCACTTAGACCTTCAGATTTGGCAACAAGTGGCTTTACCATTGAGTCAACTTGCTGGTCCATTGGCCAGGTCTACCAGTGAGCCCCTCCTCCCTCCTCCCCTTCCCTCCTTCATCTCCATCATCATCATCTCCATCATCATCTTCATCGTCATCACCCTTCTTTCTCCTCCTCCTCTTCGCCCTCCCTCCTCCTTTGAGACAAGGTCTCAGTAGACAGCGCAAGCTAGTCTCAAATTCCTGCTCCTCCTCTTGAGATGTAAGGTAACAGGGTGCTACCAAAAGTCTGTATCGTTCATGATGAAGCGGAGGAAACCACACAGATGCCTGCACTAGAGAAGCTTCTACCAACCACACTGCAGGACAGTGTAAGCTGGGCACGGTGGCTCCCATCTGTAACCCCGCATTCAGGAAGCCAAAGTAGAGGGCTTGCTTGGCTGTCCCGTGAGTTCCAGGCCAGTGGGCTCCGATGCAGTCTCCCCTTTCCCTCCCTCCAAGCATCTATTCTTATTTGTTAATTTACTTTTTGTTCCTTGAGATTTGTTTATTTGTTTGTTTTGGCTGACGTTTGTTTGGTTTTGAGACAGTGTATCTCTTCCTCTGGCTGGTTTTGTGTGTCAACTTGACACAGGCTGGAGTTATTGCAGAGAAAGGAGCTTCAGTTGGGGAAATGCCTCCATGAGATCCAGCTGTGGGGCATTTTCTTGTTTGGTGATGGGAGATGTGGGGGGAGGGGCTATCATGGGTGGAGCCATCCCTGGGCTGGTAGTCCTGGGTTCTATAAGAAAGCAAGCTGAGCAAGCCAGGGAAAGAAAGCCAGTAAAGAACATCCCTATGCCGGGTGTGGTGGCGCACGCCTTTGATCCCAGCACTGGGGAGGCAGAGGCAGGCGGATTTCTGAGTTCGAGGCTACCTGGTCTATAGAGTGAGTTCCAGGACACCCAGGGCTACACAGAGAAACCCTGTCTCAAAAAAAAACAGGAAAAAAAAAAAAAAAAGAACAAAAGAACATCCCTCCGTGGCTTCTGCATCAGCTCCTGCTTCCTGACCTGCTCGAGTTCCAGTCCTGACTTCCTTCAGTGATGAACAGCAGTGTGGAAGTGTAAGCTGAATAAACCCTTTCCTCCCCAACTTGCTTCTTGGTCATGATGTTTTGTCCAGGAATAAAAACCCTGACTAAGACAATAGTCCTAGCCATCTTAGAATTCACTGTGTAGTAGACCATGCTGGTTTTGAACTCTTGGAGATCTGACTGCCTCTGCCTCCCAAGTGCTGGGATTAGGGCATGCTTGGTACCATCCACACTTTCTTTTTCTCTTTCTTTCTTTCTTTTTTTTTTTTGGTTTTTCGAGACAGGGTTTCTCTGTGTAGCCCTGGCTGTCATAGAATTCACTCTGTAGACCAGGCTGGCCTTGAACTCAGAAATCTGCCTGCCTCTGCCTCCCAAGTGCTGGGATTAAAGACATGCGCCACCACCACCCAACCCATCCACACTTTCTTTCCTAAGCATCTCCTTAGCTTTCAACCTACCCAGGCCCCTGGGAGCTGAAGCCAGGTGTGTGACCCTTCCTGATGTCATAGGTGAGGCACAGCTGGTCAAAAGGCCACATCAGCACACCTGTGCAGGAACAGCATCAGGACCAGCTGTTAGTTGGGGTATGACTGCTAACAGCAGTTTCTACAGGAAACTGAGAGTTTCGTGAGGGAGACAGTTGTTCTGCGATGTGTCTTTAAGGGAGGTGGGGACTCGGGAAACGCAGTTGGCTCCCACAATGCTGTCCAAGACTCTGCAGAGTGGAATGGTTATTTTTGTGTCATTCTGAGAAAATATCCAATGGGACAACAAAAAGAATGAATAACTAGCCAGGCGGTGGTGATGCACATCTTTAATCCCAGCACTTGGGAGGCAGAGGCAGGCAGATTTCTGAGTTTGAGGCCAGCCTGGTCTACAGAGTGACTTCCAGGACAGCTAGGGCTACACAGAGAAACCCTGTGTCAAAAAGAATTAATAACTAGCCGGGCAGTGGGTGGTGGCGCACGCCTTTAATGCCAGCACACTGGAGGAAGAGATGGGTGAATCTCTGATTTAGAGGCCAGCCTGGTCTACAAAGCAAGTTCTAGGACAGCCTGGGCTACACAGAGAAACCTCATCTCAAACAAAAAACAAAAGGAATTATTGATTCAGAGTTTTCCATCCATAGTTCTTTATCTCATCGATTCGGGGTCCCTGTGAGGCAGAGGCAGAGTATTGTGGCCAATGGGCTGTGTGTAGGAAGAACAAGGTGGTTTACTTCTAGCTAGATGGAAAATAGAGACAGGAAGGGACAGGGTCTTGGTGTAACTTTCAAAGGTGCCCGCCTCCAGTAACCAGTAACCTACTTCCTCCAGCTAGGCTCCACCATTTCCCCAAAACACCAACAGCTCTCGATCCAACCCAAGGGGGAGGTCACCTTCCCTCCAGCAAGCAGGGAGAACACACCCGCTAGCCCGTTTCCTCCTGAACATGTGCTGGGGACAAGCTAACTGGACACGACTCTTACTTTAAGGTGGTGGTGTACTCTGGACTTCACCACATGCTGCCTCATCTTCCTCCTCAGAGGGGCTGCCTCCTCTGGGAACTACTACAGTTTGAGAGGTGGAATCTATTCCGAAATTCAGGCTAACATCCAATCTGCAGCTCAACAAATCACCTAATGGGTGGGTGCTCAGGAGCCTCCCCAGTAGGAAGGATCCTCAGAAGAGCTAGAGATCAGAGGAAGGGGCCTCTTGGCCTTAATCCCTCTGGCAAGGAAGACACACAGGCTCCTTGCAGGATCCTCTCCAGACCCCCCCACCCCATCTTGATCTTGGCCTTCCAACCCTCCAGAACGGTGGTTTGGTTTGGAGACAGAGTTACATAGCCCAGGCTGGCTCTAAATTTACTCAGTTGCTGAGATCTTCTGATCCTCCTGTTTCTACCTGCCCCGTGCTGTGATTATATATGTGTAACCCCCTCCCCTGGCTGATTTTGCCACCCTGAGGATCACAGGCCTTCCTGCATGCTAGACAAGCACTCTACCATGGCGCTATGTTCCCTAGACCTCCAGTACTCTGAAAACAGACTTCATGTGATTACACACCACAAATAAACAGTAGCACAGATGAGGAAATACCGACCTCAAATTCCCCACCACCTAACCAACCTTCTCTCCAGCCCCACAAGGTGGAGTGCCTGCCTCTTCCAAGGACTCCCCTTGCTCTGTGGGCCTCTAGGTTCTGACAGACTCAAAATGTCCGCTAGAACCTCCCCCTCCTCCCTGGCTAGCCAGAATTAAGAAGTCACTCCATCAGGCAGCAGGTAGATGAGATGGATCTCTACCGAGGCTCCCTCCCCACCCAGCTCCCTTCTTTCGAGGTCCTCAGCAGGACCAGGACTAATTCCAGCACCCTCTGCAGCCTCACCACCACTAACCACCCATCACCAACCCCCTTGCCCTAGCGGGGAGTTGCCTGGGTCTGTCTCCATTATGGGTCTCGACACAAGGTTGTGTTGGGCCTGGGTAGGACAGCCCTTCCTGGTTACCAGAGCTGCAGCGGTGTCTGAGCCACCTTTCCAAGCAGGAACCCAAGAACCGAAGCCAAATAA
>LR749990.1:101836-131836 GCA_902729485.2 Mus minutoides | reverse complement strand
GGGAGAACCACATGGGCCCTGAGCTTCCAAGAGACCCTGAAGGCTGGAAGGGGGACATTATGAAATAAATACTTTACCTTTGTCCTTCCGTGTCTCAGTACTGGTGACTTATGGGCACTGCCCTCCACGCAGAGCTGGACAGAGAGAGTCCCTGCACAGAGTAGGGCTGATCATACTGAACAAGAAGATTAACAGAGCCTGGCAGTGGTGGCGCACGCCTTTAATCCCAGCACTTGGGAGGCAGAGGCAGGCGGATTTCTGAGTTTGAGGCCAGGAGGAGGAGGAGGAGGAGGAGGAGGAGGAGGAAGAGGAGGAAAGGGAAGATTAACAGAGCGCCCTGCAGAGAACTCTAGAATTCTGAGGAAGAGACGGTATGACATAGGGACTTTAATTCATACTCTGGTCAGTTAGCACTTGAGGTGTCCAGGGGGTATAAGTCAGAAGCCTCCACTTCAGGGATGGCTAAATTACTGCTTATCTACATAAGCGCCCAGAAGTGTCGTAAATTCAAGTTCTCTTGCAAAGTGATTTATGTACCATATATGACCCGAGAGAAAGAGTGATCTGGCTGGCACTTCTGGCCCAAGGAACTTCTGCAAATCCAGCGAGCTGCCGGTCTTGTGGTCATAGGGTCGGAGCTGCGGGTCGTGTGGTTCCGGGGCCGCTACTGCAGGAGAACAGCTGTGCTTCCTTCTAAGAGATCCTGTTATACACACCAGGCCTTGCAGTGGGTAACAAAACAACACTACGACCTCTAAAGTCTGTGTCTGTGACTGGAGATAATGACAGTCTTGCAAGGTGGTGGCGAGGAGCCCACAAGCTTTCGAATATCACATTTCTGCTGCAGTGCCTTGCGGCTGGGAAACCGTAGCAAGGTCAGAACCAGGGTCCCAACCTCTCCAGGGCCCTGAGGCTCGTGGTCTCCCACAGCAGGAGGATACCTGCTTCCCGGACCAGCTTTCTTTGTGGGGAGCGGCGCGGCCTAGCGGCCTCTGGTAACCAATGCATGGATCCCACTCTTCCCTCTCCCTTCCCCCTCCCGAGTCCCAGCTCTTGGTTTGCGCCTTGGCCTCGGGATCTTCCAGGTCCCACCGCGCGCTGCTCCCGGGCAAGCCGCTGGGCTCTGGCGCCTCGAGCATCGGAGCAGGTCCTGCACCAGCCGTGGGCGTGGGAACCTAGAGCTGCCCTCCGCCCCTTGCCTCGGCCCAGAAGCTGTATAGAAGCAGCTGCAGGGTCTGCCCTGCCCCCCCCCCCGCCCCACGCGGAGAGCTGCTGCCAGGAACTGCAATATTAATAGGTACAAACTTCCTGGAAAGATTTTCATCTTCGCGGTAGATGACCCCTCCTTGTCCGCCGGGGCAGGCGACGGGGGAGCCTGGGACCCACAGGAGCCGGGACCCATGGAGCTGCGGCTCACGAGAGCTGGGGTTCATTGGTTGGGGACCCACACGGTGGGCAGGTCGCAGACACCGCGGGGCAGGGCTGGGCTTGCCTTGGTAAATTAGGTGCCCTGCGTTGGAGCCGCGACGCCCCCCTGCCTGTCCTCGGGAGAGCGCACGCCCTGGGTCACCCAGCCCATATGCAGGGGCCGCAGCTCCTCCTCCAGATCGGGCTTCGGGGACCTTTGGTCACTTAGCAGCACCCAAACCACTCTGCAGCTGGTGCCCATAGGTGCGCGTCATTCTTTCCTCCAGGATTACCTGGCCCAGAAGCAGTTGTAGCCAAAGCCACCTCTCTCTTTCCCAGTTGCCAAGAGAGGACTGATCAGGAAGCGTCCCATCGGCCGCTTGGGCGCTGTGTGGTCAGTCCCTGCCTGCACCTTGAGGATAGTCAGGTCCCAGTGCCCCCCGCAGGTGGCTCACTCCCCATACGGTGGCTGGAGTTCCCAGACTCTGTTTTTACAACTCTGGACCGGGCGCCTGTTCTGGATTGGTTGGGGGTGTTTTCCCACTTGAAAGTCATCATTCACTGAAAATATTTACTGAAGCCGATGTGGTGGGAAGCTTGGAATTCCAGCACTCTGGAGGCAGAGGGAAGAGCATCTCCCATAGGTAAGGTTAGCCAGGTACTGAGCCTTTGACTTAAACAAACAAATTGTCGCTACAAAGCAAACACAAAAATCCTCTTTCCCAAAACTTGAAAAAAAAAAAAAAAAAGACAGAATTGAAACATAAACTGTGGGCAGATGCCATGGAAGCTCACAGAGGAGAGACAGGAAGAGGATGGAGCAGGACAGAGCTCTTTAGTGTTGGGATTGGGTGGTTGGGAAAGAGCAAGCCAGCCTCACAGGTTCACTCCCAAAGATGAAGACTAGCCTTGCTGGTTCCACCGGTGCTGTGGGATTCAGAACGGCAGTTTGGGGCGTGCTGGGTTTGATGCACCCATTGGACATCCAAGGGTAGGGCAGAGATGCGAGTCAGGGGAAAACACCTGAAGGAACCACCAGCCAGCCATCTCTGCTTATGGAGTGAGTGGTGGGTACAGTAATTATACGTAGGCATAGCTAGGCTGGAACTCTCTGTAGATCAGCCTGGCCTCGATGCAAAGATCAGTCTGCCTCAGTCTCCTGAGTGCTGTCATCTCAGCCTGAACTAAAAATTTAAAATTTACAGCACTCGGGAGGCAGAGGCAGGCGGATTTCTGAGTTCGAGGCCAGCCTGGTCTACAGAGTGAGTTCCAGGACAGCCAGGGCTATACAGAAAAACCCTGTCTCGAAAAACAAAAAACAAAACAAAACAAAAACAAAAAAAAATTTTTAATTTAACTAATTTAAATCGAAAACAGGTTATTGACTCAGTTATTTGAAAATCTTTATTCTGTCTGAAACAACTAGGGTATAGACATCTGTTTTTCAACGGCTTCCACATTGAGTGGTTTATAGTGGTCTCTAAATCCAGCTCCCTAGAATCAGAAACTCTTATTTTATTTTATTTTATTTCATTTCATTTCATTTTATTTTAGTGTATGGGTGTGTTGTCCATGTGTCTGTACACTACATGCATGCCTAATGCCCAGGGAAGCTAAAGAGGGCACAGAATCCTCTGGGTCAGACAGTCCAGAACCCTTCGGGTCAGTCAGTCCCAAGTCGTCAACAACTCCTCCTCTCCTTCCTGTTTGTTTTTGTTTTATTTTGAGGCGAGGTCTTTTTATGTATCCCTACCTGATCTGGAACTCTGTATGCCAGGCTAGCCTCAAACTCACAGAAATCCTCCTGCCTCTGCCTCCTGAGTGCTGGGATTAGGCTTCCTAAGAAGCCGGGATTGTCAGGGTAGGTGGGTGATGTGTTTCCAGGGCCTGGCACAGAGACCACAGAAGGGCTCTGATTCATCCCTGATTCCTGAATATTTCAAGTGCTCAGATACTCACAAGAATTCTGGTGTGTGTGTGTGTGTGTGTGTGTGTGTGTGTGTGTGCACATGAATGTAATCCAGGATTTCATGTAAAATGAGACACAAAGCCATAAGGAAGGAGAGTCACTGGGTGTGGAAGGAGACCATCTCTTAGGAGATGCTTCTCTCACTACTCGTTATTAGTCCCAGGGATCCCAAGGAGAGGGCCTTTGTGTATCTTTGCTTTCCTGTTAAACCTAACACAGTCCAAGATGGAACACCAAGCAGATAGTGGCCCTTCCTCATTCTAGGCTCCAGAGATGCCCTGAAGCAAAGTGCAGAGAGCAGCCGCTTACTGCGTCTCTGAGTTTTAAAGTTATCATCGCCTCTCATCTATGATTGCTTGATGCACCAAGCTCCAGAAGAACCAGGAACCAGGCTGAGCAAAGTTCACGCTGGAAGGCTGGAAGCTTCGACCGGTCTGCACGGACCGCTGAGGTGTCCTGGCCCGCCGGCTCACACCACGCATTGCCATTTTGTTCCTTAGCCACCGTGACTTTGCCCACACTCCTCCTAGTCCTGCTCAGTTGTTTTTGATGGCTATTAGGGAGTCCAGTGAGCTGAGAAGGGTGGAGCATTCCAAGAGGAGTCAGGAAAATACAGCAGAGGTACCTAGGCAGCAGGGTCCTCGGTGATATGGGAGAAGAACCAAGTTGGAGCTGTGCTGGGCCTGGGCTGGATAGAGATGTCTTTCCCAGGGGTGAGGGGACACTGGAGCAATGGAGAGGCGTCTTGTGTGCTGTCTTCTGGGGACAAGGAACAGGTGGAGGACAAAGGCAACTAAGAGGGTGTCCATATTGTCCCCTATACACTTCTCCATTCCATTTCCATATCCCGGCAAGAACTGACCTGCCTCTAGACTTACCAGGCAGAACAGTCATTGTTTGCCCAGTGAGTACACAGGCACTTCCATCTTCCAAAGCCCTGACCTCTGGCTAATGGACTAGTATTGCCCTGTCAGCAGCAACTGGAAGCGACCCATGTCATTTCTTTGTCACCTGGGTCAAAAGCATAAGGGCTCTGTGCCCTGTCTTCCATGCCAGAGTGAGTGGTAATTGCTCATAAGTTGGCTCTTCTGGGAGTCTGGATCCCTGAGGCCCTGGGTAGGTAGGGCAGAGCCTTCCTCCCCACGCTCCGTCCCTGCTCGGTGGCTGTATAACACAGTTGGATGATGAACCTTACAAAATGTAGTCACTGATCTGTGGCGGACTTCCAGCCATAGAACCTGGTTGGAAGTGACTTGGAGACCAGGTGCAGGGGCCTCCCCCTCTCAGAGAGCATCCTCCATCCCCACTTCTCATGGGTTAGGTAGAGCAGGGCAGGTATTGGGCAGGTATGGATACTGGGGAGGGGGATTGGCTGAGACTTTGAAAAGCACAAGGGTCACACCTCTGGGCCTGCTGCCCAGTGGGCGGAGCTGCTTGGGTGCATGCTCTGCTGTGACTCCAGATGAGATGGTATGGCATGCAGAAAGAGGCCAGGGACAGACAGTAGGCAGAGAGAAGCAGGAATGCAGGGGCTCCTCCAGGCTCTGGCCCTGCTTCAGGAAGGAGAGAAGCCAGAGCGTAGATTGGGCCTCCAGGCTGGAACAGCCTCCTTACCTTGCCGACCTCCTGCCCTGCACTTCTGGTCACATAACTTCTTCACTTTATAACCTATAATAAAGCTGGGTGTGGTCGTGAACCCCTTTAATTCAAGCCCTTGAGAGGACTGCCACACGCACACACACAAATACATTCTCAAATACAGAAACCACACATAAACTCACACATGCAAGCACATATACACACACACACACACACACACACACACAAAACACACTCACAAACACAAAAAACAAAGCTCACAAACACAAACACAAGCACAGGCATACACAAAGCCACAGGTCACACTGAGGCTGAGGTGAGGACAGCCTCTTTTTAGCTTGATCCCCCTTCCTCTCAGCTCCGCTGACCTCTTCCCGGAACTCTGCCTTCCCAGATGTCCAGTTTGAGGAAACGAGGCCTGGGCAAGCTCCTCTCGCTGACATCGACACCTTTCAAAGTTCACCTGAGCCTTTGTCCTGCCTTCACATGGAATCTTGAGCCAGAGTCTCTCTTTCCCTATGTCTTTTGCCTCTTGGAGGTACAGAAAAGAGGTGGTCCCTTCCTCAAACTATCTCCCCCTCACACAGGGTGATCATGTGACAAATGAAGCCACAAATCTTGCTGAGGGAGGCAAGAGGGATGATTTCTAGGTGAGGAGTGCAGATGCTAGAAGAGGTTCTAAGGTGTGTGTGTGTGTGTGTGTGTGTGTGTGTGTGTGTGTGTGTGTATGTGTATGTGTGGTTGAGGCAGACAGGATCTTACTATATATCTCTGGGTGGCCTAGAACTTGCTATGTAGACCAGGCTGGCATCAAACTTACAGAGATCCACTTGCCTCTGCCTCTCTGGTGCTAAGATTAAAGACATGTGTCACCATATCTAGCTAAGACATGTTTCTGTTTATGCTTTTTGGAAACAAGGCTTTTCTGTGTAGCCCTGACTGACCTCGAACTCACTCTGTAGACCAGGCTGTCCTTGAATTCAGAGATCTACTCGCGTCTATCTGGGGTTAAAGGTGTATGCCACCACCACACAGGGAAGACATGATTTTTGAACTGCAGTTTCCTTGGAGTGGGAAGGCTTTGCCACAGAGAATTTGTGGTAGGCAGCGGGGAGAATGAACGGGCTCTGAGCGACAGTGTTAAGGATGTGGTAATGACCCTGATTAGGGTCCTGCTTTTCCTTCTTTCTCTGTGTAATCTCTCTTCAGTCCCTGCCTCCCTCTCTAGCTAAGGAAGAGGCCAGGCTGTACCAGGTACTGGGCTCAGACTCCACACTTTCCTCAACCCAGAGACAGGTGTGAGGGTATGATTCTGTAGGCCAAGTCACCATGGCATTGAGAGACAGAGACCTGAGGCCTTCTCCAGAGAGGACAGTACACACTCAACACGGGTCTGGTGTTCATGATGCTCTTTCTGCTCCACAGGGCCTGGAGGTCTTGTCTGTGCCTCTCAGGGCCTGGAGGTCTTGTCTGTGCCTCACAGCTTTGATCAGACTTGGAGGCTGATCCTTTGCCTGTCTTACTTTCCTTTCCTCTTCCATGTTGTGGGAGTACAGGTATTCTTGGTCATCAGCCAAATGAGCCTTGCACCTTGCCCTTAGTAATGGAAGCCATAACAGTCCTGAGCTTTGAGTGTCTAGATAGCCTCACTCTCAAACCACTCAGGGGGCTCTATTTATACTGCTGGCCCTGAATGTGTCTGCCAATGTGTCAAAGGATTCGACCGTGTCACAGTAAGCCATTGGGACAGTGTATCACTCAGGCTTGATGCTTTACAGACAGCTTGATTTCTGTGCTAAAGCAGAGACCCAGTAAACAAAGCATCCACATTTAGTTGTAGCCCCTCGGAGGAGGACAGGATTCTGACTTTGATGGGAGGATCATTCCCAGATCAGTCACCCATGACATGCCATTAACTCAAGGGGTCCCAAGAGAAGCTAGGTGACTGGTGATCTAATTATGTCATCGAATAAGCTGTGGCTCCCCAGGTTCCAAGGCCACATAGCTAATGCCAGGGAAGTTGGCATTGGAACTCAGGGCTCTCAAACCCCAAAGTCCATATTTTCTTCCTGATGTCTATAGCAGGCCTGAGGGGGTGAGGAGGTGGGGGCTTCCCATGCAGGTTGACAAAGCAGGGCCTGAGGGCTCCAGGGAGTTGATTTGAAGAAACTTCCTGGCTTCACAGGCCTACACAGTCTCCTAAGCTCCTTACAAAATAGGCTTCATGCCGGTCGGTAGTGACGCACGCCTTTAATCCCAGCACTTGGGAGGCAGAGGCAGGTAGATTTCTGAGTTCGAGGCCAGCCTGGTCTACAGAGTGAGTTCCAGGACAGCCAGGCTACACAGAGAAACCCTGTTTCGAAAAACCAAACCAAACCAAACCAAAACAAAACAAAACAACAACAACAACAACAACAACAAAGTGTGTCTCTGGGATTATGGCTGGCTGTCTTCTGGCAGCTCTGAGCATTGTAACTTGCTGATACCTGGCCCAGCTCCTTCAGGATCTGACCTCTGGTGGCTGAAGAGATTGATTAGTGTTTGAACGTTTGCTGTACAAGCCCAAGACTCTGAGTTCAGACAAGTGTCTGTAACCCTAGCACTGTGTGCATGTATGTGTGTGTATACAGTATACATACATGCGTGGGTACATGTGTGTGTGCATCTGTGTATGTGTGTGCATCTCTCTGTGTGTGTGTGTGTACAGAGACTAGAGGCTTGCTGGCCAGGAAATCCCTATTTCATATTGTTGCAGGGGCGCCATCCTCTCTCCTATAGTACTCTGCAAAGCAGAACTCACCAGAAATGTCACCAAATGTATGCTGACACTCAGTACCCTCCGGGGTATAAAAAGAGAGGGCTGGATAGGGGAATTATTTCAGAGGTAGTGTTGGCCTAGCGCGTATGGGACCATGGGCTCCAACCCTAGCATTCAAACACGAAATAAGAAATAAAACAAAAACTTCAAGAGAGAGAAAACAGTACGTTCCGGGACAGGAGAAAGAAATTGATTTATATCTTTGGGAATCTGAGCCAAAGCAGATTTGAGAAGAGTTACCATTTCTTAAGCACCTACTGTGTTAATAACTAATCCAGGCTTTGTATGTATGTGTGTATGAGGTCACATGAACATGAACGTGCGTATCATGCTTAATTCTGATTGTCAGTTTAATTAGATTAGGAGTCAGCTAGAATAACAGCCTGGTCAGGTCTGTGAGACATTTCTAGAAAGGATCACCCTGAGGGAGTAGGGTGGGGAGTGTTTATGTGGTAGTTCAAATTTAAGGTTCTCTCTCCCTCTCTCTCTCCCCCTTTCTTTTTGTTTCTGTTTTTGTATTTTAAGACAGAATTTCTCTGTGTAGCTCTGGGTTCAAACTGCCCTGGGATCTACCTGCCTCTGCCTTCAGAGAGTGCTGGGACTAAGGTGTACACCAACCCCTCCTGGCCCTGAGGGACCTGTTAGAGTCATCTAGAAAGAATGCTTTAACTGAGGAATTGCTCTGATCATACTGACCCGAGGGCATGCCTATGGGGGATTGTCTTGATTTTGTTGTTGTTTATTTGTTTGTACCCCCTCAATCCCCCAGCCCCCTCCCCCCTCCAGGGTTTCTCCGTGTAGCCTTGGATGACCTAAAACTTGCTCTGTAGACCAGGCTGGCATTGAATTCACAGAATCCACCTCCTTCTGCCTCCCTGGAGTGTTGGGATGAAAGGCCATCACTGCCTGGCATTGAGTGTTAATTGATATTAAGAGAGCTCAGCCCCTTTGGGGAGGCACCACTCCCTAGGTAACTACTCTTACTGCTCTTGAACTGTATTGTTTCCTAGAGAGGGAGAGAGAGAGAGAGAGAGAGAGAGAGAGAGTGTTTTATGAGTGGGTGTGGGTGTAGGCGCACATAAGAGCACAAGTGCATGTGTACACAGACAATATTGAGGTCTTTCTCACTTGTTTCTCATTGTCTCACTTTGTAGCCCTGGTTGTCTTCATACTTGCTATGTAGATCAGGCTAGCCTCACTCACAGAGACAGATCACCTGCCTGCCTCTGCCTCTCGAGCGCTGGGATGAAGGTCATGTGCCCTGTACATGGTCATGTGCCCTGTACCTGGACACCTTGTTTCCTCCACTGGACCTGAAGCTCACCATTTGCTTACTGGTTGGCCAGTAAGCAACAGAGCTAGGTAATGGGATTGCAGGTCCGTGCCTCAGCATCCCGCTCTTTACATGGGTGTGGGGGAGCTGATCTCACATCTCCATTCATGCTTGTGCATCAGGCCAACCCCCACATCTATACTTTGTAAATTTCACAGTAATCCTGGGAGGGGGGCTGTTGTCAACCCCAACTATGAGGACTCTGAGAACATCGAGGGTTTATAGCTGCCATTTCTGCAAAGGTAGGAAGCACGGTTTCTCTCCACATTTTCATGTTTCTGAAATTGAGTTGCGGGCTAGGAAAATGGCTCAGTGGGTAAAGTGCTTCCTGCATAAGTGCGAGGACCTGAGTTCGAATCCCCAGAACTCACATAAAAGCCAGATGTTCAAGGTGAGCTGTGGTAACACTAGCACTCCCATGGGACGATGGGAGGAAGGGACGGCGAAACCTCAGACACTCACAGCTGGCCTGGTGCGCACAATGGAGAACAACAGAGAACAAGAGACCCCATCCCAAGCCAGGTGGAAGACAAGGATCACCATGCGGGCTGTCCTCAGACTGCCATATGTGCACTATGACATGCCCATATTCACACATGTGAATACACATGTGTACACACACACACACACACACACACACACACACACATACCAGAACCTTCAGCATGCTAGACAATTGCTCTACCACTAAGCTACACAGCCTTAATTTGAGACCGGGTCTTATTAAAGTTGATCATACTCTGTACCCCATGTAGCTCTTGAAGGTGTGATCCTCCTGCTTCCGCTTGGACTAGCTGAGATTACAAGTGTATGCCAGTAGGCGTGGCTGCATATTTTGAGGCAGGGTTTCACCGTGTAGCCCAGGCTGTCCTAGAATCCTCTGTGTAGACTAAGCTGAGGCTGAGCACACAGTTGCCTGCCTGCCAAGTGCTGGGGATAAGGTATGCCTAGCACAATGCTGTGTCTCAACGCAGGGGCATCTTAACTTTGATGGGTGTCAAGTGTCTACCATAACAACCTCCTTTGCAGTTCACCTTAGTCATTCGGAACCTTTGGTTGCAAGTCAAGCAACTTCCTCTCAAAAAAAGAAAAACAATTGGCTCAGTAGTTGGACAGAATGCTGGGCACAGATCACTGGGTTAGAGGAAGACCTGCCGGGATCCTAAGAGTGGGATTCAACTCTGTTAGATTTCTGCCCACCTTTTATCTCTGCTCAATTTACCAATAGGCTTTCTCTTCCCTGGGACAGCCCCAGATGTAACAATCCCAGGAGGAAAAGAACCCTGGAGAGATGTTCTACTGCCTCTGTATCGATCTTCGGGAAGAGTCCAGAGTGGCCCTCCTGGGATCACATGACCATCTCTGTCCAGTCCTTGTGGCTCGAGAAAAGAGTATCCTGATGATACAACCACCATTGACATCCTTTCCTATAGCCAGAAAATTTCATTGGACGTGGGTAGGAGTGAGCTGGCCATTAGTACCATAGCACCCAATGGCCATTTTCATAGGATGCCACCCACTGCCCCCTGAGACAAGAAGATCTTAGGAAGAACACCAGAAGTCTATGGTTTCCCCTTCTCTCATGAAGTGGTGTTCTAAAGTTGTTAATCAGACCACAGAAAACGATGTTGTTTGAAGGATTTAATAAAGCAATGAAATACGCACATAATATACTGGATGTAATTATGTTTAAACTCCTCACCCAGGAAGGATTTGTTTGCAGATAGATCTTTAACAGAAACATGAAAAAGCTTTTAGAAAATGGAACCTGTGAGTTTGTGATGTAGAATTTAAGCCCCAAAGGTCTGGCTTTTTAATGCTGGCTTGAGATTGTACCTCTTCTGTTCTTCCCATATCGTCATGTCTGTTCCAGTTGTTGGTGATAAAATACCCCAACAAAAGCAACTTAAGGAGAAAGGGATGATCTGGCTCACAGGTTCAGGTTACAGTCTATCATTGTAGGGGCATCAAGGCAGCAGGAAGTTGAAGCAACCTGTCACATCACATTCACAGCCAAGAGCAGAGAACCATGAATTCAGGCATGGGCACATGTGTTCAGCTCACTTTCTTCACTCAGTTCAGAAGATCCCTGCCTAGGGAATGGTGCCACCTGTGGTGGGCAAATCTTCCCACCTCAATTAATATAATCAGACAAGCCCCCACAGATATAACTACAGGACGAACTACAGTACATAATTCCTCACTGAGACTCCCTTCTCTCTCTCTCTCTTTTTTTTTTTTTTGGTTTTTCGAGACAGGGTTTCTCTGTATAGCCCTGGCTGTGCTGGAACTCACTTTGTAGACCAGGCTGGCCTCGAACTCAGAAATCCGCCTGCCTCAGCCTCCCAAGTGCTGGGATTAAAGGCGTGTGCCACCACGCCCGGCTGAGACTCCCTTCTCCAGGTTACTCTAGATTGTGACAAGTTGACCCCCTACAAAGATCTACCACTGTCCTACCTCCATTTGTCTTTTCTCAACTGCCTGCTATTTCAGCTGCCTCTCATTTCCAACTAACCAAATCCTCCCTTTACCTTAAGGTCATAATCAGATTTTCAGGGTCTTCCCCCAAAGCTCCATCTTTTTCTGTTGCTGTTTTGTCTTGTCTTGTTTTTGTTGTTGTTGATGGCTGGTTGGTTTTCTTTTTTTTTTTTTTAAGATTTATTTATTTATTTATTACACTGTACTACTGTACACTGTAGCTGTCTTCAGACACTCCAGAAGGGGGAGTCAGATCTCGTTACAGATGGTTGTGGGATTTGAACTCAGGACCTTTGGAAGAGCAGTTGGGTTCTATTACCCACTGAGCCATCTCACCAGCCTGGCTGGTTGGTTTTCGAGACAGGGTTTCTCTGTGTAGCCCTGGCTGTGCTGGAACCCACCCTGTAGACCAGGCTGGCCTTGAACCCAGAGATCCTCCTACCTTTATCTCTTGACTGCTAGGATTAAAGGCATGTGCCACCACTACCTGGCCGGAGAGTTCCATTTTAAGGGCACTTTCCCCTCTTCTGGATTCCCACAGCCCCTCGTTAGGACCAGGAACATGGCAGGGGTAGGGTAACTTCTGAGCTTCTGAGCAGTGCTTGGCCTTTTCCAGTTTAAGGGGTTAAGCTTTTCTGTGATTTTGCTTTAGGCAGGATTAGGACTGTGATACATTGTTTGTACGGATTAGGGTACAGATAAGGCTGGTACAGCAGAGGCCCCCAAAAGGCTATCCAAACTGGACAGACAAGTTATTTTCTCTCATATACCAATCTAAAGTCAGTAGCAGTGATCACAGCTGGGTAAGCAGTTATACTCCACGTGTGCCAGAGACCTAGAATGTTCCATAAAGGCTGTCGTGTTGAAGGCTTGGTTTCCAGGTGGTACTATTGGAACTTGATGGAAATTTTAAGAGGTGGGTCCCTTAGGAAGAGGCTGGGCCATTGGTGATGTGCCCTTGAAGGAGTCCCCTCTCTGTTTGCCTTTGGCCACTGTGAGATGCCACTGTATGCTTCTGCCATGATGTGCTATTGACTCTCCAGAAGCCCAAAAGGCTGTGGGCCAACTGAGGACTGAAACTGTGAGCCCAAAGAAATCTTTTCCCTGGTTACGTCGCTTTCTCTCGGCTGTCGGCCACAGTGATGAGAGCTGATATGTTCCCCCTAGGAACCCGGGGTCCTCCGTGGTGTGTTCTAATGCTCCAGGGTTACTGTTCTCACCCAAACGTTACAGTTATTTCTCACTTGGTTCTAGCCCATGAACAAGGGAAAGAAAGTTTAGAAAGCATCTGTCTTAGTCAGGTTCTCTACTGTTACACAAAGCATCCTGACCAAGAAGCAAGTCGGAGAAGAAAGGGTTTTTTTTAGCTTACACTTCCACATTGCTGTTCATCACCAAAGGAAGTCAGGACAGGAACTCACACAGGGCAGGAACCTGGAGGCAGGAACTGATTGATGCAGAGGCCACGGAGGGTGCTGCTTACTGGATTGCTTCCCCTGACTTGCTCAGCTTGCCTTCATAAAACCCCGGATGAGCAGCTCAGGGATGGCACCACTCACAACGAGCCCTCTCCCGTGGATCATTGAGACAATGCCTTACAGCTGGATCCCATGGAACTCTATGCAGCTCTGGCAGATGCAAAATGTGTAGCAATCCTCCTGCCTTAGCCTCTCACACGCTAGAACTGCAAGGTACAAAGATACCTGATGTTTTATTTTAAATCGTAAACATTTGTTTTACTTAAGTAGACAGGGGGGAAAACCTAATATATCAGCTTACCACAGACACCATTGTTTAGGATATTTTATTTAGGTAAAAATTAAGAAGTAAGACATTAGTAACATTAAGAGAATATGTTAAAGAAACATATCAAGGAAATAATTTGGGACAAAACACAGAGCAATAGAATTCTCTGCTGCAATCTAGGCAGCAGTGCCTGGATGTTTAATTGTGTGTGTGTGTGTGTGTGTGTGTGTGTATGTGTGTGTGTTATATTATTTGTATGTGCATGTGTATGTAGGGGGTGGGTGCCTGTGTATGTTGTGTGTATGTGTGTCTGTGTGTAGGCCAGAGACTGACTTCCCTAATCTGTATGCCTGAAGAGGGCTTCAGATGCCAGCATAGGTTGTAACTGAACTCAAGATCTCTGGAAGAGTAGATGGTGCTCTTAACTGCTGATCCACCTCCCCAGCCCCTTCACTTTGATTTTTCAGGCAGGGTCTCTCCCTGAGCATAGAGCTCCAATTTGGCTAGGATGGCTGGCCAGCTGGGTCCTCCTGTCTCTGCCTCCCCAGCATCGGATTACAGGCACACACTGCATCTATCGCAGGCACACAGCATCTGTAAAAGGCTGAAGATCTGAACTCAGATCCCCAGTCTTATGCTACAGGAATTTTTGCTAGGCTTAAGCTTGCTAAGTAGCTCAGGCTGGTTTTGAACTCAAGACTTCAACGTTTTTCATGCTGGGATTATAGGAATGTAGCAGTCCTTTCAGCTTCACTTGGCCCTGTGATGCAGCTGATTCAACACCATTTAAAGTGGTTCTGGCCAGTGGAGACATTGGATACAGCTTAGGCAAGCTCTACTGAGAGAGATGTAACCCACGCCTCCAGGGCTAGGGGACAAGTGTGTGGCGCATTTGCCGATGGCCATGGGTCTTCATCAGGCAGCCAGCAGGTCCTGCATGGCCTCTCACTCACTGACAGCATCAGTCTGTCACCCTGTGGAGATGGCACATGAGAGATCTGCACTGGCAGGTGCAGAAGGCCCAGGTAAGCCGTGTGAGCAGGTGGCCCAGATGCCTTCCACGGCGGCTCTTGCTTCACTGACTCTGTTCCTAGGACCTCCACGGTTGTTCCTTGGGATCAATTGGCTGAGCAGGAATGAATTCAGGCCTGGCTTACAGATGGCACTGCAGGATATGCTGGCATCCACAGAAAGTGGGCAGCTGAAGCCCTCAGCCCCGCTCCAGGAGGACCTGCCGGACTTGGGTAACAGAATGTCTTGCAATGGGCAGAGCATCAAGAGACGCGTGTATTTGTGTATTTGGCCTCAACTGAGAGATGGATGGAGGCAGGGATCCACAATGACTCGGCCCGGCCCGTGAGGGAGGCAAATCATTGCTGTCAGGTGACCACCAGGTCTCAGGACAACGGATGTGGCAGGAGCTCTCCAGACAGGCACAGAAGGGGAAGAAGGTATTTGTGTCACAGGTGTTTATGAGTCAGCACTGAAAAAATAAAATAAAATAAAATAAATGCCCGAAACAATTAGGTTCAAAAGAAGAAAGGTAGGGGGATTGATGGCTCAGAGGTTAAGAGCACTGGCTGCTTCTTAAGAGGTCCTGAGTTCAACTCCAAGCAACCATATGGTGGCTCCTACCCATCTATACTGGTGTCTGATGCCCAGTTCTGACATGCAGCTATACATGCAAACAGAGCACTGTATAAATAAATAAACAAGAAGAAAGGTTTATCCGGGCTCAGATTTGGACTGTTTCTTCTGGGCTGGGACAAGGCAGCATACTATGGTGGGTACCCTTACCTCACAGCTAGGAACAAGAGAGGAACACACTTTTAAAAGGCACACCTCCTCTGCCCACCTCTTAAATCTTACTTAGTTCTAGTTCTTCAAGGTCTCGTCTCCCTGTATCACCTTTTTAATGCAAAATCCATCAGGGAGACACTTTTAAACCACCCCCAAAGACAATTCCTGCAAAGGAGCCCTGGTCTCTTTCCAACCACCCCAGTGCTTGCTCAGTGGGACCATATGGCAGCGATCATGGCAGGAAGGGTGGCAGTTATACATATGACAGCACAGAGATGACTGAAGTTCACTGGCATCTACTGCTTAGTAGCAGTAGATTGGCCAACAGCAGAGACCAACGTTCAGCCCACATTGCCGTCCAGCCAGGAACCCAGCCAGCCGCCGAGTGCAAGCTGACCACACTGGATTCTTTCCATCATGCTGGGGACAGAGATTTGTCCTTTGTGGGTTCCGGGGATGCTTTCCTTGCCCTCAGTGTTTCAGCCACACAGCACCTTGTCACCGCTGTGCTCCACACTGTATTGCCTCAGAATAAGGACTCTGCTTTTCACTGAGTAGAAATGGCCTGACCTGGTTTAATCCCATACCCAGGAGCAGCTGACCTAATGGAAAGGAGGGATAAGCAGCCAGGTGCTTACTGGATACCAATGCTTTGAAAGAATGAGGCTCTGTCTTACAAGGCAGAATGGGCCTCTGAAAGGAGATTGTAATATGGCCAACACTTATGGGTCTGGGACTCAAGGGGTGGATAACATAGGGACCCAGACCTCAAACCCAGAGCAAACACCATGGGGACAGGGCCTAGGGTAGAGCAAAGGGTCATTGTGACATTTGTGTGTAGGATTGCTTCCCTTCGGCCTTCTGGGGTCCCCTCCCCATCCAATAGAAGCTAAACAGTCCCTAAGGGAGGCAGCCCCACCTCGAGACTGTCCAAGTCAACAACAGTTATGGAAAGTTATTTAAGTACCTATCTTTGGTGTTCCTAAGACCTAGCTCCTCCCCCGGGGGGGGCGGGACGCTTAGAATTCCCTCTTCAGCAGCTCAGCTCTTCAGGCTTCACAGGTACGTCAGAATTGATGACTTTGGGACAATCTGCTAAGACTGACCTTTTCCTGTAACCTCTTGAGGCCATAGCATTAGCCTTGCCAGCTTCATCAGGTGTGAAAAATCCTAGACTCCATGTCTACTCTGGGGTCTCCCAAGAGTCCCCTAGGTTACCTGTCTCTCAGCTCCTTGCAGGCAGACAAACCTGAAGCTAGAAGGGCATAGTTAGGCGTAGACTGCGAGCAGCATGTTCCACTTCACCCAAGTCTCGGGAGGGGTGGGTGGGTTGGGGGACAGGGGAGAGGGCGTTTTCGCCGAGTGGTTTAATGACCCAGACCTGTTCTCCAGGCACAAGAGACTAGGGGTGGGGCCCAACTCCGCTCCTTCTCGAGGGTACAAATCCACCCAGTTTGCACTGGTCCCCAGGACACAGTCGAGGGGGCCCGAGGGAGCTTGGGAGCGTCACCGGCACGGTACGGAGGAGGGGGAAAGAGCCAGCTCCAGGGAGACATGGCTATAGGGCTGCACCAGAGCGATGGGGGACCGGAGTCAGGGCTGAGGTCAGGGCACCCGCAGCATTATCCTTCCGACACACCACGCAGCGACTGGGATTTGCGGGAAGGAGCTGATGAGCAGCCATCTGCTGGCCAGCCTGGAGCCAGCGTGGTTGCCTTGGTGCGGGCTCAGGGCCAGTGATGGGTCAGCCAAGCCTGGCATACCTCGGACCTGTGGACTTCCCTCTGAAGCTAGACAGTTGAAATCCTCTCTCTTCCCCCTTTTCCTTCCCTCCCTCACTTCCTCCTTCCCTCCTCAGAATCAGGCTCAAGTAGATTTTTTTTAAAATACATTCTCATAGTTTTAATTTATGTGCCTTGGCGTCTTGTCTGTATGTATGTCTGTGTGAGACTGTCAGATCTCCTGGAACTAGAATTACAGTTACAGACAGTTGTGAGCTGTCATGAGGGTGTTGGAAACTGAACCCAAGTCCTCTGGAAGAGCAGCCAGTGCTCTTACCCACGGGATCACTCCTCCAGCCCAGTTAGGTTGTTTGTTTGTTTAATTTCTTAAATCGGTTTTTCCAGATGGGGTTTTTCTGTGTAGCTCAGTCTGACCTGGTCTCACTCTGTAAACCATGCTGGCCTCATACTCATAGAGATCTGCCTTCCTCTGCATCCTGAGTGCTGGGATTAAAGGCGTGTGCCACCACTGACATATTTTGTGTTTAAGCCTAGATTTTCCCCTGCCACTTTCCAGAATCTTGGCAACATCACAGCAAGGCTAACCTGGTCTACAGACCGAGTTCCAGGCCATCCTAGGAAAAAAGAAACGCTGTCTCAAAAAAACAATAAACAAATAAAATAAAAAAGTTACATTTATTTGTCCATTTCCTCATTCCTTTTTTTTTTTGGTTTTTCGAGACAGGGTTTCTCTGTCTAGCCCTGGCTGTCCTGGAACTCACTTTGTAGACCAGGCTGGCCTCGAACTCAGAAATTCGCCTGCCTCTGCCTCCCGAGTGCTGGGATTAAAGGCGTGCGCCACCACGCCCGGCCCTCCTCATTCCTTTTAAGGACAGGTGGAATTCAAGGTCAACTTTGAAAAGTCACCTCAGCACCTAGAGCAACAACGTAGGACTGGCTCCCACCAAGGCACCAAGGGGGACCAGCCCTGAACATATGGCCCTACGTTACATTTTGACCAATTACATCTTTCACAGAGACAGTAATTCCCCCATTTGGTTTTTTGGACAAATGAGACGATTTACAATGTACAAATATTGTCCTAATTATCCCAGGACAGACCAGACAAGGGCTGGCAGTTAACCAACTCATCCTGCCTGGCTGAGACCACACCCAACTGTTTGTTTCTTTTTTTTGTGTGTTTTTTTTTTTTTTTTTTTTTTTTGAGACAGGGTTTCTCTGTCTAGCCCTGGCTGTCCTGGAACTCACTTTGTAGACCAGGCTGGCCTCGAACTCAGAAATCCGCCTGCCTCTGCCTCCCGAGTGCTGGGATTAAAGGCGTGCGCCACCATGCTTAAGGCCGGGTCTCACTACGTAGCTCTGGCTGGCCTGGAGCTCAGAGATCTGTCTGCTTCTGCCTCCTGGGCGCTGGCTGCAATGAAAAGTGTGAGCTACCAAGCCAGCAAGTGAGCAGAATGAACAGTCAGCATCTTTAATATGTACTTTAATAAAAGTACAACTTTTCCTCCCTACAGCTGCCGACACATCTGGGTAGCATGCTCAGTCACCCTTGAGTACAGCTTCGACTGAACTCTACTTTGTACAACTTAATATTTCTGAAACAAGCTTACTATATCCTTGATAACAGTGATTTATGACTGTTTCTCTTTATTGTTCCTTCCAACTTGTGGGACCCGAGGATGAAACTCAGGCCTTCAGGCTTGGTGGCAAGTATTTTATTGTTTGTTTGTTTGTTTGTTTGTTTTTTCAAGACAGGGTTTCTCTGTATAGCTCTGGCTGTCTTGGAACTCACTTTGTAGACCAGGCTGGCCTCGAACTCAGAGATCGGCCTGCCTCCGCCTCCCGAGTGCTGGGATTAAAGGCGTGCGCCACCACGCCTGGCTTCCACTACTAACCTTAACCTTCTCACTAGCCCTATTCCATGGTGGGGCTGGCGGGTGGGGGACAGCATGTTTTCATGAAGTTCAGGTACTCTCAAACTTGATATGTAGAAAGTAAAATAACTTTGAATTTCTGGTCCTCCCGACTCCATTTCCCCATGCTGATTTTATAGGCTATGACCAGTGAGCCCATGGGACATTTAAGTTTGAAGTCATACCCAGACTGTCTCAAGAAACACACACACACACACACACACACACACACACACACACACACACCTTTTTTTTTTTTTTTTAGATTTATTTTATTTATTATATGTAAGTACACTGTAGCTATCTTCAGACACTCCAGAAGAGGGCGCCAGATCTCGTTACGGATGGTTGTGAGCCACCATGTGGATGCTGGGATTTGAACTTATCACCTTCGGAAGAGCAGTCGGGTGCTCTTACCCGCTGAGCCATCTCACCAGCCCACACACACACACACCTTAAAGCAAGAGTGTAGGTAAAAAAAAATGCTCTGGCTATGGTCACAATTTCAATGGTCTGACAGTTTTCTGCTCAAAACCTAAAATCTCCTCAGACCAAACACTGTTGACTATGAAGGAATGAAGCTCAGGCATGTAATAAGGAAACAGGGTCGTTCTGTCCAGGGACAGCAAGACTCACCAATACCCACCTGCAGTTTCAGGACCTGAAGAGGAAGCTCAGAAGGCCAGCCTGGGCTCCACAGTAGGACTGTATCTCAGTGAAACAACCCCTCAAACACGGATCTACCTGAGACACAGGCTGGGCATTGACAGAAAGGCAGGGCAAACCCACACTTTCTCCTTTCACGTCTGAAATGGGTCTGAAGTGGAAATAAAGACCGCTGGACGACACCCTAAGTTCCCTGTGGGAGCTGTGGTCTGAGGGTCGGCTCCTTCCTGTTCCCTACACCTCCCCTGCCCGACCTGCTTTGTCTCTTGTTCCATTCACTAATGTCTTTCCTGAAGTCATTCAGACCCCAGTCCCTGGCACCATTGACCCTCTTTTCTCAGGCAGAGTCACAGCCACTACATCCACCATGTCCTTGTCATCCTATCTTTCAGGAACATCCAGGTTGCCACCACAGGGCGCTCTGTCACTGCACATTTAACTTCTGAAATGGTTTCCCATCTGGTCCTCCTTCCTGCTCTTAGTGTACTGACACACAGCAGTTGGAATGATCTCACCAATGCATCTCTTACCACCTCCTTTGGCTTGACTCCCAACCAGTGTCCTTGCAGGTCCTATGACGTCCACATGGACGTCTGGCTCCACATCTGTCCTTCTTGTCTTCTACTGCAGCCAAACCCATACCTACTTCTTGTTCCTCAAGCACACCAGGCTGTCAGCAGTGATCAGAAGCAACAGGACCTGACAGACACACTTTTCTCTCCCACCCTGATCCTTGCTCTGTTTCTTTAGGACTTTACTAGAAAGACATCTTATTGATGGCAACTTGTGACAACCTCCCCACCCCCACCTTAGTGCCAATTCCTTTACAACATATCTATCTCCATTTCTTTTCTCTTTAGCATTTGCCAATGTATTTAATAATCTATTTGAATGCATCATTTCTCTCACCAGAATGCAGCCCTGTGGATATAAGGGCTTGTTCAGTTCTGTAGGCCCACAGCATCTCTTGGTACCTAGGAGCAGCTCATAAAGACTAGGTAAGGCAAAGGTAGATGGGGGTGGGGTGGAAGTTACCTAACTAGAAATTAGCTGTTGACCTAGATCCTGGACTCTTTAACTATAAAGCTTTATGTAGACATTTCCTTATTGACTAGAACTTCACAAGGTTAATAGTAGTAATATATATTGTATATATATCCACCAGAGTTCCTGCTAGGGTATCAGTGTTTATATTCCAACTCTACACATTTGCTACCTTGGTGAGGCCAAATGCTCAATAGCATAACACTTGTAGATGGTCTCCCATTGGAAAGATTGGAAATTTGGGACCAGGTATTTCAATGTTTCTTAGAACTCTGAGTGGTGGTGTTTTGATAGGAATGGCCCCCCATAGACTCATGTGCTTGAATGCTTGTATATGGAGTAGCACTATTGGGAGGTGTGGCTCTTTTTGGAGTATGTGTATCCTTGTTGGGGAAAATGTGCCACTGTGGGGGCTTACTTTGAGGCCATAAATGCTCAAGCTATGCTCAGTGTGGTCCACAGCCTCTACTTTTTTTTCCCCCCTTGTTTCGGTCAACCCCGCTCACTCTGCTCAACCCCGCTCGCTCCGGCCAGCCGGCTCCGCTCGCTCCGACCAGCTCCGCTCACTCCGGCCAGCCCTGCTCACTCCAGTTGGTCTCTCCAGTCCAAGGATTCCTTTATTATTATTCTTCATAAGTAAGCTGTAGCTGACTTCAGACGCACCAGGGGAGGGCGTCAGATCTCGTTACTGGTGGTTGTAAGCCACCATGTGGTTGCTGGGATTTGAACTCATCACCTTCGGAAGAGCAGTCGGGTGCTCTAACCCGCTGAGCCATCTCACCAGCCCAGCCTCTACTATTTGCCTTCAGATCAAGATGTAGAACTTTCAGCTCCTTCTCCAGCACCATGTCTGCCTGCCCACTGCCATGTTTCCCCACCATGACTATAATGGACTAAACCTCAGAAACTGTAAGCCCGTGCCAATTAAATGTGCCTTGGTCATGGTGTCTCTTCACAGCAATAAGACCCAAAGACACTCTCAAGAAATGTCTATATGCTGGGGGTTTTGTTTTGTTTTGTTTTTTGTTTTTTGAGACAGGGTTTTTCTGTGTAGCTCTGGCTGTCCTGGAACTCACTCTGTAGACCAGGCTGGCCTCGAACTCAGAAATCCACCTGCCTCTGCCTCCCAAGTGCTGGGATTAAAGGCGTGCACCACCACCGCCCGGCCTGAATTCTAGTTTTTATGTGTTTAATTGGGTATTTTGTGTCAGGCTTTGTATTTTTTATATATTTTCATTTAACTCTTGAAATGACAAATCTGCTACATATTTGTTGAAAGATTTGATCATACTGTGAACCCTGAAACTGTTATTTACTGGGAAAAAAAATCCTGTTTTTTTTTTTTGTTTGTTTTGTTTTGTTTTTTTTTGAGACAGGGTTTCTCTGTGTAGCCCTGGCTGTCCTGGAACTCACTTTGTAGACCAGGCTGGCCTCAAACTCAGAAATCCGCCTGCCTCTGCCTCCTGAGTGCTGGGATTAAAGGTGTGCGCCACCACGCCCGGCAAAAATCCTGTTTTCTAGTTGTGGTATGACTCTGCCTTTACCGCATACCTTTAATCCCTTTGAATAGAATACAGACATGTCCTTAGTACATATTTGAAGGTAAAGTTAGTTTGTAGAAGGAAGCACCCATGTTTGAAAGTCATGTCTAATTGTGTGGCAGACCAAGTGATGAGTCAGAGAAAGAACTGACAATAGGATATGTCCCAACTCTCAAGAAAAGAGAGGAAAGGGAAGCTACTTCTAGAGCAGTAGAGAGAGGAAGGAAGCAGTTTTCCTGGGAGAGTTTTACAGAGACAGGCTGAGAGAACAAACTAGATACAGGTGAAGACAGAGGAGACTGAGAGGAGCCAGGAGATTAAAACAGATTGCTAGAGTTAGTTTGAGGCCAAGCAGAGCAATTCAGGAGACATTGAAAGAAGCCAGATTGAATCAATTAGCTTGAAGAGGAGTTTTAGAGCCACAACAGCTGAGTTGAATCAGCCAGCAGGAACTCAGAAAGAACTAAAAAGGGTGAGCTTATACAGCAGCAAGTCCTCAGATTTAGATTATATGGAGGCTAGAAGCTTCAGGCATTAGGCCTATGTTAGCAGACCGAGGCAGTAAGATCAGAGATGACAGTGAGTAACACTTATTTTTACATATATTTAGGTTATAGAAGCTTAAAGACCTAGAGGCAGGGACTGGGAGTATAGTCCAGGGGTAGAATGCACCTAGGCCCAAGGTTCAATTCTCAGTCTTGAACACAATCAATTAAAAAACAACAGGGTAGCTGGGAGTGGTGGTGCATGCCTTTAACCCCCTAGCACTTGGGAGGCAAAGGTAGGCAGATCTTGAGTTCAAGGCTAGCCTGGTCTACAGAGCAGGTTAGAGTTGGGGCATGGTGATGTACACCTTCACTTCTAGCAAGTTTGAGTTCAGCTAGGTCTACATAGTGGATTCCAGGCTAGCTAAGGATACATAGAGATCCAGTCTCAAGAACAAAGGAAAAGAGCAGGGGCTGGTCCAGAGACAGCCCACCAGTTTAGAGAACGTGTTGGTCTTGCAGAGGACTGGGGTTTCATTCCTAGGCCTCATATGACCACTCATAATGAAGCATAACTCTGGTTCTAAGAGGTCCTATGCCCTCTTCTGACTTGTCTGGACATTTCTTGAAAATGTTGCATGAACATACATGTAAGCAAAACATCCATGCATCTAATGTGATTTCCTTCTATTTTGGATGGAGTTTTTTGTTTTATTTCTGTGCATTGGTGTTTTTCCTGCATATTTGTGTGAGTGTGTTGGATCCCCTGGAACTGGAGTAACAGTTGTGAGCTGACTTGTGAGTTCTGGGAATTGAACCTAGGTCTTATGGAGGAGCCACGTCTACAAATTCTTGGTTTTGTTTTGTATGAGAAAATGTCTCTTTATGGAGCCCTGGCTTTCCTCTGCCTTTTCTGTGCTGGGATTAAAGGTATGTGCCTCTATGCCCTGCTTAGATGCACCCTGGAGAGTAAAAGCTGATGGGAAAGGTGGGGGAAGGGAAGAAAATGATGGAGCAGATGGTGAGGAACCTGTTTATTCTGCTGTCTGTGGGGTGTGTGTGTGTGTGTGTGTGTGCCCATGTGTGTGTGTGTGTGTGTGTGTGTGCCCATGTGTGTGTGTGTGTGTGTGTGTATATATGTGTGTGGTGTGTCTGTGGTCTTGTGTATACCTGTGTGTGTGCCTGTGGTCTTGTGTGTACCCATGTGTGTGCCTGTGTATTTGGGGGGTGTGACTGTGGTTTTGTGTGTGCCGGTGTGTGTGTGTGCGTGTGTGTGTGTTTGGGGGGGTCTGTGGTTTTGTGTGTGCCCGTGTGTGTGTGCCTGTGTGTCTGTGGTCTTGTGTGTACCCATGTGTGTGCCTGTGTGTGTGTTTGGGGGGTCTGTGGTTTTGTGTGTGCCCACGTGTGTGTGTGTGTGTGCCTGTGTGTGTGTTTGGGGGCCCCAGCTAGAGTTTGGAATGCACTTGTTGCTCACCTTATTCATTGAGGCAGGATCTTGCAACTGATGCCCAAAGTGGCTGACAGAGCTCGTCAGACTCATGGTTTTCTTGGGGAATCCGTCTGTCTTCCTAACACTGTAATTCCAGGCATAGCCTTGTGAACAGCTGGCATTGAGTCGGTTTACCGTGGGGCTGGGCAATGCAGTCCTGATGCTTGCACGTGCTCTGAAGCTGCTGAGTCTCTTCATCTCCTTAGTGCCAAGGTACCTGACTGCACACGGCTCTCCTCCTAAATCGGTGCCCCCTCCCCCTTTCCTATTTGCTTTCCTATTTGTTTCTACTTCAGGCAAAATTAGGAACTCCAGTTTGCTCTATCAGATATGGTTCTAGATTATAGTTATGATTCCTTCATAATGAAGCTCAGACTTTTTGCCGTGTGACCTTGGGCAAATCTCTTTCCCTACATGAGCAACCCCATCCAGCCACTGAGAATTATCCGCTTCACACTGAACCCGGCCTTCCCATATACACTCAGCATTTAGCAGGCCTCAAGGTACTGAAGAATTTGAACTTCCTCTTGTATTATCAGTGCAATAGAATTCCTCAACTTGCATGAAGTTTAAGTTTCCAAATTTCTTTTCTTTTTTTTCTTTTTTTTTTAATTTTTTGAGACAGGGTTTCTCTGTGTGCCCTGGCTGTCCTGGAACTCACTCTGTAGACCAGGCTGGCCTCGAACTCAGAAATCCACTTGCCTCTGCCTCCCGAGTGCTGGGATTAAGGTGTGCGCCACCACACCCAGTTAGTTTCCAAATTTCTAAAAGTGTCTTTAGCAATATTCTTTTTCCTAAGAGCTTAAAAAAAAATCTTTAAGAAAGGTTTTTATGTGCATATTTTACCTGTACTTGTATGTACACCACACACTTGTGCAGGGTGCCTGTGGAGGCCAGGAGTTCCTTGGGTCCCCACACCAGGAGTCAAACTGTTGTGAGACATGTGGGTGCTGGGAATTGAAACCAGGTCCTCAGGAAGAACAGCCAGTACTCTTGACTGCTGAACCATAAACATGACTGCCCCTTAAACATTTACTTGGGCAGGGAGCTGGTGGCGCACGCCTTTAATCCCAGCACTCGGGAGGCAGAGGCAGGCGGATTTCTGAGTTCGAGGCCGGCCTGGTCTACAAAGTGAGTTCCAGGACAGCCAGGGCTACACAGAGAAACCCTGTCTGGAAAAACCAAACCAAACCAAAAACCAAAACTTTACTTGGACACTGTTCTAGGACTTTTCAAATTTTATTTTTAAGATGTATTTAATGTGTGAGTACACTTCAGACACACCAGAAGAGGGCATCAGATCCCACCCATTACACATAGTTGTGAGCCACCATGTAGTTGCTGGGAATTGAACTCAGGACCTCTGGAAGAGCAGTCAGTGCTCTTAACCGCTGAGCCATCTCTCCAGCACTCATCTATAATCTTTTAACTTTACGAACTATCACCTGGTCACATTAAGTTCCCTATTCTTGCCGGGTGTGGTAGCTAGCACGCCAAGCAGGAGTTCCAGCCCATACAGACTCAAAAAAAGACGCTCCAAGTTCTATTGGTACTTTTATTATTTTTCAAATTTCATTTGGGGGGAGGGGGGAAGGATAGACAACAGCATGCACATAGAGGTCAGTGGATTCTTAAGTCAGTTCTCAAGAAGGGCCTAGTGGCACACATCCCTCTAATCCTAGCACTTAAGCGGCAGAGGCAGGGAGGGAGATGTGTGAGTTTGAGGCCAGCCTGGTTTACTGAGTTCCATGACAGCTAGGACTACACAGTGAGATCCTGTTTATAAAAAGCCCACCCTGGTCTCCCACTCACTGTTGGCTTTCAGTTCCTGATCGATCCTCTCGTTTCCATCCTCCAAAGGCTGAGAAGACATACCTCAGCTTGTGTTTTCTCTCTCCAAACTCTATTGCTTTGTAAACAGGTACAAATTATCCGTTTTATAGGAATATGAGAAACAAGTCAAATATAGTATGCATTATATTGAGACAAGTTCAGATATTTATGTACATTGACTGCTAAGTTCACTTACATAGTTCTAGTAAACTCCAACTATATAGTACTGTACATGAACAATGAACCAAGTGCTAAACATCCAAAAGCTATTTATAAGGAAAGAAAACAAAACCACCCAAAACAACGCTCACTAGTAGTCTGGTTCTCTAAAACGTAAAGGACGAAGTCCAAGAACCATAGCATACGCGTAAACAACTGCTCCTGGGCGGAGGGATAGGCCAGTCCTAGGTGAAGGGTGCTTTGCAAGCTCTGGGCTTTTGGCAAACCTGGTGGGGAAGACACCAGGTAAGGACCAGTAATCCCAGGAGAAATGATGAACTCAAGGCCAACCTGGTTACATAGTGAGATCACCTCAAAATGAAGAGATGTTCCTAAAGGAAAGAGAGGGCCACAGTCCAAGTACACTTGGAGAAAGGCAAGGATTCCCTAAACTCAAGGTTATCATTTGGAGGTCAACCAGGGCTACCTGTACTTAGGAATCAAAAACACACCAAGTCTAGCTTATAGCATACTGCTGTTTGAAGGTCAGTCAGTGCTACATATATTTAAAGACAGAATGCACCAGCTGTCAAAATTTGCCTGAGAGATTATTACTTAACAAAACTCATGTAACCCAGGCTGGCCTTCAACTATGTAGCTAAGGGTAAGGTCAAACTTCTGATCCCCTACACTCATCCTGACTGCCCTCATCCTGCCCTAGTGGTGGGATTACTAGGATGAATCACCAGTGTGCACACTGATGGAGACTGAATCATAATTCCGTGATGGGCAAGTTCTTTAATGAGCTACATGCCCCAATATATTTTGCTGGGGCCTTCGCTGGCCTGAACTCAAGAAATCTGCTTCTACCTCTCAAATGCTGGGACTAAAGGCATGAACTACCATACCTGGCCCCAGGAAAATTTAATAAGCACCTATAATTTAGTTTCTAAAAAATAACCAAGAGTCTCCCAAATGGCTCCAGTCCATTCTTTTCCCTGCCCAGTTAAAACTAACTCCATGTCATTATTGAACATCACCACGTATTCTACATAAACACTCTAATGCTAATAACTAAAAGAGGTAAGACTCAATGATTGGTGCTTGAATAACTTCAGTTAATATATAACATTTTAAAATAGCAAACACTGTTTTAGAGTTACACATTTTCATTTACCATGAAATGTTTAATAGTATAGAACAGCTTATGTCAAGATTCAGTTGATTTAAGTCACCCGCTTGTTCCTTTTCACACCAACCTTCCTTCTATACCTCAAGAGTTTCTGTCAAAGCATCAGATATTAAACTTCTATTTGTAAGGTTAATAATAAAGACCAGAAGCAGGTATAGTTTAATGTATTTTAATAGCAAACTTACAGGAACAGCACAGAAGACAGACAACATTAAAAACATGTACTTGTATGTAGGACAACTCAGTTAGAAAAGTATAGTGAATGGATGGAATCTACTGTGTGATAAAAATGCTACAAACACCATTTAGTTGCCGTCAATAAGAAATTTACTTATTTTAAAAAAATCCAAATGCTGGCATTGTCCAGAAAATTTTAACAGGTTTATTTATAATTGTTATAAAGTTGAACTGTTGAAATGTGTTCACTGAAACATTTTGCTTGCATTAATGCTTTACATCTTGCATTTATATTAAAAATTCACACACAAATGAACGTGGAGAAACGCCAATACCTGATTCTGTCCCCTATGTTTCCACTCGCAATCATATACTTAGGTACCTTTGACCCCATGGAAAAAATATCTAACATTCAGAACTACTGATAACAGGAAGAAGAGGAAAAGAAATTTTTTTGAGAATGAAATGTTTCCCCTCATAGTGGACTCTTAAGCACGTTCTCCACGTATGCGGCGTGCTAGCTGGATATCTTTTGGCATAATTGTTACACGTTTGGCATGGATAGCACACAGATTGGTATCTTCGAAAAGGCCAACCAGATAGGCCTCACTTGCCTCCTGCAAAGCACCAATAGCTGCACTCTGGAAGCGCAGATCTGTTTTGAAGTCCTGAGCAATTTCTCGCACCAGACGCTGAAAGGGGAGCTTGCGGATCAGAAGTTCAGTGGACTTCTGATAGCGTCTGATTTCACGGAGTGCCACAGTACCAGGCCTGTAACGATGAGGTTTCTTCACCCCTCCAGTAGAGGGCGCACTCTTGCGAGCGGCTATGTGTAGCCAGTTGTTTCCTGGGTGCTTTACCACCGGTGGATTTGCGGGCAGTCTGCTTTGTACGAGCCATGGTATGGATACCTCCTTACTTACCCCCCTTCTCCTTCGGCTGGAGCTCGGCAAGCGAGAGGCGGCGCTGGCGAAGGCAGCGAACACCCCCTTACTGCTTTTAATATTCTTTCTTTGTTCTGTGCATTTGGTGCACAGAATAATAATTTTAATTATTATATGGCAATAGGAATTTCTTTTCTGGTCCCATCTGTATGGTGTTCTGTAGGCTTCTTGTATGTTTATGGGCATTTCTTTCTTTAGGTTAGGGACATTTTCTTCTATAATTTTGTTGAAGATATTTGCTGGCCCTTTGAGTTGGGAATCTTCACTCTCCTCTATGCCTGTTCTCGGGTTTAGTCTTTTCATTGTGTCTTGTATTTGTTGAATGTTTTGAGATAGGAGCTTTTTGCCTTTTGTATTTTCCCTGACTGTTGTGTTGTTGTATTCTTATTGTATCTTCTGCCACTGAGATTCTCTCTTGTATTTATTTGGTTGGTGATCCTTGCATCTGTGACTGCTGTGAAAAACTCTCCTAGGTTTTTAATTGATAAGGCTGTCTCCTTTTGAGGTTTCTTTAATGATTCTGTTTCTATTTTTAGATCCTGGATATTTTGTTCAATTCCTTCACCTGTTTGATTGTGTTCTTCTGTAATTCTTCAAGGAATTTATGCATTTCCTCTTTAAGGGCTTCTACTTGTTTACTTGTGTTTTCCTTTGTCTCTTTAAGAGAGTTATTAATGTCCTTCTTAAAGTCCTCTATCATCTTTATGAAATGAGAGTTTAGACCTGAATATTGCTTTAAAGGTGTGTTTGGGTATCCAGGACTTGCTGTGGTGGGAGAACTGGGTTCTGATATTGCCAAGTCAAATTGGTTTCTGTTGCTTATGTTCTGGTGTTTGCCTTTCGCCATCTGGTTATCTCTGGTATTAGCTGGCTTCCCTATCTCTGCTGCAGCCTGTCCTTCTTGTCAGGCTGTGATCCTGCGATCCTGTGATCCTGGGGAGTCGAGCTGCAACTGGGGTGTGGACTGTGTGGGATGGGGTACTGCCCCAGGGCTCTTCTTGGTCAGCACAGGTGGAACTGGAAGGCACAAGGGAATCTGTTTCCCCAAGTCACAGGGGTCTTGTATGCCGGGTCTCACCTATGAAGCTGGCTGTGTCACAATACCTGGGATGTTGAGCTACAACTGGGGTGTGGGCTATGTAGGATCAGGTCTGTGCTGGGTCTCTGCTCCTGCATCTTTTAAGGATGCTTTTGTATGGATATTAGCACATCCTCTTCCAGTAATAAATTTTCTGTAATAAATTGCAAATATGTCTTTTCAAATTATCAGTTATCATTTGACTTTGATAGTATTTGCTTTTTGTCATTGAAAAATTTTCCCTGTATTCAACTTACAAAGGATTTGTCTATATTTTCTTCTTCTATGCCTTTTGAAGTGATATAGCTTTGTTTGTTTTAGAACTCTGATCTATTCTTGTAGATAATGAGATTAATGGTTATGATTTGTCTTTCTCTAGAATCTCAGCTTTACTCTTTTGTAATTCAGCTTTAAAATTTTTCATTTATTATTGTGGGGTGTATGTGCACAGGTTGATGCATGTGTCTGGGCCTAGGCTTGCCACTGTAGGGATGTGTGTGTATGTGTGTGAGATATACATCTGTGTGTGTGTGTGTGTGTGTGTGTGTGTGTGTGTGTGTGTGTGTATATATATATATATATATATA
>LR749990.1:0-101234 GCA_902729485.2 Mus minutoides | reverse complement strand
TACATCTTGCATTTATATTAAAAATTCACACACAAATGAACGTGGAGAAACGCCAATACCTGATTCTGTCCCCTATGTTTCCACTCGCAATCATATACTTAGGTACCTTTGACCCCATGGAAAAAATATCTAACATTCAGAACTACTGATAACAGGAAGAAGAGGAAAAGAAATTTTTTTGAGAATGAAATGTTTCCCCCCTCATAGTGGACTCTTAAGCACGTTCTCCACGTATGCGGCGTGCTAGCTGGATATCTTTTGGCATAATTGTTACACGTTTGGCATGGATAGCACACAGATTGGTATCTTCGAAGAGGCCAACCAGATAGGCCTCACTTGCCTCCTGCAACAATAAAAGAGAAATGACTTAATGGCATTGTTTCCAAGAGTTAAAATACACTTACATAGTAAAACCCTTTAAAGAACTTATCAAATGCTCACATAAAGCCGGGCATGGTGGCGCACACCTTTAATCCCAGCACTTGGGAGGCGGAGGCAGGCAGATTTCTGAGTTTGAGGCCAGCCTGGTCTACAAAGTGAGTTCCAGGACAGCCAGGGCTATACTGAGAAACCCTGTCTCAAAAAAACCAAAAAAGAGACCTGTCAAGATGCTTAAGTTCACAAAGTTTTCTAAAATCTCACAAAGCATCAAGACACTTAAATACTCCAAATGTTAATGTGCTCCCTAGGTAAACAAACAGCCTCAAAGAAACCAAGGAATTCTAACATCCTCATCCTTACAAGAGGAAGCGTATTCAAATTCATCACTAAGCCAGTCCAGGATCCCTTCAATGGAGAAAAGGTCCTGACACATGGTCCTTGAGTTTACCTTCTGGTTATACTTTGGAATGCTGAGGATTGAACTATTACCAGCTCCAAAGTGCTTTCTTCTAGATCCTTATGTACAATGGAATTCGCTGCACTCTATCAAATGTTGAACCCACATGCACCGTTCGTTACGCTGTAAGATTCTTTAGGGTATTTTTTTATTCATCCCACACCCAGACCTGCTAGCTGCATGAACTACCCCCACTGATACTCATCATGTCATGTGAACCTTACAGTTGCCCAGGGTTTCTTCTGGTGGTAGTGTTTTTGAGATGCTTGAGACTGACATAGACCAGGCTAGTCCTTCTTGTACTCAAGGAACTGAACTCTTCCTGCCTGCAACTCACAAATGCTGGCCGTCACTTGTTCCCTGGGACCCATGTGATAGAAGCAGAGAGCCAACTCCTGAGCGAGCATCACACATGTGCCATTTCGAGGGTCCTAGAGTAGGAGTTGGGAGTACAATGTACTGACATCCCCTTTCACCACCAATGTTTTATCCCAGTCAAACTCCAATTCTGCTTTTAAAAACACCAACAAAGGAGGTGTGAACAACATGACCCAACACATAAAATATACAGGAAAGGTTTCATTTGGGGGGAGATGGGGGTGGGGTTGGAGAGACATGGTCTCTTACTGAAACCAGAGCCTACCAATTTAGCTAGGCCGGACAGAGTTCCAAGGATCTGCCTATCTCTAATTCCCTGGGGCTGGGATTATAGATCCTGTATCCCTCTTTTTGTGTGCACTGATCTGAAATTAGGTCCTCATGCTTGTATGGTAGGCACTTTAATGAATGAACCATCTTCCCAGTCTCAACCTAGTTTTTTGAGGATCTGGACCAACCAGGCTAGTCAGGCTAACCATCAAGCCTTTCTATTACAGGCACCAATGGCCATGGACAGCTGCTTGCACGAGCGCTAGGGACTCAACACAGGCCTTTATGATTGAATGAGAAGCACTTACTCAAGCTATTTCTCCAGCCTCTATCCTCATCCTTCAAGGAATCCTCATTACCTTACTATAAAAAAAACTGCCTCATGGCGGCTGGAGAGATGGCTCAGTGGTCAAGAGCACCAATGCTCTCCCAGGGGTCCTGAGTTCAAATCCCAGCAACCACATAGTGGCTCACAACCATCTGTAATGGGATCTGATTCCCTCTTCTGGTGTGTCTGAAGAAAGCTACTGTGTACTCATAATACATTAAACAAAATCGTAAAAGAAAAATATCTGCCTCATGCAAAATTTACTATTCCTGTATGTTTTTGTTTTGTTTTGTTTTTTGTTTTTCAAGGCAAGGTTTCTCTGTATTGCTCTGGCTGTCCTGGAACTCACTTTGTAGACCAGGCTGGCCTCGAACTCAGAAATCCGCCTGCCTCTGCCTCCCCAGTGCTGGGATTAAAGGCGTGCGCCACCACGCCCAGCTCTATTCCTGTATGTTTTTTTTTAAATTTTTAAAGATTTATTTTATTTATTATATTAAGTACACTGTAGCTGTCTTCAGACACTCCAGAAGAGGGCGCCAGATCTCGTTACGGATGGTTGTGAGCCACCATGTGGATGCTGGGATTTGAACCTATCACCTTTGGAAGAGCAGTCAGGCGCTCTTACCCGCTGAGCCATCTCACCAGCCCTCCTGTATGTTTTTTAACACTTGTGACTCTTACCTATCTTTAAGTTCTAGCTCAAAGCTATTCCATAAAGGGCTAAGTAACACTACTCTTATGGTCTTCATAGTGAAGTTATACTCCAGTTTGTTGGCATTTATTCTGGCCCTACTATCCAGTCAGCTTTTAATATCCGTCAGTTAATTTGACAAGAGATCTCATTCCATGTAATGCTTTGTTCCCATATAGATGTCCTGCACTGTAAAAACCCAAATACCCACAACTCCCTTCTAAGCCATTCACCCATATCTTATCTAGTCCAAAGAAAGTTACTATCTAGGGACTCATTTCTGAGTTTACAAGTGGGTTAAGAAGTCTATAAAGTACCGGATGGTGGTGGTGCACGCCTTTAATCCCAGCATTCAGGAGGCAGAGGCAGGCGGATTTCTGAGTTTGAGGCCAGTCTGGTCTACAAAGTGAGTTCCAGGACAGCCAGGGCTATACAGAGAAACCCTGTCTCAAAAAACCAAAAAAGGGGCCGGGCGTGGTGGCGCATGCCTTTAATCCCAGCACTCGGGAGGCAGAGGCAGGCGGATTTCCGAGTTCGAGGCCAGCCTGGTCTACAGAGTGAGTTCCAGGACAACCAGGAATACACAGAGAAACCCTGTCTCGAAAAACCAAAAAAAAAAAAAAAAAAAAAGTCTAGAAAGCAAGGTGAGATGGCTCGGCAGCAGGTGTAGATCCATCCTGACAACCTGAATCTGATCTTGGAAACCCACATGGCGGAGGATCAAGTCCATAAGTGTACAATCTACACATACAATTGTAAAAATAACAAAACTGTGCTAGGCACAATGTACAGTAGCCTGCTCTCGGTAGTTTACAGTAGACACCTCCTGAAGTTCCTCAGTAATCAATCACTCTGTCTAACCTAGCATTAGAATCATGCAAACCTAGAATTGTTCTGTGGAGTGTAACAGAAGGTTCTAGGCAATCAGCGAGGGCCATGTGTCTGAGATCATTTGCTTTTAAGAGTTGTGTTCTCTAAGCCGGGCATGGTGGCGCACGCATTTAATCCCAGCACTTGGGAGGCAGAGGCAAGTGGATTTCTGAGTTCGAGGCCAGCCTGGTCTACAAAGTGAGTTCCAGGACAGCCAGGGCTATACAGAGAAACCCTGTCTTGAAAAACCAAAAAAAAAAAAAAAGAGTTGTGTTCTCTGGAAGACTACGGGTTGGATCATGGCACACATATCCTCAGTTCTATTAGCAAATGTTCCTAAGTCCCTTTAACATTAAAATTGTAAAGAGGCCAGCATGGTGGAGCACACAGAAGACAAGCAGGGAATCTGAGTTCAAAACAAGCTTGAATCTACACAGTAAAATCCTGTCTCTAAAGAAACAAAATCTAATTGGTAACTTTAAAATGTAATTTTGAAATGGTAGAAGAAAAAAGCATTTTATAACTTGACTTGAATTTATAACATTTGAGAACATTTATGGCCCAACTGTCTCAAAACTGTTTATCCTTAACCTAAAAACATTTTAGTTCAAGCTCCCTGATATTTAGGGTAAAGAGCTAAATATTACATTGGTCATTTTCCTATTCCCAATCTCTCTACCTCTTTGATCTATATTTATTGTTTTCCTTTAGTTGTAAAGTCATCTCCACAATTCTCAACCTTTTACCATGATCTGAACATATTAAATGCAAACGTTAAACAACAAAAAAAATTTTTTTGAGGCTGGTTTTACACTAGTCCAGGTGGTCTTTAAGCCCAGTGACCCTCCTCCCATAACCTCCCTGGTCCTAGGTGTGAGCCTTCACTCCCAACACACATTCCATACATTTTAAACTAACAGGTCATTATGCCAGGACTGGTGGCACAGGCCAGCAATCCAAACTATCTACTCAACAATGAAGCTAGAGCAGGAGAACTGCTCGTTCAGGACAAGATCTGCCTGAACTAAGTGAAGGCCTGCCTCACAAAGTTGGCCAGCATGGCGATGTGTCTCAATGCTGTGCTCAAGAGGCAAAGGCAAATCTCTGAGTTTAGGTCAGCCTGGTCTACAAGTTCAGGAACAGGCAGACTACATAGAAAGAAGAAAAGAAAAGAAAAGAAAAGAAAAGAAAAGAAAAGAAAAGAAAAGAAAAGAAAAGAAAAGAAAAGAAAAGAAAAGAGAAAAGGCCCCAGGATGTGGTGGTGCATGCCTTTAGCAGTTGGGAGGCAGAGGCAGGCGGATTTCTGAGTTCGAGGCCAGCCTGGTCTACATAATGAGTTCTAGGACAGCCAGGGCTACACAGAGAAACCCTGTCTTGAAAAACCAAAAAGATTAATTTATAATAATGCTTGTTTTACCCACCAGCTTTTCTACCCAGTCTTTGTTCCCAAAATAAGGCTCCGAGACTTCACTATTTATGAGTAAATGCCTAGGTCATAAGCTTTGGCCCCCTGCCCCCACTAGCTCACAACTTATGTCCCACCTTCTAACCCTGCCTCAGCTAATCGGTCATCGGTTTTATTGACAGGTGATGCTTCTACAGATTCTCTACAGCACACTGTGTATGCACTTGTTTATACATGTTCCACATCCATGATTCACCCTAGTGCCTCCCAAGGAGATACCAATCCCCCTGGAACTAGAGTTACAGGTCGTTGTGAATTGTCTAATGTAGACAGGAATTAAAGTAGGAAGAGCAGGCTTTTAACCACAGAGGCATCTCTCCAGTTTCTGTAATTTTTTTATGTTGTGACAAGGTTTCCCTGTGCACCCCTGGCTATCCTGAAGTTACACTGGCCTAAAATTTGAGAGTAGCCTGTTCATGCTGTCCAAATGCTGGGATCAAAGGCATGCATGAACAGCTACCACACCAGTCTGTAGGAAAGAAAGGATCACCCTATGTATTCCAGGTTAATCTTTTTTTTGGGGGGTGGGGGGTTGGAGACATGGTTTCTCTGTATAGCCCTGGCTGTCCTAGATCTCACTTTGTAGACCAGGCTGGCCTTGAACTCAGAAATCTGCTTGCCTCTGCCTCCGAGAGCTGGGATTAAAGGCATGGGCCATCATGACAGGCACCAGGTTAATCTTGAACTAGCTGTATATTATACTAGCTGTATAGTACAATAGTGTTGACTAATAACTCTCCTGCCACTATTCATGTGAGTGTTGGCACTACAGACCAGCATGCCCTATCACATCCAACTTAAATTGTGTAATTCTAAGGCCTAAAATAGAATACCTTGTTTTTAAGAGAGGTTTACTGTGTAACCCAGGCTGGCTTTGAATTTACATCAATAACCCTGCCTCAGGCTCACATGTGCTGGAATTATAAAAGTTTTGAGTGGTGGCGCATGCCTTTAATCCCAGCACTTGGGAGGTAGAGGCAGGAGGATTTCTGAGTTCGAGGCCAGCCTGGTCTACAAAGTGAGTTCCAGGACAGCCAGAGCTACAGAGAAACCCTGTCTCGAAAAACAAAAACAAAAACAAAAACAAAAAAAAAAGAAAAGCACTGTTTAGATAGAATCCTACCTTCATCTGCTTCTATATCCTTCTTCCACAAGCAAATGACTTTTTTTGGTCTCTGGTCCTAGGGACTAAACCTAGGGTCTCGGATATGCAGGAGAGAATAGGACGAATAGGCAGCAACCATAACACGTATAGAACTTTAATCTTCCAACTAACCTGTATTCTCTCTTACAAACAAATACAAGAAAAAACGTACAAAGAAGATCATTGTGTTCTTTCATTTTTACAAAAGGATCTCACTATGTATATGTTGCCCTGGCTAGCCTGAAAATCAAAGAGACCCATCTGCCTCTACCCCCAACCCCCATATGCAGGATTAAAGACACCTGCCACCCCAGCAAGATTGCTCTTTTCAGAGCTATGGGTGTAGCTGGTTAAGAGACCTTGCCTAGCCAGGCAGTGGTGAACACCCTTAATCCTAGTACCTAGGAGGCAGAAACAGGAGAGTTAAGACCAGCCTGGTCTACAGAGACCCTACCTTAGAGGGCAAGGAGGAAAGCTTGCCTAATATGCACACGCAATGGATATAATCCCAAGCATCACATAAAGCAGATATGGAGCTTGCCTGTAATCCCATCTTCAGGGGCAGAAAGAATAAAGAGTTCAAGGTCACCCGTAACTACATACCTGGCTTTCTGAGCATAAACCTAAATAAACTCATTCAAAAATAAATAAATAAAATGAAAATAAAATCAGAGGACATTAAAAAAAACTGCATATTTTACTCAAAACCATGCTTACTGGTGATTATGTAACTAAATAATAACAATGGATGTTTACACACCAATGATTTTTATAAATGTGCCAGCCCAAATGTTTAGTAACTTCAATAGACAAACAGTTATCATTGAATGTAAGGTTAAAAAAAAATGCTGGGCCAGGTAGTGATGGCGCATACTTTTAATCCCAGCACTCATGAGGCAGAGGCAGGCGGATTTCTGAGTTCGAGGCCAGTCTGGTCTACAAAGTGAGTTCCAGGACAGCCAGGGCTATACAGAGAAACCCTGTCTCGAAACACCCCCCCCACACCCCCCAAAACAAAACAAAACAATGCTGGACTTAAAGTACAGTGATGTGTTAAGCACAGCCTACTAATAGTAATTAGAAAACAAAAGTAGCTCATCTTGGGAATCTTAGTAAATGCATTTATTCAAAGGATTGATAAGCAGCTATTGAAATAGAAAAATAAAATTCTAATCCTTGTCATACCCTTCTTAAACTATCAACTTTAAAGTCACTTATCTACGGCTAAGTGGTTAGTTCACGTCAAATCTGATCGGTATCTTTGTCGAGCTGGTTAGTATGTAGTCTCATCTTAGGTGGATAGTTTAGAAAGAGTTTATATTTTCGTTTTCGATCCGTGTCGTTGTCATGAGAAATTGTAGGAGGTTACTGCTGCAGTACTGCCCAGCAAGCTGCATTCCTAACTTCCTCTGCTTCGGACCCTGCTGTGCCTGTGTGTGTGTGACAGCTGTATGTCTGCATGTGTGTGTCTGTGTGACGGGAACTGATCCTCAGGAACAGGAGCTGCAGTGAGCTGCCATGGGCTTTTTGGGAATTGAACCCTGCACCTCTTTCTTAACCACAGAGAGATCACTGCAACCCCACCTTTTCATAGTTGAGATATTAACATTTGTCAAGTCTTTTTCTGTTAATCTCAACTTTAATACTGTTATAAGTTATTAGTGCTTCCATATACAATCACTCCAGATCACTGTTCCCAACACTAGAACTAAGACTCAATTCAGACAGTGCTTCCTAGTTCATGTGAACTCTATAGTTGCCGTCAGCAAGCTCCATGTGTTCAGTCCCCTTGCTCCTTTACTGATCACTTGTCTTTGAGCTCCCTTTTTCCCAGCAGCCAGTCCTAGCACCACCACCACTCCTGCGTATCTGTGAACACTGCCTACTCACTTGCTTCTTTAGGACAAGGGCACTTCTCCATCAGTTGTTTGAAATGACCAAGAATGGACCTCTAGCTCTCTATCCTAAAGTCTTGTCACAGCCATAAACCAAGCCAGCTTTAGGCAATGCTATCAATAAGGTTAAAAATTCTAAATGGTAATAATTACATTATGCTTTTGAATCAATTAGGATTTAGGGTTTTTTTTTTTTTTTTTTTTTTTTTTTTTTTTTTTTTTTTTTTTTTTTTTTTTTTTTTTTTTTGAGACAAGGTTTCTCTGTTATAGCCTTGGCTGTCCTGGGACTCTGTAGACCAGGTGGCCTCGAACTCAGAAATTCATTTGCCTCTGCCCCCCAAGTGCTGGGATTAAAGGTGTGCATTGGATTGCGATTTTTATGCATGACCTTGAACCTCCCAAGGTTTGAGATTAAAGGTATTCACTACCACTGCCCAGCCACCTTGAACCATTTAACTTTTAAATTTCATCAGGAGTAAATCAATTACCTTACAGGCTTTTAATGACAGCTATAGGAAAACATGTGTAACTGCTCTTGGTACACAACAGAAACAAACAAAACTAGGGTCTTCCCCACCAACCCATTTACCTGCAAAGCACCAATAGCTGCACTCTGGAAGCGCAGATCTGTTTTGAAGTCCTGAGCAATTTCTCGCACCAGACGCTGAAAGGGGAGCTTGCGGATCAGAAGTTCAGTGGACTTCTGATAGCGTCTGATTTCACGGAGTGCCACAGTACCAGGCCTAAAAAGTTAACATTTAAGAAGCTGTTACTAAGCCTATATGACATAAAAAGTAGTCAGCTTTAAAGAAATGCAGTAATTTTTCAAAAAGATCCACTCAACTATTCTTCAACACCAAATTTCACAGATCAGTTTTATGACCTGAATATTCAATCCTGTTAAGAAAAAGATCACCTTTAAAATCAAAAAAGCACGATAAGGCAGTTTATCAAAGTCATATATTCATTTTCACTTTCATGCAAATGTACTCATCAATCTGTGCTAAGACCTGAGACTGAGCTGAGACTGAGCTGGCTGTGGGGTTCACACTGCTAAGAGCTGAGACTGAGCTGGCTGTGGGATTCACACTGCTAAGACCTGAGACTGAGCTGGCTGTGGGACTCACTGCTAAGACCAGAGACTGAGCTGGCTGTGGGATTCACACTGCTAAGACCTGAGACTGAGCTGGCTGTGGGACTCACACTGCTAAGACCAGAGACTGAGCTGGCTGTGGGATTCACACTGCTAAGACCTGAGACTGAGCTGGCTGTGGGACTCACACTGCTAAGACCCGAGACTGAGCTGGCTGTGGGATTCACACTGCTAAGACCTGAGACTGAGCTGGCTGTGGGACTCACACTTGTACCAGAGCTCAGGGTGCAGAGGCATGAGGTGTGACAAGAGCCTCATGTACACACCAAGTCCCAGGCAAGCCTGGGTTACATGAGCCCTGCCCTTTAAACATATAAACCTTGGGAACACATTAGCTATTCTGCTGTTGGTAAAGGCTGCCCAGTCTTTCTGAGGTTGGCATCACTCTCCTTTGGCCCATCTAAGACTTATATAATTCAACATTTCACTTCAGTGGGTTTTATCTCCTAGCATTCTAGCATCAGTCATAACTACATTTGAAAACTTGTTTGTAGTTTTTTTTCTTACGAAAAAATTTCTTTAATCCTAGCACTTGGGAGGCAGGCGGATTTCTGAGTTCCAGGACAGCCAGGGCTACACAGAGAGACCTATCTCGAAAAACAAAAACAAACAAACAAACAAACCAAAAAAAAAAAAAACAAAAAAAAAGAAAAAGAAAGAAAGAAGAAATTTCTTTCTGCCCCCCCCCCCAGCAGGGTTTCTATGAAATAGCCCTGGGTGGTCTTGAATTCAGAGACCTGCCTGCCTGTGTGCTGCAATTAAATGCCCCACCACTGCCCAGCCCCCCCAAAATGTTTTAAAGTTAATGCCTATAGAATTTTTTCTAATTCTGACTTATTTCTTCAACTCTGAGCTTTTCACTGTAAAATCTGTCTATGTAAATTTGGGCCACTTGTGCCCTCTATTGGCTGATGTCTTTAACAACACTGGCTATATCTAAATTAAATTAGGTAATAAAGGTGGGGAAAACCCCACCAAGTAAATATGACCAATGGGAACTTTACTGGTCTTCCCTATCATAAATTGTTACTTTACCACAAATGACGAGCTACCTAAAAAAGTGTGTGTATGACTTCACTAGTTAAAAAAAAAAAAAAAGGCTATTCAAAATATTAACGTGTTCTATTACTAGTTGACTATACTAGGGGGTTGGAGAGATTGCTCAGCAGATAAGAGCGCTAGCTGACTATACTATGTCTTTTTAGGCTTTTAGATCAGATTACAGCTTCAAATTTAATGTTATCGATCAAACTGAATACTAAGATACATATGTTCACAAACGAATATATGCATATATATTTGAGTAGTAATTATAATTCAAAAGAGAAACATTTTTCCCCATTGCAAAAAATATGACTCTTCCTGTTAAATCACAGGGACATACTGTTTAGTCTCTATCCCATTCCTCGCCCTTTTAGAAATACCTGTAACGATGAGGTTTCTTCACCCCTCCAGTAGAGGGCGCACTCTTGCGAGCGGCTTTTGTAGCCAGTTGTTTCCTGGGTGCTTTACCACCGGTGGATTTGCGGGCAGTCTGCTTTGTACGAGCCATGGTATGGACACCTCCTTACTTACCTATCAGTGTTTAAAAAAAAAAAAAACAAAAAAACATCGTATTCAACTAAAACATAACATTATTCCTGTCAGAAACCCCCTAATCTGGAAATTAATCAGTATGGGGGGGGCTGTTATATAATTAGTTTGGAAGGGCGCGGATTACATCTATTGCCCAAACACGATTTAAAACAAACTAGAAAATTGTCAGCATTTATACTCTATAAAGCTAATTCCGAGCGATAAAACAGCCAAAACTAGAGAGACGCCCCCCCATAGCTTTCGATCCAATTCCTTTAATTAAAGTAGAAATTAGAAACGTCTGCAAACATTCGATCACAAACAAGTCAAATAAAGGAAGCCACAAAAACAGAAAGGTCGAGTCAAATTACGGCCCCCCCAAAAAGAAGAAAAGGAAAAAGAAAAAGGTTTCAGCGCCCCCCCCCGCTCGGTTTGCTGCCCCCCCCTCGCGCCTGGCAGTTGGATCGCTGTAAATATCTAAAAACATTCTTGAGGTTTGTTTCTTTATAGTTATGTTGACAAAAAGGCGTCTCGAAAGACAAGAACAACAGCCATCGCCAGGGAGCATTCCACAAAGCCCGTCCCCCTCCCGGGCTTCGCTATGGAAGCCGACTGCCCCGCACCCAGGCTTAATTAGCGCTCGACACCGGCCGCCCGGCCCACCCAGCACCACATAAACTTTTGGTTCTGCCTCCCCTGGGTCCCTAGGTTCGGGGTACCCGACCTGCCCGTCTCGGTCCCCGCACCCCGCGCTGGCAGCGAGCGACTCGGCTCCCCAAGACTAGCACAAAATGGAAACAATTGGAAAACGTATCCGATTCCCTTCCAGAGAGACAAACAGCAAATCGTTCGAAAATACCCCATCCCCTGCCACGTGCCGCTCTCCAAAAATGCAAAAGTTCTTTTTTTGTTTTCTGCATTTCATATGCATCAAGTTTCTTTTTCTCCAAAAAAGGCAAAAAAATGTTCTTAAAATTTTTTTCCTTCCATTTTAAAATGGGGAAGAGAGAAACGGGGGGAAAAAATATGGTCGGTGACCAGAGAAGAGAGACAAGATGGTGAAGCTCAGGCACAACTGTGGGGAGGCAGCAAAAAGCGAGTTAGCCCGGGGTGGAAAGCGGCGGCGATTTTACCCCCTTTGCGCCCGAAAAACTGGGGCCTGGGACCCGGAGGCGGCAGTTAAGAGGCTCGCGCGGGACATGGTGAAGGTCTGGGGTCCCGGGAAGGGGCAGAGGAAGGGATTTCACCGAAGAAAGAGGAGCCCGCGGCGCCGGAGGGAGACAGGCTCGACGCCGCGGCCGTGCCACTGCTGGGCTGAGACGGAGAGACGGGGGAGCCGCCGCCGCCGCCCGCGGAAGGCAAACTCGGTCCCCATCTCCATTTCTGCGCCAAAAAGTTTGCGGGTCGAGCCCGGGGGGGCTGTGGGTGCCTCCATGGGCCCCTACAAGGCCGACGGCGAGCGGGGCCAGGCTCCGGGAAAGCGGGCAGACGGAGAAACTTACCCCCCTTCTCCTTCGGCTGGAGCTCGGCAAGCGAGAGGCGGCGCTGGCGTTAGAGAGCGGCGGCGGCGCGGCGAAGGCAGCGAACACAATTGAAAGATGGCTGACACCGAGGCTTTCCCCTACACACGCCGCCCCGCCCCGCGCCGCGCGCCAGCCAATCACACACAATGGAGGGAAGGCTCGGCCCCGCCCAGGGCCCCCGCGCGCTCCGCCCCTCCCCTCCCCCCGCGCGCTCGTTCGCTGGCGCGCGCTCGCTCCTCCCCCGCGCGCCGCCCGCCCATTCCTCCCGCCGCCTCTCGCGGTGTGTACAAACACAAAAGACACGCCGAGGGGCCGCGGGGCCCGGCGAGGGGCCGTCTGCCCTGGTCCGTCCCCGGCCCGCAGCCGCTCCCCGCCGGGCGCAGGGGTCACAATGAGCCCCCAAAGCCCAGCTTTGGGGTGCACAGCGGGGGGTGTGGGGGCGGGGAGGGCGGCGCGGGCTGCGGCTCTGCGCCGGGCCTGCGGGGGGAGGGGCACCGCCCCCGCGCGCGCCCCCGAGGTGCCCGGCTCGTGTGGGGGCGGGGAGAAGGCCGCGACCAGACGGTCGCCGCGCCCCAGTTGAAAACGCGCCCGAGCGGGAAGCTGGCAAGTGGAAGCTCCAGTCCCGCGCCCACTTTCGGACCGCGCGGCGCGCCAGGGGCGGGGGACCCGCGGGCCTCTTCCCGCCAAGCGCGGGCTGGTTCGGAGGCTCGGGCCAAGTCGCCTGAGGACAAGTTGGTCGCAGACTCGAGCCCCGGGAGAGGCGGGGCAGCCTGCGGGGCAGTGCGGAGACTGCCAGCGCGTCGCTGGTGGTGGCACCGGGGTCCGAGGTACAGGGCTCGTCCTCTTCCTAGGCAGCGGTTCTTGGTGCAAGATGGCTGTTATTTAGTAAGCCTCTGAGACAATGTGCACCACAGCTGTAGCAGTCTAAGGCAGAGTAGGCCTTTCCACCCCTTTGCTGTTGGAGGAGCGCTGCAGAAATCTCGTGACATAAGAGTCTAATGTCAGTTACAGGAGGCTGAAACGGCAGGTAGAAGGAAAAGCTGTTTCCCGCTTTCCTCCTGCCCAGTAGCTTGGGTAACAGACTGCATAGCTCAAGTTCTCATTAAGTGACCCACAAACATCTGAACCGTCCCCAGATGGTATTGACCAGGCTCCACAACTCTGGTTGAAGGCTTTTGGTAGAGGAGTCACGAAGGTCCCATAGGGTACTGATGAAGGACAGTACTATATGTGTAATCTGAAGACCTCTCAAAAGCAGTCTTATCATAAACATTATCCTGAAACAGATATGTGGAAATCAGATATGAGAGAAGAAATGGATTTGTCCAAGGTCACTGAAATGAGGAACAGACCCTAGAGAAAAAAAGAAAAACCCAGGCCTCCTGTTCCATTATTATTTAATGAGTGTTAAGTGTTGATGAACACATGCAATCTGCGATACTACCCTAAATGCACATATGCAGAAAACCCTCCACAGAGCTGTCAGTGGAGAATTCCTATAATTTGAGCCAAGAAGCATTTTTTTCCCCTCTTGCTTGTTTGTGTTTTGTTTTCAGGAAACTAAAATATTTGTTGCTGGATTTATCCAAGAAGGCTGTTACATATCAATTGAATCAGACATATCTTCAAGAAATGCTAGCGTGTCATAGATAGTACTTTCTATGTACGCTAGGTTTCCTCATACATTCTTCCTGGCTTTAAGCAGATATTTCTAAGAGGTGGAAGGACCTTTTTCAAGGATTCTTAAGGGGCACCAGAGGTTAGTCTTTTGTTGTCTTAGAGTCTCCCCGGGTAGCTCTTGGTTTAGCCTGGAACTGATATGTAGACCAGCAGGCTAGCCCCCACCTCACAGGGATCTGCCGAAATGCTGGGATTAAAGGTGCATGCCAACACCCCCAGACTCCACTCCTGGAGCTCAGTCACCCCTCAATGTTTGGAGTTTATGGTAATGGAAAGAGGGGAGCAAAAGCTTAAAATCAGGTTAAAATCTTTGCCTAGAATTATGGCCGCTAATTAAGATTTGCTTATAAGTGAAAGGCTAGGATAATTGCCAAAGCTAAATGTGATGGTGCCTGCCTGTAATCCCAGCAGTTCAGAAACAGACCCAGAAGGACCGTTGGGAGTAGGAGGTTAGCCTGACCTCTGCACGGCCTTCCAAACCTGTTAAGCCTACATGGGAAGACCATATCAAAAATTCAAAAACAAAAAATGTCAATCACTCCATTCTCCTTTGTTCAACAAGCACACACACACACAAAATGCTGCCTGTTGATGTTTCTTGAACACTTACCACCCTTTTCTTTGAGGTGTTGATTTAAGTCTGTCATTTGTTTGTTTATGGTCTGTTTCCTGCCAGTAAGAATATAAACTCTAGGCTGGGCGTGGTGCCGCACGCCTTTGATCCCAGCATTCAGGAGGCAGAGGCAGGCGGATTTCTGAGTTTGAGGCCAGCCTGGTCTACAAAGTGAGTTCCAGGACAGCCAGGGCTATACAGAGAAACCCTGTCTCGAACCCCTCCCACCCCCCCAAAAAAAAACTCTAGGGCCGGGCGTGGTGGCGCACGCCTTTAATCCCAGCACTCGGGAGGCAGAGGCAGGCGGATTTCTGAGTTCGAGGCCACCCTGGTCTACAGAGTGAGTTCCAGGACAGCCAAGGCTACACAGAGAAACCCTGTCTCAAAAAACCAAAAAAAAAAAAAAACAAACAAACAAACAAAAACAACTCTAGGAATACTGTTGTCTGTTTCTTCTACTGAAGCATTGCCCTGCCGCATACATACTAACGCATTGGGTTGGAGTCCTTTTCCTATTAGCTTTAACCATTAGGAAATCTCATCCATTCCATGGAAGTTGTCATACACAAAGGTAGACGAAATAGCACAATTAACTCCCGTGTACCCATTATATTCACCTGGACCAATTTTGTGTTCCACCTGCAATGTTTGTGTTTCTCTTTTGACAGGGTTTCACTGTGAAGCTCAGACTGGCTTTGAACTCATGATCCTCTGCCTCACTCTGGCATAGGCCATGACAACCCAGCTCTGGTGAGCCTTTGGAATCTCATAACCTATAGATTCTCCCTGTGTTCATACTTTGTTAAAAAGCATGCCATTCGTCCTGTGGTCTCAGATCCTCACTTTTCTCCAAAACTCTTCTCTTCTTGCCCAAAAAATAGTATTATCTGTTAAGGTCCTCCATGCTACCAGTGAGAACCACCTCCTAGACAGTCCTCTGACCATCCATGACGGCCTCATGCTGGCCAGGTAGCTTCTCTGACCCTCCCAGGCACTGAGAAACGTGAGCCAATACACTTGAGTCTTGTTTTTGTTTTTTCAAGACATGATTTCTCTGTGCAAGTCTGAGCTCCACCTGCCACTGCCTCCCAGGTGCTGTGGTTGAAGGCCTGTGCCACCACGGCTCTGGCCTCACTTGGTTTTGTATTGTGCCAGGGATCAAACCCAGCACTTTGTTCTAAGAAAGCACTCTGCCAACTGAGTTCCACCTTCAGCTCTGTCTTCCCTTTCTTTATTAGCCAATGCAATCTTGGGATGGGATAGGATTTAAAGCTAATAACCTGAGTCTGATCCCCAATAAAACAGTTTTTTAAAGTATATACTAAATACAGTTAAACTTTTTTTTTTTTTGAGACAGTATCTCAACGTAACCCAGGCTGGCCTGAAACTCAATATACAGCTAAGGATGATTTGTCTTTAACTCCCTCCTTCCACCTCCCCAGAGCTAGGATTACAAATGTATACCCACCATACCTAGTTTTATTTGGTTCTGGGGCTCAAACCCAAGGCTTCTTGAATGTCAGTCAAGCACTCTACCAACTGAGCTCAGTCACCAGCTAAAATTTTTAAGGGGTATTGAATTTTTTTCTTTTATTTTTACTTTATTTTATGGGTATTGAGGTTTTGCCTGTGTGTATACATTACTCTCATGTTCAGAAGACACCAGCTCCCCCAGGGATGGTTCTAAGCCACTATGTGGTCACTGAAAATCGAACCCGAGTCTTCCGGAAGAACAGCTAGTTCTCTTAACCACTGAACCATCTCTCCAACCTCCTACAGGCTATATTAAAATAATGATACAGGTCAAGTTGTAGAATGTTTAGGAGTAGTCTGCAGCTGCTGGGGGGAGTACCTGGTAGGAAGTAGGAGATGTAGGTCTGAACCAGCCCTGCATGCTTTCATTTGGGGCTATCCCATGCTCCCGTGGTGTCCCTCAGGCTCCTTGGCCATGCTGGGTTATGATCTCTGCTTCATAGACTTAGGGCAGGGAACTAAGCCAGAGCACCTTCCTGGCTATACTCAGTGCTCCATTTGAACTCAGCCAGAGCTGCCCCTCATCTGTTTCCCTACACAGTGAGGACCAAGGGACACAGAGTAAGCCTGCCCTGCTCAGGCTGATCTCCAGTGAGCATCCCCAGTTGGGGCTACTCCCAATCAAAGACACTGGTTCCAAGTAAGGAGGAGGTCCTATCTTCTGGCACCTGTGTGTGCCATAGTGCAGGCCTCTGGGCTGCCCTGTGCCTCTGTCTCTTGTCATTCCTCAGCTACCTCTGCACCTGGTCGTCCTCACTCCACCCTCACGTGAAGCTCTGTGGATTTCTATGCTGATTTCCATCTTAGAAACATAGCAGCCGGTGTGTGTGTTAGCTGGACTGAGGTCTTTTCTCTTGATTGTGAGTTTAACAAGAGGTACCTGTGGTTTAAATACTGTTCTCTGTCAGCTTACACCAAATCTGCCTATAGAGTCATCTATAAAATGTGCCTCCCCTCCTCCCCCAGGCTATCCAAATGTGAAAAACTGGGCCCCTCAGAGTCTGGTGTGTTTTATCAGCAGGTGGAGTGTTACACAACCATTTCACCAGGGCAAACCATCACCATTTATGTTCCATCAGTCTCGGAACTGAGTGACTGATGGCTTCTGCTTCTGCCATTCTTTCCAGCTCAGACTTCCTTGGATGGTAACTGCTCACAGAGTAAACTAGAGATACCCTCCAGAAATCTATAAATGAAGACACATGGTTCATCCTGGCCCAGCTTAAATGAACTGGAAAAGTGTGGGTCTGCCTTGAGTGATGGAAAAAAATTTTTTTTGAGACAGAAACTCATTGTACTCCTAGCTAGCCTCTAACTTAACAGCCTCAAGTTCTGGGATTATAGGTGTGCCCTGCCTATAGTGAATCCGTATGACCATAGTGGACCCAGGTACACACAGGGTTATAATGAAACTCTTCTTTCCTACCTTCTACTTGAGATGCTGAGACTGAAATCCAAGGCTTCATAGACACTAAACAAGCTCTCACCACTGAGCTTAACAACTGGTTAAGGTAAGAAGAGAAATGTTTAAACCTAATTGTTTTTTAACCTACAAATTAAAAAGAAGCAGGTAAACGCTACAGGAAAAGTGTCATCGTGAGCACAGAAGACTGTCTCTCTTTAAGAAGTATTCCCTAAGTAGTGGGGGCATACAACTTTAATCCCAGCTCTGGAAGGCAGAGGCAGGAAGATCTCTGTGAGTGCAGGGCCAGCCTGCTCTAAATAGTAAATTCCAAGACAGGGAATGTAGAGAGATCATGTTTCAAAAGAGAAAAAGAAAGTATTTCCTAAATTGAGTGTGGTGCAGCCTGCCTTTGGTCCCAGCACTCAGGGCAGCAGCATCCATAGTACGTGAGAACTTGTCACAAGTATTCTCTTTTTTACTAAAAAGTATAAAAAGTAATGGCAGTGCCAGGCGGTGGTGGCGCACACCTTTAATCCCAACTTTGGGAGACAGAGGCAGGTGGATCTCTGAGTTCGAGGCCAGCCTGGTCTACAGAGTGATTTCCAGGACAGCCAGGGCTACACAGAGAAACCCTGTCTCCAAGAAGTAAAATCAAACAAAATATGCATTATGTATCATTACACTTTCTTCTAATGGACCTCCCTTCCCCGCTGTCCTCCCCATGCCCCTGGTCTCACCACCTCCATCATGTCCTTTTTCCAATGGTCCCCCTTCTGCTCATGTCATAGGTGTCCAATTGCCTCTTAGAAGTATCCCCCTTGATCTGGGCATGATGACACACACCTACAGTCTCAGCACTAGGGAGGCAGAGGCTGGAGAGTAAGTTTTAAGTCAGCCTGGGCTACATAGCGAGGGATGGAGAGATAGCCCAGTAGTTACAGGTACTGGCTACTCTTTCAGAGGAACCCTTTTCAATTCTCATCCTGTCACGGCTCACAACGGTCTGTGTTTCCTAGTCCCAAGGGATCCATGCCCTCTTCTGGTCTCTAAGTCACCAGGGGTACACATGATGCACAGATAACACACACAGTCAAAACATAAAATAAATACAAAATTTAAAAATAGACAAAAAAAATCCTTTTTTTTTTCTCCACAGGGTTTTTCTGTGTAGCCCTGACTGTCCTGGAACTCACTCTGTAGACCAGGCTGGCCTCGAACTCAGAGATCCACCTGCCTCCACCTCCCAAGTGTTGGGATTAAAGGTGTGTGCCACCACTGCTCAGCTCAACTTTTCTTTCTTATCCAAGAATCAGACTAATTGTCCAGGTTCAAGAAATGCAGGGGTATAGCTCAGTGTTAGAAGACAACCAGAGTGCAGGAATCACTGGATTCTGTCCCAACACTGCTAAGAAAGAAAGGAGGAAAAAGGAAGGAAAAAAGATAGGAAATAAAGCAGGTTTGGTCAGCGCTGACTTTTGTTGCGGGGATTGAGTTTCTCTGTAGGCCTGAGAGTGAAACTGGAGCTCAGCGGCGGCCACACAAACAAGAACTTGGGTTACCTGGAACCCCAAAAGCACCTGCTGTTGTTTTCCTTAGTAGTCAAAGCAATTGGGTTCTCATTTTTCTAATATCAGAACAGAAAATCAGAGGCTGGAGAGATGGCTCAGTGGTTAAGAGCTCTTGCTGCTCCTCCAGAGGACTCAAGTTCAGTTCCCAGCACCCACATCAGATGGTTCACAACCTGTGAATCCAGGCTCTCTGCAGAGGTTGGGGGATCCAGCTCCCTCTTCTATCCCCATAAGAGACCTGCACACAGTGGTACCCCCCCATACAATATAAAACTATACGATACAATACAGTACATTGCAATACAAGGTATTAAGAAAATAAAATGTTGGTTGTGGTGGTCTAAGTTTGTGATCTCAGCACCCTGGAGCTGGAGTGATGGAGGCAGCCTGAAACAGCGGTACATACCTGTAACCTGAGCACTTCAAGGCAGAGGCTAGCCTAGGTGACATACAACCCTATCTCAAGCTGTCCACCACCAAAACACTTAGAGAATAAGGCAGGCCTGGTGGTCCAGGTATCCCAGCTACTCAGGAGGACCAAGAGTTCAAGGCCAGCCCGAGCAATTTATTAATAAAACTGTCTCACAAAACAAAACAAAACTCTGAAATGGACCAGAACAAGCTTGGTGAGTTAAAAGTTAGCAAGCGTTTAGGACCTGAATTCAGACTCCAAACACCCATGTTAAAGGCAGATACTGCAGCAACGTGTCTGTAAAGTACAAGGTAAAGTAAAGAGAGGCAGGTCCGAAGCTCACTGAGCAGTGCCCCAGGTTCATGGAGAGACTCCATCTCAAAAGATAAGGTGGAGAGCAATTGAAGAAGAGCCAAGTTTGACCTCTGCCCTCTACACTCAGCCCTGTGCACACAGACACATGTTTATCATGCACATGTACAATATCTGAAACCACATATGTTAGCTCACATTATCTATAGTATTAAGAATTCTTCCTTCCCTCCCTCCCTGTCTTTCTGACAGAGTCTTACTATGTAGCTCATGCTGGTTTAGAACTTACCATCTTCCTGCCTCGGGCTTTCAAATGCCAGTGTTTCAGGCATGTGCCACCTGTTAACATGCCACCCATGTTTACAGCTACCCAAACTGGCCCTTTACCAGCTTCATTTGATTAAAGTTGAAGTTATTAGAAATATGTGTTTTAAATCTTAAAAGTAGCCACATTCAATATTTTTTACCTTATAAGAATTGGCAGCTGGATGTGGTGGAGCATGCTTTTGATCCCAGCACTCTGGAGGCAGGGGCAAATTGATCTCTGAGTTGGAAGTCAGCCTGGTCTACAGAGTGAGTTCCAGGACAGCCAGGGCTACACAGAAAAACCTTGTGTCAAAAAAAAAAAAAAGATAAATATTTGGAAAAAATATTCAGTTTTGTTAATCCTCAGGGTGATGCAAATAACACTGTTTTGAAGGCTGATGAGAGGGCTCAGTGGGTAAGGGGGCTTGCTGCCAAGCATGAGGACATAAGTTTTATCCCCAGGAGATAATCTACTCCGAGAGGTTGTGCTTTGACCTCCACATGTGTGCTGTGCACTGTTCTCTTCATTTTCAAGCATGTGAAGCAAAAAATCAGCATTCTTTTGAGGTCACGAACCTTGTGTCTTGTCCCACTGTGTGGCCTGGGCATGTTCACAAACTCCACCATACACTTCCAGGATGACACACAATGTGTCTTTAAAGTGATGTCTTTCAGGTACTTACAGGCTTTTCAGATATGCATACCCCTGATACTCAGCAATTTCTCTGATGCTCTTGAAGTGAAACCAAAGATTTGAACCCTGCCTGTCCTGGAATTGGCTCTATAAATAAGGCTGGCCTTGAGCTCAGAGATCTGCCTGCCTATGCCTCCTTAATGCTGGTATTAAAGGCATTAACTCTGTCATCTCTGTCTGGAATGATTTGAATTTCTTTTTCTTTTTTTTTTTCTTCCCCCCTCCCCCTTTTTTTGGTTTTTCGAGACAGGGTTTTCCTGTGTAGCCCTGGCTGTCCTGGAACTCACTTTGTAGACCAGGCTGGCCTCGAACTCAGAAATCCACCTGCCTCTGCCTCCCAAGTGCTGGGATTAAAGGCGTGCGCCACCACGCCCGGCTTGAATTTCTTGATTTGCATCATTTTATAGGGTTTCTATATCAAGACAGTAGGGAACCATGTTCATGGGTCACCTTAGGGTGTTTATACAGAGTCAGGGAAATCTATAGACCGTGTATATATAGGACATGAAAGTAAAAAGGGAACTCTAAAAAGAGAGGAAGACGAAGTGGAGGGGGAACAACAGCATAACCAGATATTTATGGTATGAGAGCAGAAGGGGGAACCATCTAAGGGGAAGAAGGAGCCAGGGGAGAAGAAATGAGTCCAGGGGAGGCAGTGGGTTTGAATAAAAACAAACTATAATTATATTTATATATATTACATATATGTAAGAATATATAAATGAAGCTCATTATTTTATATGCTGGCCTATATATATATAATTGTTGTTGTTTTGTTTTGTTTTTTTGTTTCTCCAGACAGGGTTTCTCTGTGTAGTCCTGGCTGTTCTGGAACTCACTCTGTAGACCAGGCTGGCCTCGAACTCAGAAATCAGCCTGCCTCTGCCTCCTGAGTGCTGGGATTAAAGGCGTGCGCCACCATGCCCGGCTCTAGCCAATATTTTTATTTGGCCAGTTTTTCTAGTGTGTTACATAAATATAGTAAAGAGATTCATAGGCTGGGCATTGTGGCACATGCTTTTGTTCCCAACACTCAGGAGACAGATGCAGGCAGATCTCAGCTTAGTCTAATAGGCTAGCTAGAGCTAGTAGGCTAGCTAAAGCTACTTAAGGAGACTCTGTCTGTAAAAAAAAATTACAAAAACCAGGCAGTGGTGGCTCATGCCTTTAATCCCAACACTTGGGAGGCAGAGGCAGGAAGATCTCTTATGAGTTTGAGCCCAATTTGGTCCACAGAGAGAGTTCTAGGACAGGTAGGGCTACACAAAGAAACCTTGTCACCCCCCCCAAAATACATTGCTATACTATAGAATAAAATCTCTCTCCTCTCCTCTCCTCTCCTCTCCTCTCCTCTCCTCTCCCCTCCTGTCCTCTCCCCTCCCCTCCCCTCTCTCTCTGTGTATGTATATATATATATATATATATATATATATATATATATATATATATATTTATATATGTGTGTGTGTGTGTGTGTGTGTGTGTAGGAATGTGTATAGGTGTCTGTGTGTGTGTATGTAGAAATGTGTATAGGTATATGTATAGGTGTCTCTGTGTGTATGTGTGTGTGTAGGAATATGTATAGGTATATGTATAGATGTCTCTATATATGTGTGTAAGAATGTGTATAGGTATATTTACAGGTGTCTCTGTGTGTACGTGTGTGTAAGTATGTATATAGGTGTATGTATAGGTGTACATGGAGGTTAGAGGTCAACATTTAGTATTTTTCTCAATTGCTCTTTGCCTTATTTTTTGAGACAGGGTTGTTCACTGAACCTGAAGTTTGCTGATAGGTTAAGGTACCAGCTTTTTTTTTTTTTCGAGACAGGGTTTCTCTGTATAGCCCTGGCTGTCCTGGAACTCACTTTGTAGACCAGGCTGGCCTCGAACTCAGAAATCCACCTGCCTCTGCCTCCCGAGTGCTGGGATTAAAGGCATGCACCACTACGCCCGGCTAAGGTACCCTAGCTAACAAGCCCTAGAGACTAGGATTATACAGTGCCTGGCTTTGCACTTGGGTGCTGGGGATCTAAACTTTGAGGTTGTCATGCTTGTGTGGAAAGTTCTTTAAAGACTGAACCATCTCCTCAGCCCTTGAATGCATGTACTAAAAAAATATAAATGATGACACATAGTATTAAAAGCTATTGGGCAGATTATATATAGGTCAGTGGTAGAATGTGTGTGTGCACAGGCTCAGTCCCCTCACATTAATAATAAAAGCTGCAGTAAGTGTGTTTGCTTGCTTGCAGTGGTTTTAAAAAGGAATAGTACCTAGACAGAAGAACAAGCCCGAGGTGAATGTCACATTTCTGTGGGTCCAAAGGACTGGTACTTGGGAAACATCCCTGCCGTCTTTCCTACTTGACAAGTAGAGGCTACTGTTTCACAGGCACTGGAGGGCTGCTAACTCAAGCTGGACACTCACCACAGGGTCCTGGAGCTCAGTCACTCTGCTTCCCTTGAACATGGTTTTCAGAGCTACCAAGTGAGACCAGAGGACTTGTACTGGCTGGAAGCATCATGGGAGGGCTTCTCTCTTTAAAAACAAAACACCAGCAGCAACAAAACTGTGCCCGCACAGGCCTGTGAGTCTAGCATTCTGGAGGGAGGAAAAAGGGGGAAGATTGTCTCCAGCTCAAGGCTAGCCTGAGATATATATTGTGTTTTAGGCTAGCCTGGACTGAGAGAGAGAGAGAGAGAGAGAGAGAGAGAGCTACCACAAAGTCAAACGACAAGAACAAAACAAGAACCTTAGCCATTTAAACATCACACTTTAATTTGTCAACTTAAATTCAACATCTGTTTTTCTATATATTATCTTTTGAGAAGGTGAGGGGTGTTGTTCATTAACACTAATATGTGAATCGGCTTAAAACCATGTCAGCTTTGGTTTGTTGATGCTGAATGACAGGGGCAAGCACTCTTATCAAATGAACTATGTGTCCCGCCATGAAGATGTAGGTCCATGGCAGAGCCCTTACTGAGCAAGCACAAGGAGGTCCTGGGTTCCATCTTCAACACTACAAAAGTAAAAACAAAACCACAAAACAAACAAACCAACAAACAAAAGACCCAGCAGAAGTCACTGAGCCCTAGAGATGGGCGGAGAGTGAAGCTGAGGACCCCAAAGCACAGAAAACTGACAGGAACCTCTTTTCCTGTCCCACCCGGTCCCCTGGGGCGCCATCAACTAGTTCTGTTTCCTGGTCTTTGAATCTAATAACCCGAGATGGCCAGCTGTGTCCCCAAAACAACCCTCTGCTAGCATCTCCCCTTTATCTGGGCTGGCATCTGGGGCACCTGTTCCTTGGTCCCCCTCCCTGTGCCTATCCGCAGGGAATCTACCAGGACTGACGTGGAGTTTTGGCTTTGTTCTTACCCCAAGGTAATTTCTGACGTCCGAAATGAAACCATTTTGCCAAGAATTATTTCTGCTCTCTCCAAGGGAGTGTTAACTGTGCTACACCTGCTCTGTTTCCGACCTGGCTCTGTGCATACTCGGGTTACTGCCTGCAGCCTCTCTTTTCCTCAGCATCTTTTTGTCAAGTGGTACAGACACCTGTAAAACGGGGCCCAGAAAGGTGTTTGCTGCCAAATCTAATGACCTCAGTTTCATCGCAGAGACTCACAGGGTAGAGGGAATCAGTTCCTGAAAGCTATCTGTGGCAAATGTGTGCCTACCCACACGTCTCCCCATAAATAAATAAATGTAAAAATGTTACTTTTAAAAGGCAGAGCAACAGGAAAGATGGAACACACTCACTGCAACCGAGCAGCAGGCTTCATTTCAAGCAGTCAAAGGCATGTTTGCTCCTTTAATCCTCCCGACAGCTATGAAACAAATCCTGTGATTATCACTCCCACTTTGCAGATGAGAAAACTGAGGCACAGAGACAAAGTTACTTGTTCAAGGTCAGAGAAGAATGATAATGAGGATTCAGACTAGTCAGGCTGGCTCCAGAGTTGGCGTGTTGAACCTCTCATTATTTTATCATAATAAACCCCAGCACTGCAGAGCAGTCTGCATAAGAGAGTAGAGAGAACTTTATTCTCAAAGGACAAAGGCTATCTCTTGGAAGAAGAATTTGTAGATGTAATTCTAGAGCCCAGCACAGACCATCACCTCCGTGTTCATTGAGAACACAGAGTCAAGTGTGACTTCTACTTTCTTTTATCAAGAAAAAAGTTCAGGAGATCCTAGGCTCTACAGTATATCTTCTGCTTAGCTCCGGCGAGGATCATGGTGAATGGCATCTCAGTGCCGGGAGCCTTGAACAGAGAGAGAGGTCATGGATAAGATAGGAAATAAAAGAATGACTCAGGACTGGAGAGATGGCTCAGTGGTTAAGAGCACTGACTGCTCTTCCAGAGGTCCTGAGTTCAATTCCCAGCAACCACATGATGGCTCACAACCATCTGTGATAGGATCTGATGCCCTTTTCTGGTGTGTCTGAAGACAGCTACAGTGTTTTTCTATGTATAAAATAAATAAATCTTTAAAAAAAGAGATTCAGGAGTAAGCTTTTAGGAATTCATTCATTCACTCATTCATTCATTCATCTATTTTATGGTGCTGGGTATGAAACCCTAGACCTTGCTCGTGCTAGGCAAGTGCTTATGTCTTTTGTATCAGCTACGTTTCTCATTGCCACGATAAAATACCTGACAAGCTGAAGGAAGGATCTACCTTAGCTCACAGTTTCAGAGGGCTAGGCCATCCTGGTGGAGAGGTCATGATAGAGAAGGTCACTTTACATTCATTCTCACATCCAGGAAGCAGAGAAAAGAGCTATAAAGGAAAGTACAAGTAGATACAGACCCAAGGAAGCGTGTCCAGTGGCTACATCCTCCCTCCAGCTAAGCCTACCCCTCACCTTCACCATGGGGAGTGGAGGGATCCCTGGGTGTGTGCAAGAAACTCACCAAGGCTGGCGTGAGCTCAACCATGTCAGGGACCCCAGTGCCTTGGACCCATGGAGATGGCAGCACCTTCCCCAGGGCAGTCTTGGGGAACTGCAAAGCCTATCTCTGGTCCAAGCATAGATGTTACAAACGACTGACCTTTAGCTAAAACCAGTGTATGCAGAAACTACCAGCCACAGCTTCCTCTTTTGGGGTGAATGAATGGATTTCATAACCTAAGACTGCTCCCCTATAGAGAACTCCTATGGAGATTAGCTAACCCACCTCCTTGTTCAGCTGTAAACTATAAACCTGCCTCCTTGCTCAAATGTATAAAGTAAATGTGCTGCATCTCCATCAGTGCGTTTAGCCCACCCGATCGCAGCTTTTCTGTATATGTTTCCCCGTTCCCTGCCACACCAGTTAGGTCCACCCCTTAGCCATGAAGGTCATGGCTTCTCACCACTTCCTCATACTATCTTATGATCAAGCCACTGAAGGAAGAATCCATTCATCAGGTTGGAGCCCTCAGGATCTGTCTCTGGGGATGACCTTTTACCAACACACTCTGTGTGTGCCTTACTAATTGCCTAGGGGTTTTTAATCCAATCAAGTTGACCATCAGGATTAGCTATCACACCTTCGTAATGAGAAAAATGGCACCTTTAGCATGAGCAGAAAAGGTAAGGAGAAAAGGCTGACCCTGAGGACACCTTGCTCAGGTTGGAAGTGCAGAGGAGAGGGCACGTGTGCTTCTTTTCTATGCTAAGTAACAAATTTCCCAGACCTGGTGGTTTAAAGCAGTGCTTTAAACCCACCTCTCAGCCACTGAGTCAGAGATATAGCCAGGGCATACACCTGACTACTGCTAAGCTCTTCTGCTGTCAGCCAGAGCTCACTTCACCTCCAAGCCTGCCTAGGAAGGGCTCTGCTTTTAGACTCAACTGTAGGCTGAATCCAGTTAGACCTGGATTCTTGCTAACTGTTGGACAAACACTGCTTTTAACTCTATAAAGACGCCCACAGTTCTTTGCTCCCCAACTTTTTCAGAGACCCTTGTATAAGTGACAGCTCAGTTATCCAAAAGGACAAAATGCTAACTGGATGGAATGTTAAGCCAGGCTTGATGGCTTAAGCTTGCGAGGTGGAGACAAGATGCCTGTGGGGGGTTCAAGGATAGGGTGGATTGTAGAGTGAGATCCTGTTGGTTAGAGGCAGTCACCAGACCTAGTCACACTCAATGGGAGGTTTGACTTGATGACAAAGGGGTTGGGACTTTGGAAACCACATAGACTCTGGGCCCTTCAGAGAACTCAAACATTCCTGTAGGATCCATAGCATTCCAGTACATTCCAGTACATTCCAATAGCTGTTCTCCTGCAAGTATTGGTGGTTCTTCCCATGATAGACATGCTGAAGGAACCAATTAGTAGTAGGCTTTGGCTCATGATGGGTGGGAATGGGGGGGGGGCTTCTTAACTTCCTTCTCCTGGGTGGGAAAACTCAGGAACTTGTTCTTTGCTGTCCCTCAGAGACCTCGAGGGACATCAGGCCCAACTGCAGCAGCAACACAGCTGGCTTCATGCAGCTACTTCACCCTGTCTACTCCCCATTTCCCCACTCCTTGTCTCCTACGATCACCTCCTTATACAGAGAAACTCTGTCTCGAAAAAAACCGGAAAAAAAAAAAAAAAAAAAAAAAGTAAGAGCCAGTGAGCGTTACACTCAGCGCTCCCAGTCAGGGCTGCATGGTGAGACACTGTCTCAAAACAAAACTAACTCAAAAGCTGGTTTGAAGGAGAGTGAATGTGGCAGCATCCTAAGTGAGTGAAAGAGTGAGGTGACGGGCATGAGTGCTCAACACTTATTACCTTATTATGTTTTGTAAATTTCCTGAGGTGGGGTCTCAGTAAGATGCCCAGGCTGGCCTGGTTGTAGGGCTATGGCTGTAGTTCATTGGGACGGCACAGGTCTAGTATGTACCAACCGCTGGCCTAACACCAGTAGAAAAACAAAACAAAACAAAACAAAAAGACCTAATGGTTGTGTTCCTGTCATTTTTAAATTTTATAAATTTACTTTGCACCACAAATTATCACTGTTGTTGCTCGTTGATATTTCTCTCTCTGCTTATGAGCACCATGCAAGGACAGAAGCCGAGTGGCCTAGTGAGCTCTGATGGTCAGGGTGGCACAGCATAGCATCATTTAAGACTGTCTCTGTTGAGGGATTGCCCAGATCAAAGTGGCTTGTGGCTCCTGTCTATGAGAGAGCTTCTTGATTGATGGGTGGAGGAGGGCCCAGCCTATTGTGAACAGCGCAGTCCTTAGGCTGGTGGGCCTGCTATATCAGCAAGCTAGCTCAGCCATACGTGAGCCAGGGAGCTGCACTCCTCTGTGACTTTTACCTTAAGTTCCTGCCCTGGCTTACCTTAATGATGGCTTGTGACCTAGAGATGGAAGGCAAATGAACTCTTTCCTTCCCTCCCATGTTTCTTTTTGTCAGATTGTTTTATTACAGCACCCAAAAAATAAGAACACAACGCTTTCTAATTCTTTTTTTTTTTTTTTTTGGTTTTTCGAGACAGGGTTTCTCTGTATAGCCCTGTCTGTCCTGGAACTTACTTTGTAGACCAGACTGGCCTCGAACTCAGAAATCCACCTGCCTCTGCCTCCCGAGTGCTGGGATCTAAGGCGTGCACCACCACTGCCCGGCTACACTTTCTGATTCTTGAGTTGGCAGCTGCCACGATGCTTGTCAGGCCCAGGCTCCCAGTATATCCTTAGTGGAGTGAGTAAGAGCCATCTATCTACTCTGAAGGTGGCATTTCTACCCCTACAGTTCTTCAAGACACTGGTCAGTAGTTTGTATGTAAGATATGTTGATTTCATGTAAACAAAAATATCTTGTTTCTAAGGGGTGGGATACAAAGGAGATTTCAGTTTATCTCACTGTAGAGAAAACAGCTTGTCTTTTCCATTGCCCCTTCAAGTACCAGAAAAGATTGGCCAGAAATGGGGACTAGGTACTATTAAAAGCCCATAATGCACCAGGAACATCCCATCCAGCGCTTGAGGTAAAGGGCAGGTAGGTGAGCAGGGACCTCAGCCTCAAGTACCCAACTGGTCCTGCAGACCAATGGTTGTGTCAGCTCTTCTTATAGCCTACTTCCTACACGTTTCCTGCCTGCAGGTCCAGCCCACACTTCCGGTCTCGTGGAGCCACACCCAGGGTTGTCACAAGTAGAAGCTTTGGGTGAAGAGGCTAGAATGCCTCATAGCTGTCGTCACTGAAGGTACAATGGCGTGGAGATGATGAAGCCTTCCCTATGTCCTTATGCTCTCGGTTGTAAGAGGACATGGCTGAAGAAATCTCACAGGGGTTGCATCCAGATACACGACTGGTCCCAAGGGTACGGAAAACCCTTTCCAACTGCTCAACGCTGTAGGCGGGGGAAGCACAGTGGTGTGTGAGGGCCTGGATGCTTCTGAATTGGATATGCTACTGGTTCTGGCTCTAGCTTGTGTCTGCCCGGGAATGACTAAGATGAGGATAGGTCTGGGCAGCCACACTAATCAACACAGTCCCCAGCCCCCGCAGTCCTCCAGGGCTGATGAGCCCTGCCCAGGACAGCTGGCTTTGGGAAGCTACGGCTGCTCAGTTTGGGGGCGTGGCCTGCTTTAGTCACTATCACCTCGAAGGGCTCCAATCTTAGACCCGCGCAGTGTTTTTCCATGCATTAAAAGGAGTAAGATAAAACAAAAAACAAGCCGGGCGTGGTGGCGCACGCCTTTAATCCCAGCACTCCAGAGGCAGAGGCAGGTGGGATTTCTGAGTTCGAGGCCAGCCTGTTCTACAGAGTGAGTTCCAGGACAGCCAGGGCTACACAGAGAAACCCTGTCTGGAAAAACCAAAAAAAAAAAAAAAAAAAAAAAGAAAGAAAGTAAGGGTAAGGGTTCCCCTTCAGGACTGTGGGTGGATGCCGTGGTCTCTGGGTGAATGTGGAGACCCAATGCTTCTAACGTGATTGATTGCATCCTGAATTCCTGTCCAAGCCCCAAGGTACTGCTGTTAGATGTAGAGAGAGCCTGTTTCCCACGTTGGCTCTTCTCCCTCTCCAAATCCGAGGGAGTGATTCTGTCCAGTCACCTACAGAGCCTGTCAGCAGCATCGCTGATGTATGGCTTCTTGCACAACGGCTGGGCTCTGTAAACCCGCCTCTTATTCCATTTTCAACTTCAGGCTGGATAAACACTACCATAGGGACCAAAGAGAATGAGCATTATCTAGGGACCTTACTCACAGAGCCTTACACGTAGTGTGTTTCCTGGATTCCCGAAAGAGGTGTGCCACAGACGAAATGAGGTGTCTTGTTTCAAACAACACGGAGCTAATGACGGCGATGGGGGGGGGGCCCGGTGTGGGGGTACCTAAATGATACTTCTGTGGATTCCCCACTTAGGAACACAAATACATCTTCCCAGACGGAGTTGGGGCTGGCAATCTCTCCATCTAACTCTCCCAGCCCTTGCAAGTTGGCCTCACATAAGTCACCCGGTGTGGGTGGAGCATTATCTCCTGGGAATTGCTCCCAGGGACCTGGCATTCCATTTCAGAATGCATAAGCCATGTTCCCAAGACCAAGGGCTTCTTTAGGGCTGCAATTATGCTTCGCTATGTTCTGCACATCACATATGAACTTGTGGTTTGACTTGTAAGCCCTAACAGATTGGTGGTCATGCATTAAATAAGTGGAACTTAAGCATACCAGGTTTGTCTTTCAGTAACCAAGCTGTAACCTTGTACCTCTGGAACTAAGGAGGCAGGTATCAGACGTGTTCTGCACAGAGCCTCATCTTCTCATTGTCAGATTTGGATATTGGCAAAGGTACTAAACGCACAGGTGCCAATTAGGAAATGAAAATCCAGTCATTACTCAGAGAATAAATATTTCAACACACTGTCTCTCAAGCTATAATTAAAGGCCGGGTGCTTTGTTACTGGGAGCACAAAAACCAGAGAGGCAGACAACTATTTTTGGAGTTGTTCTTTTTTTTTTTTTTTTTTTTTTTTTTTGTTTTTTCGAGACAGGGTTTCTCTGTATAGCCCTGGCTGTCCTGGAACTCACTTTGTAGACCAGGCTGGCCTCGAACTCAGAAATCCGCCTGCCTCTGCCTCCCAAGTGCTGGGATTAAAGGCGTGCGCCACCACGCCCAGCCTAAAATAGGTTTGGAGTTGTTCTTATCTTCAGTGTAATCTACTATTTACAGTTCCTCAGCCTAAATAAAATACCATAAATCGACACGTTTGAGAGCAGGGCGGAAACGGAGAAGAGGAGATGAGAGCAAAAGAAAAAAAGAGACTTTTCTCCTGCAAGCTGACTAAGGGGGTGTGTTGGGGAGAATAATTAAAACCCACAGTCTTGCCGGGCGTGGTGGTGCACGCCTTTAATCCCAGCACAAGGGAGGCAGAGGCAGGCGGATTTCTGGGTTCGAGGCCAGCCTGGTCTACAGAGTGAGTTCCAGGACAGCCAGGGCTATACAGAGAAAAAACCACACAAAAAAAACAAAAACAACAACAACAACAAAAAACCCCACAGTCTTTGTATCACACGTGGAGAGGCAGGACATTTTAGTTTGCCCTAATGTCACTTTCCATTTTGTTATGTCTTCTAACAAAAACGATTATTGTAAGAGTAGATTATACACAAACGTGTGTGAACTAATGGAATTCATTATACGTATCAAAGTTTCTATCACTTCACACATGACAAGTCAAATAAGACAGAATATATGTGTGTGCTTGCAGGCATACAGACAGACAGACAGACAGACATGCATACTCATCCTTTGATATCCATGAGGGATTCGTTGTAGGTTCCCTTGGGATACAGAATACAGCTGTAGATAGCCAATCCCCTTATGCAAAATACTGTGATATTTGAATATAACCTATCCATATCTTCTTGTGTACTTAAATCATCTCTAGAGTGATGTGAATATCAAAGACAATGTAAATGTTGTGCAGATGGTTGGTTGTGATGTATTTTTTAGAGACTAATAACAAGAAAAATGTCTATTAGTCACACACGTGATTCAAACCTGCAATCCCAGCCCTTGAGAGGCAGCAGGAAGAGGACCACAGTGAGTCTGAAGCCGCCCGGGCCTACCAGATGAGATTGCATTTAAAAACAAAAACAGAAAGAAGGAAAAAGAATGTCTTTAAATAATGCCAAACCAAAGCTTCAGGTTGCAAAAGGACAAATGAAAAAAAATTTGTTGTTGTTGTTGTTGTTTGTTCGTTTTATTTTTTTATTTTTTTTTTTCGAGACAGGGTTTCTCTGTATAGCCCTGGCTGTCCTGGAAATCACTTTGTAGACCAGGCTGGCCTTGAACTCAGAAATCCGCCTGCCTCTGGAGTGCTGGGATTAAAGGCGTGCGCCACCACCACCACCCGGCAACAAGTGAAATCTTAAAGAGAATAGTTGGCAGAGCTTCAGTCTGGTTCAGTAGTTAAAAACACGGGCTGCTTTTCCAGATGACCTACGTTCAACTTCCAGAACCCACATCAAACAGTTCACAGCTATTTGGAACTCTGGCTCCAGGGGTCTTCTCCAACATTTGCATGCAGGAGCACACACCCACATACAGATACACACAGTTAAAAATAACAGTGATTGCCTCAGCAGCACACATACTAAACCTTGGAATGATACAGAGAAAATTAGCATGACCTCTGACCTCTGTGCGAGAGTGAGTCACAGGCTTGTGAGGTGTTCCATATTTAAAATACTACTGCTACAACAACAACAATAGCAATAATAATAAATCATTTTTTTTGAAAGATTTATTTTTATTTTATTATATGTAAGTACACTGTAGCTGTCCTCAGACACTCCAGAAGAGGGAGCCAGATCTTGTTACGGATGGTTGTGAGCCACCATGTGGTTGCTGGGATTTGAACTTATCACCTTTGGAAGAGCAGTCGGGTATTCTTACCCGCTGAGCCATCTCACCAGCCCCCAATAAATCATTTTTTAAAAAGAAGACAGTTCTTTAATCCCAGCACTCGGGAGGCAGAGGCAGGCGGATTTCTGAGTTCGAGGCCAGCCTGGTCTACAAAGTGAGTTCCAGGACAGCCAGGGCTATACAGAGAAACCCTGTCTCGAAAAACAAAACAAAACAAAACAAAACAAAAAAAAAAAAAAACAAAAAAAAGAAGACAGTTAATCAAATGTCCTGAATATTGAATTTCTGTTTTTTCTTTTTCATTTTTATGGGGTCAGAGGAAGATATGCAAGCCACACACCTACCATGTATATGTAGAGATCAGAGGACAATTTGTGAGAGTTGGTTCTCACCTTCTAGGATGTGAGTCCTGGTGATTGAACTCAAGTTGTCAGCCTGAGTGACAAGTACCTTTACAAATGAGCCATCTCACCAGCCCTAAATTTTTGAAATCTTAAGAAGATAGCTAATCAAATATACTGGGAAAGTGAATTGAAGTTTAATTCTTTCAGTGCTTTTTCTGGGCTGCACACATGATTGGTCCTCTGTATGGATAGATTCTATGTCTACAGATCATACCAACAGTGGACTGGAAAAAGAGGAAAAGCCAGACTGTGTAGTACACAACTGGAATCCCAGAATTTAGGAGGCTGAGGCAGGGAGATTAAGAGTTTGAGAGGGCTGGAGAAATAGCTCAGTGTCATCTGAACTATGTACGCAGAGGACCCGAGTGAGGACCCGAGTTCAGTTCCTAGTCCATCAGGTAGTTCATTATTGTCTGCAATTCTAGCTTGGGGTTGGAGGTGGACCCCCTGCCTCTGGCCTCCTAGGCATCTCAGGTACACTTACCCACACATAGACATATCCATGATTAAAACTAATAAAATTGGGCTGGTGAGATGGCTCAGCAGGTTAGAGCACCCGACTGCTCTTCCCAAGGTGATGAGTTCAAATCCCAGCAACCACATGGTGGCTTACAACCACCCGTAACAAGATCTGGCGGTAACAAGATCTGACGCCCTCCTCTGGTGCGTCTGAAGTCAGCTACAGCATACTTATGAAGAATAATAAGAAATCAATCCTTGGACCGGAGAGACCAACCGGAGCAAGCCAGGCTGTCCGGAGTGAGCAGAGCCGAACGGGGACGGCCGGAGCAAGCTGGGGCTGGAGCTAGCAGGGCCGGAGCGAGTGGTGCCGAACGGGACGGCCGTAACAAGCAGGGCCAACCAGAGCAAGCGGAGCTCGGAGCGAGGGGAGGGGGTGACTGGAGGAGTGGGGCCGGCTGGAACAAGTGGGGGCATACGGGGCCGGCAGGGAGCGAGTGGGGCTGGCCAGAGCAAGCGGGGTTGAGCGGAGAGAGTGGGGTTGACCGGAACAAGGGGAAAAATAAAATAAAATAAAATAATGGTGGTGGCGGCGGCGGCGGCGCACGCCTTTAATCCCAGCACTCGGGAGGCAGAGACAGGCGGATTTCTGAGTTCTGTGTTGGCCAGCCTGGTCTACAAAATGAGTTTACAAAGTGAGTTCCAGGACAGCCAGGGCACACAGAGAAACCCTGTCTTGAAAAACCAAAATAATAATAATAATAATAATAATAATAATAATAATAAAATCGGGCACTGGCTGCTCTTTCAGAGGTCATGAGTTCAATTCCCAGCAACCACATAGTGGCTCACAACTGTAACTCCACTTCCAGGTGATCCGATGTCCTCTTCTGGCCTCTGTGGGCACTGTGCAGAGGTACTTCACAAGCATACATACATACAGGCAAAACTCTCATACACACAACATTTAGGAGAAGTGATATAAAGAGGGTCTGGGGATATAGCGGGTCTAGCATGTAATGCTAGCACTTAGAAGGCAGAGATAAAAATTAAACTTAATTCTCACCTCCTATAGACTATAGGAGACCCTGTCCCAGAAAAGGAAAAAAGGGACCTAACACATGTATAAGGGTTACATAATAGTTAGCTGGGTGTCCCAACACATGCCTTTAATCCTAGCTCTCTGGAAGCAGAGGAAGTCAGATTTCTGAATTTGTGCCCAGCCTAGCCAACACAGCGAGTTCCAGGCCAGTCAGAGTTACACGGGCTGTGGGGTAGGGGAGCTATATAATGAAGTATGTAGGAGTGATTTGGAATAGTTTATAATGGTATAGAAGTGGCCTTGGTGGGCCACTCCTTTAATCCCAGCACTCAGGAGGCAGAGGCAGGCAGATCTTTGTGAGTTCAAATCAGCCTGGTCTACAGAGTTCCAAGACAGCCAGGGATACACAGAAGATCCCTAGCTAAACAAAACAAAACCCCCAAATCTTAAGTGTTAATCCCCAAATGAACCTATACAAAGGTACAAAGGTTTATTGTTCTATTCTGCCTACTTTTACATAGTCAAAAAATTTTTTTTCTTTTTCTTTCTTTCTTTTTTTTTTTTTTTTTTTTTTTTTTTTTTTTTCTCGAGACAGGGTTTCTCTGTATAGCTCTGGCTGTCCTGGAACTCACTTTGTAGACCAGGCTGGCCTCGAACTCAGAAATCCGCCTACCTCTGCCTCCCAAATGCTGGGATTAAAGGCGTGCACTGCCACGCCGGCCTTAGTCAAATTTTTTACATGATAAAAAGTTAAAAAAAAACCCTTAATTATAACAATTGGCACATTTGGTTTGTTCACACATGTGGAGTGTGAACTGAATGGAGAGAACATTTCTATGTTTGGGCTAGCCTACTGCAAAGACAGTTCCTTAACCCTAAACTGGCATGGAGTCCCCCAAGAGGCTGATCACATTGCCCTGCCCAGTTTTTCATTCCTTGGGTCTGCTCGGGGTCTTAATAATCTGCACTTCACTGAAGCTCAAGGACCATTTTATTAAAGTTGAGAGAAAAGCAACAAGACAAGTAAGCTATACGCCTCAGCCGCTGGCCAGAGGGAGGATACAGTGAAGAAGAGAGAAAACCATGCAGTCCAGAGTCGGGATCTCAGAGTGACAGCAAAGTTAGCAGCGAGGGGGCAAGCCTGCACAGCAGAAGGGGAGCCTCGCGCTTAGGAGAACGAGAAGCCCAGAGGACTTAAGCAGCATCTGATGGAGAAATAGAGAAAGCGATACAGAGACCGAAAAGGAAGGGAGGATGAGTGGGGTTACACAATTCATACAACAGTCCATTCTAAACCTCTCTTCCTCCAGGTGTCTGTGTGTGCATGCACAAATGCATTGCAGAAGGGAAGAACAACACAGAGACACAGAGGAAGCGATGCGTGTGACTTATCTGAAGGACAGATCTTTTTTTTTTTTTNCTGAGCCATCTCACCAGCCCCCTGAAGGACAGATCTTAACACCCATGGTCACTCGCTGTACACTAGTCATCCTCTGCCATGGATCAATTTTTTTGTTGTTGTTTTTTGTTTGTTTGTTTTTTGTTTTTCGAGACAGGGTTTCTCTGTATAGCCCTGGCTGTCCTGGAACTCACTCTGTAGACCAGGCTGGCCTCGAACTCAGGAATCTGCCTGCCTCTGCCTCCCGAGTGCTGGGATTAAAGGCGTGTGCCACCACGCCCGGCTGCCATGGATCAATTTTATATCGTTCTGTCATGCACATGCTTTATCTCTGCTAAACAGCTTTGTGTTGGGGAATTGGTTCTAATGTTTTGAATTATTCTGGTCCCCCAAATCGGGAATCTGTGTGTCCAAAGATCCCCAATTGCTTTTTTGATCCATCAATAAAGAGCCAGTGGCCAATGGTTGGGCAGGTAGACTGAGGCGGGGCCTTTAGATTTGTTTGGACTAGGAACCGGGAGAGAGGAAGGAAACAGAGATTCCCATGATGGGGAAGAAGAAAGACCCAACCTAAAGGCCTGCTGCCGACATGTGAGAATCAGGGAACGGGCCACTTCCCCAATTGTGTTTGGGAAGCAGAGATAAAATTTAGATTTTAAAAGATGTTAACTCAGGAGTATCGGATAGGAGTGTGTGCTAGCCACAGGAAATGATTAGAACTGCCCAGCCTTTGAGCTAGTCAAGGCATATTAAAATTAACTGGTATGTGTATGTGTTTGGAAAATCCAGAGAGCTCCTGGGCAGATGCAGGGAGCATGCACATCATTTGGAGCAAATTTAGCCAACTACTGCTACAGCTTTTTGGGTTATTTTTCCTTGTTCAACTTTTTGAAAATCATCTTATTTTTAATATGTTTTTATTTTACATGTATTCGTGTTGGCTTGCATGTATGTATGTGTATCTTATGTGTGCCTGATGCCCTTAGAGGCCAGAAGAGAGCATCAGATTAGAAATCGAGTTCTGGGAGTGGGGCCATGAGCCACTGTGAGGTGCTAAGAACTGAACAAGGACCCTCTGAAGGAACAACAAGTTCTCTTAACTGCTGAGCCACCTCTTTAGGTCTTGATTCTTGTTTTGTTTTGTTTTGTTTTGTTTTGTTTTGTTTTGTTTTGTTTTGTTTTGTTTTTCTGAGACAGGGTTTCTCTGTATAGCCCTGGCTGTCCTGGAACTCACTTTGTTGTGAGTTCCGCCTGCCTCTGCCTCCCGAGAGCTGGGATTAAAAGCGTGCACTGCCACGCCCGGTTTAGGTCTTTTTTTTTTTTTTTTTTCCTAGTTCCTGTCAACCCTTCTCTGGTCTGCCCTGCTCTGGTCTGCCCCACTCGTTCTGGCCGCCCCTCCGGCCGCCCCCCCCCCCCCTGTTCGGCCCCCCCCCCCCCGGGCGGGCCCCGCTCGGGGCTTGGTTCTTTTTTTTTTTTTTTTTTTTTTTTTTTTTTTTTTTTTGTTTTTTTGTCTTTTTTTTTTTTTTTAAGACAGGGTGACTTACCAGATGACTGATCTTGAGCTCCCTATGTAGCAGAAGTCAGACCCAAACTCCTGATTCTCTTGGGACTACAGAATTATAGACAGATGGTACCACACTCAGTCTAGACTGTGAACTCCTTGAGAGCAAAGACTACACTGAATACAGTACTTCTTTGTATAGCCCAGATTTCCACCCATAGCTATGTACTTAGGCAATTTCATTTCCTCTGCATATTAGAAAGAGATTTTTTTTTAAGTAAATGATGTGATCCTGGGGTAAAAATCAGTGGAAGAACACCTATTGATCAGGCACAAAGCCCTGGATACCATCCCCAGTATCAGAGTACTGAGATAGAGTACATTCTAGGGTGCAACCTGCAGGGCACAGACGTAAGCAAGGAAGCCTCAGTAGAAAGCAGCTGGAGTTCTAATGTCTGTTTACTTCCAAACAGGGCCATGAGAATAATTAATGTTTCTCCATGTCTTTGAGATCCTCAGATGAAAGGATGCTCAGAGAGTCTAGAATTATTATGGATTCCCACGACTCTTTCAAAGCCTCAGAATGCATTTCATAGCACCGGCAGACTGGGGAGGCAGCCAGGGATGCTCCTCCAATGGTGGCTGAAAGGTGGCCTCCCAGCACAGTCTGCAGTGTTCAGGGAAAGCAATTCTGAAAATGAGGCTGGAGATAAGGAGGATCTAAAGCAAACAAACCCGTGGCTTCCTGAGCAATTGGAGACTCCGGGAAGAGTCCCTCGGTAGGGAGTTGTAATCTGGCCTGGAGCCTAATCCCACGTCCTGTGTGGAACTCAGCCACTGACTCCCAGATGTGAGAGTCAGTTTGAGCCTACCTGGATTAGAGGCCGAATGAGCTATCAAGTCATCACAACTCAAAGTGGTTTTGGAGTTGAGGATACAGGCTTGAGATTCCTGACTCTTCGGAAGCTTTACAGATACTACTCTGCTCTCTCTCCCACTTCCTGCCTCTCCCTCCCTCCTATTTCCCTCAGCCTCTTCTAGATAATACAAGTAATCTCTTTTTAATTTTTTTATGTGTGTATATGTGTGTGTGTTCATGCCATAGCATGCATTTAAAGATCAGAGAACCTGTGGGAGCTGTTCTTGTGGGAACTTGTGGGAATTCAGTTTCTCCTTCTGCTCTGTGAGTCCTGGGGATTGAATTTAGACCACCAGACTTGTCTGCAGGCACTTAGTGATCAGCTGACAATCTGTTGTGACTCAAACCTATGCCTTTAAGCATAGGTTTTCTCCAGCCTCCACATCCCGCGTTCCGTGTCTCTCCTCCCATCTCTCAGTCCCTGCATCCTTGTTTTGGCTGACTGGGATTGCTACTACTTCAGCAGCAGTTCATAACCAACATCTCCTCTGTGCCCGAAGCTGTGACTGCCCATGCTACACAGACAGAAAAGAATTCCAGCACTTGACAGGCCCAGGCAGACGCGGGGGTATAATGAAGCAGTAAATCATGAGATGCCATTAGGGCGTGTCTCGAGTGGGTTGGAAAAAGATGAAATGTCTTCACCTGTGAGTCAGGAAAAAGGGAAGGAAGGAAGGAGGGAGGGAGGGAGGGAGGGAGAGAGGGGAGGGAGGGGGAGGGAGGGAAAGAGGGAGGGAGGAAAGGAAAGTAGGAAAAAGGGCTTAGCCTGACAGGCCGTAGGTCTAGTGTGATCATAAAACTACTCTTGCTTTATATTTTGAGGAATTGAAAATCTACTAGACAAAGAGTCAAGACAATGTTCACAGCAAAGCTCATTCCCTCAGCAAAGCAGGCCGTCATTTTCTGTTCTTTGAGGGACACCTTTGGTTAGGCTGTCGGGTGAGATCAGGCATTCCCAGGCTTTCATGCTTGGCACCCCCAGAAAGCTTGAGATTTAATCAAAAGCGCAATGATGAGATCAGAAAGGATTCCATCCCCAACACTAGCCTAGAATGTGTAAGCTGTTTAATGTTTGCGTTTGAGACAGGGTCTCATATAGGCCACGCTGGTCTCAAACTCAAGTCATCAAGAATAACCCTGAACTGTAGCCCCTTCACACAACTGCTTCCTGCCTCCGAAATTCGATGGATTACAGGCAATGCTTGATTGATGAGAGAGAGAGAGAGAGAGAGAGAGAGAGAGAGAGAGAGAGAGAGAGATGATATCATATATACATCATATTTAAGGACAAAAAATTATACACAGAGTCAGTGTTTTTGTTTTTGTTTGCTTTGGTTTTGCTTTTGAGGCAGGGTTTCTGTGTCGCCCTGGCTGTCCTGGAACTCACTCTGGTGACCAGGCTGTCAGAGCTCCCTTGCCTCTGCCTCCCAAGCAGTGAGATTAAAGGCCTAAGCCACCACCCTCTGGCGGCCATTTTCTGTTTTGTTGTTTAATCTGGTGCTGGGGTTGCTGACTAAGGGACAGCAGGATCTTTGTGTAATGCTATGGTTCTGAGAGGAAACCCTGTGAGCATCCCAACAACACCGTATCATGTGTGGCCTCCCAGAAACCACTAGGAAGCATGTGTTTTGGTCTCTCCTTGCTCATACAAACCACGGAGGCCTGACCCTTGAGTCTTCTCAGCAGAGTGCTGCTCTTGGCCTGGATTCTCACCAGCAGCCTTCAGTTTGACTTGTGAGTCTGAATGACGCCAATGAACCCTTGGTTGGGCTTTGGATAGTTTGGGGATTTAGGGGTGGTCAAAGTTAGCTGGGATGCTGCAGAAGATGGTGGCCAGGGCCCTAAAGAGCAGCGGGGAGGAGGGATGGCAGAAGGGGCGGGATTTGAAATGGAATCTACTATCAATTGAGGAAAAGCTTTGTCCTCAGAGGCTCCTTCCTGGCATTGGACCCTGCACAGGGACATCAGTGTGGGCAGCCTTCAAGTCCTGACTCACACTTCAGGAAAACAAGCAGCTAGGGCAGAAAAGAGCACTAACTTTCTACTTCTAGCTGCCTCTGTGTGTGTGCATGCCGGCATGAGGCCAGACATCAGCTTTAAGAGAATTTTTCTCAATTGCTTTCCACTTTAACTTTTTTTTGAGTCAAAGTTTCTCTACATAGCCTTGGCTGTTCTAGAACATGTTCTATAGATCAGGTTGGCCTCAAACTCAGAAATCGGTCTGGATAGACCGATTAAGTCAGTGGTTAAGAGCACTGACTACTCTTCCAGAGGTCCTGAGTTCCTAGCAGCCACATGGTAGCTCACAACCATCTGAAATGGGATCCGCTGCCCTATTCTGGTGTGTCTGATAGCAGCAGCATACTCATATACATAAAATAAATAAATCTTAAAAAAAGAAAAACAAACCCTCAAAGATCACCTATCTCTGCCTCCCGGGTGGCAGGATTGAAGGCAGATGCTGTACCTCCTGCCCACCTTATCTTTTGAGGCAGTGTCTTTCACTGGACCCTGTACTCACTTCTTAGCTAGATCAGGTGGCCAGTGAGCCCTGGGGTCTGTCTCTCAGTCTCCCTTGTGCTTGGCTTCAGGTGCAGGAGACCTTGTTTGTTTTTTAAGGTGGGTCTAGGGACCTGAACTCTGATCCTCATGGTTGCTGACTGAACCATCTCTCTAGCCCCTGGGTTTCTACTGTTTTTCTTCAGAAAGCACCACAATAATGGGCTTCAAGGGTTTCTCCCAATTCTTCTGGTCTTGAACATCTCCGAGTCTCTGAGCACTGGCAAGCAATAGCATCATCAGGGGACTGGTCAGAAATGCACACTCGTCTCAGAACAGAATCCCAGGGGACATGTCAGAAATGCACACTGGTCTCAGAACAGAATCAGAGGTGTGGGGGCCCCACTAGCGTCTTTTCTAACTCCTGTGTGGTGCTAAAACTTGACGATCATTAGCCCAAGGGGGAGACGAATTAATGGATGGGGAAAATTGGGAGAGTGCTTTTGTCTGTTATGAGGGTATCTTAATATTAGTGTAAATTACTACTCTTGGCTGGGCATGGTGGTATACACCTGTAGTCCTAATGAGTCAAGAGGGTGAGGAGGAGACCTGCTGGGAGTTTAGCATCAGCCTAGACTACTGTGGTGAGCATAACCTTTTTTTTTTTTTTTTTTTTTTTTTTTTTGGTTTTTCGAGACAGGGTTTCTCTGTATAGCCCAGGCTGTCCTGGAACTCACTCTGTAGACCAGGCTGGCCTCGAACTCAGAAATCCGCCTGCCTCTGCCTCCCGAGTGCTGGGATTAAAGGCATGCGCCACCACGCCCGGCACCTTTTTTTTTTTTTTTTTTTTTTAAGAAGCTGCTTTTGCCTTTTATTTTGTCTTTGCATCCAAGACTTTGCATTTGAAACTGAGAAATCCTATATATTTTTTTCCTCTTCCCCAAGAGCCAGCGAATAACTTTGCAGTTTCTACACGTATGTCATCTCTTGCTAGAGCCACAATCCCTCTTTGCTGACTGGTGTTCTTGCCTCTCAGCTCTGAGGGGCACAAGGTAAGGAGCTTTCCCTACCATGTGAAGCTGCCTGGACTAGTGATTAGAGAGATACGCACACCGGGCTACCTGACCAGGACGCCATCTTCAGTGTTCAGCAGCCCCACCTGACCCAGTCAGGGGAGCCTGGCAGCTCGGAATCACAGGGTAGGTCAGTCTGCATAGAGGAGCCAAGGGCCAGAATCCGGAAAGCACACACACATTCTCTTAACCTTCGTGGAACAACCACAGGTCAGGGTGTGCAGAAAGGGCCATAGGCCCTTCCAGAGAAAGACAGAGCATGAAGGTTTGGATGTGGCCTGTCCCCCTGAAGCCCATGTTAAACTATGATCTGCAATATGAGACACTAGGAGGTGGGCCTTTCAAAGGTGATTAGGGCCTTGCATAAATGAACGGATTAACCTGTCTGAGGGCTTATGGATTAATGAGCCACCTCAGGAGTGGGTCAGCTCTAAAGGCCAGTGTAGCTGGAACACTTGGTTCTCTCCGTCTCTGGTCATCTAACGCCCAGCGTTGTTGTGGGATTCTGGCAGCAAGCAGGCTGTCTCTAGCTGTAGGCTCTCACGGCCTTGGATTAGAACTGTGAACCAAAATAAAGCATCTTTTTATGTAATACAATGTCTGGTGTTTCCTTATGGCAGCTTGAGTTGGACGGGAGAATGACATTATCTGCTTTTCTGCCTTCTAAAAATTCAACTGTGAGCCAGTGGAGTGCTTGCATGCCTTTAATCCCAGCACTCGGGAGGCAGAGGCAGGTGGATCTTTGTGAGTTGAGGTTAGCCTGGTCTACATAGTGAGTTCCAGGACAGCCAGAACTACATATTAAGACCCTGTCTAAGAAAGAAAGAAAGAAAGAAAGAAAGAAAGAAAGAAAGAAAGAGAGAGAGAGAGAGAGAGAGAGAGAGAGAGAAAGAGAGAAAGAGAGAAAGAGAGAAAGAGAGAAAGAGAGAAAGAAACTCAAGTGTGAGTTCTTGAAGAAAGGTCCATCTATTCACTTATTATGCTTCTGAGTTTACATATTGTTATGTGCATGTGTTGTACTAGTGCGTGCGTGTGTGTGTGTGTGTGTGTGTGTGTGTGTGTGTGTGTGTGTGTAAGAGAGAGAGAGAATGTGTGCACGTTGGGGGACAACTTGTGGCATTTGGTTCTCTTCTAAGGGTCCCAGATGTGGTGTCAAGAGCTTTTACCCACTGAACTATCTCGCTAGCCCCTCCTATGTTCTAATTTTGAGTCATATCCCCTGAGGACATAACACAACATAATACAACTTAATACAACATTCCCATTTATTCTCAGGAAATATTTGGGTCCTACCCCCTTTCCCCCTTACTCTTTCCCCATCTCCTAACCCCCATCCTTCCTTTCAGTGATGGAGATAGAAGGTAAGACTTGACCTTCATGGGGGTGGGGGGGGTGGAGGTCACTCTGCCACAGAGCCACACACCTCAGTCTCACCCTAGCTTTGACCTGTTTGTGGCTAAGATCAAGGGAGGGGAACACTTGTAAAAGACAACCAAGAAAGGACATTGCTAGCAGAATCTATTAAGAAAGAGGGCAGCCGGGCGTGGTGGTGCACACCTTTAATCCCAGCACTTGGGAGGCAGAGGCAGGCAGATTTCTGAGTTTGAGGCCAGCCCGGTCTACAAAGTGAGTTCCAGGACAGCCAGGGCTATACAGAGAAACCCTGTCTTGAAAAACAAAAAACAAAACAAAACAAAAAACAAAACAAAAAAAAAAAAAGAAAAAGAAAAAGAAAAAAAGAAAGAGGGCGATTAAAACACTGAAGTGTCCTCTTAGCTGCAAGCTGATCAGTGGGGCAGAGTGCCGTGGAAGGACCTTGGTGGCATTACATCTGTGGTAGCATCGGAGTCCAGTGAAGAAAAAAGAGAGTGCTGTAGAGAACATCATTGTGTGAAAAGTACAAGACTAGAATGTCAGGGCTGGAGAGGTGGCTCAGTGGTTAAGAGCACTGACTGCTGTTCCAGAGGTCCTGAGTTCAATTCCCAGCAACCACATGGTGGCTCACAACCATCTGTAACAGGATCTGACGCCCTCTTCTGGCATGTCCGAAGACAGCTACAGTGTACTCATATAAATAAAATAAATCTTAAAGAAAAAAGAAGATTGAGCCCAAGTCTCACGTATCCAAGCTGTGCCACGTTCTCTGGGTAGCCCAGGATCGCCTTGAAGTCTGACCTTCCTACCCTCACCTCTGGGTTGCTGGGGTTGTACTACCATGCTAAATTTATGGGGTGCTTGAGATCAAACCCAGGCTGTGTGAATGCTAGGCAAACACTCTACCAACTGAGATATATTACCAGCTCCTCGGCTCAAATTTCTTTGATTTTTTTTTTCCCTCATGTTTGTGTGTGTGTTTGTGGGTATGTGGAAATCCAAAAGTGACTTCAGGAATCTTCCTGTATCCCTCTCCATCTTTCCTTCTTTATTGCAGTAGTCTCTCTCTTGAAAGCAGAGCTCACTGATAATGGTCTGGGGAGTCCCTGGTCTTCCCTTTGTCTTTGATTTCTGAGTGCTGGAATTACAGGTGGGCTGTCATACCCGCTTGGCATTTATGTGGGTTCTGGGGACCCAAACTTCAGGCTTTATGCTTGTGTGGTAAGCCCTTTAACCACTGAGCCATCTCCTCTGCTCTCAAATATCTTTTCATTACAAAACATTTACATTAATTTGTGTATGTCTGCGTCTGCACTTGGGCATGGCATGCATGTGGAGACCAGAAGACAGCTTGTAGCAGCGGTCAGGTTTCTCTTTCCACTAAGTGAGTCTGGGGGATGGTCCTTGGCTGCAAGCATCTTTACCTACTAAGCTATCTCTCTTAGCCTGCCTTCAGATTTCTCCATGAAACAAACCGCTGGATGGTGTTGGTGAGAACAATAATAAAGAATGTTTTTGTAAGCTAAAGTTTTGTTATAATGTAAACTCTACGGAACCCACCCTGAAGGAGGCGCTTGCTGGCAGTACAAAGAGGGAGGCTTGGGGTTCTGTATTCAGCCTTGGATCGCGGCTCGGCTCTCCCCTGGGTTCCTTTTCTGCCCTCTTTCCCAGCATGAGTGTTTAAACACAACCCTTTTCTACCTCTGTTTCCACCTCACTCTTGCTGGTTCCTGTGATTTTCCATCCAATAAGAGAAGGAGAGTGGAGTTTTGCTTTTCCTGACAGCCAAACATCTTGGGGCTTGCTTCAGGCTCCGCCTCCCACACATCCGCCGCCAGTGTGGACTTCTTGGCTCTTCTCCAGTTGCCGTTTTTTTTTTTTTTTTTTCCCCTCTTCCCACTAGCCGACCTCATTGTTTCTAGGGCTGAAGCCATCCTATAAGACAGCACTTGCCAATTTGGGAGTTGATGGCAGTTTTGCATTTGTGGCACTAGAGTCAGCTTGTCCCATTGTCACGAAAATGATATTAACAGCATTTCCTTCCGGCTGAACATGGCTGGAATCACAGAAGAGTGCCTGGTGTGTCACACATGGACACAACCTGGGGGTCACTGCTTTAGGAGCCTTGCTGTTGTTTGTGGGAAGTGCCAGGACCCTGCTCTGCTTCCGGCTCTGGCAGAACAACATGCCATTTGGCTCTGTCAAGCCCCTGTCATGGGTTGCCACACAAACACTGTCTCGTGCTGTCATTTCCTGGCAGTGAACAATCACTCCGCATTGCCTCAGGATCCCATCGTGTCTCTCTCCTGGCAGCTGAACCGGTCCTTAAAAAGCAGATGTACAGCTGGAGTCATTCTTTTGGGAACACAGGCAGAAACAAAGCCAGTGTGGCTTATCTGAGCGAGCGCCAAGTGTGGTCCTAGGAGCACAGGGCACAGCTGCATGGATTTGGCAATTGAGGAACTGCTCTCCCCTACCCCACCCCACCCCCCATTAACTTGTCACAACCATACAAGTGCCTTCCTGTCATTTCTTCATCTGCAACCATGAGATGGGGGAAGGTGGCAGCCGTGGCTCTCTTTTTACACAATCACTCACAAACCTCACCCCACAGCACTGGCCACTGGGTATGACAACATAGCTCCAGCAGCCAAGCTAACCAGTTGTTTCTAGCTTTTTTCTCTGTTAGTATATATCATGTTCTTGGCCACACCTTTCACCTCTGAAGTTTCACTCTCTCTCTCTCATTATTTAAATGAATTTATAGGCACCAATTCAAATTGGTTTCTGCATCCTCTGAGTAGAATGTCCTCAGTAAGTGGAAACTATGTTTCTTTAGATGCACAACAGGAATAATTAAGTTAGACTATAATCCATCAAACAGCCAACTAATATTTATGTGTCATCTATTTTGTGTATTTCATGGTGTAAGGAGCTCATTGTAAAGGTTGAACAGATTATAGATTGCCCAAGAGGTCTGTGTCCTTAGAAAGCTAATAATGGATATTTTGTATTCTAAATGACAAATGCTTGCTCCTTTCTTGGGTTTTCTTCATAATAGAGATTTAAATATAACCAAGGGATAAAGAGTGAATTCATTCAGACATTAGGTTTCTGGAGAGCAGTAGTAGATAGTTGTAATAAATGATGTGGACTTTTCTTGTTAGAAGGGAATCCTTCCAGCTGGAACCTTCCAGCTTACAAAGCATTATTCTGACAAAGAAATGTTACATAACCCTAAACTGACCATGCTCTAGTTGCTTGCAGAAGAAGAATCTGGCAGACTCTTGAAATGGTCATTTCTGATTCCCAAAAGGTGAAAATAATAAATTAGCAGTTAGGATCACATGCTAACGGACGGAATGGGAAAAGATTGAAGGTCACATGCTTCCCAGTTTGTCCCGCTTACGTATCGATGAGACGCCTGTAGGCCTCTGGGTCTCTACAACACATAAAATACTGCTTCTATGCACAACATGCTTTGTGTAATTATTCTTCATCTCCTGGAATCTTCATGGAGGCCCGCTCTCCCGCCTGTGTGCACCACCAAAAGATTTATAACTCCACAGGACTGAAAATCCTATTTTTGTTCATTTTCACAGTTAAAAGATTTCAAGATTTTGTCCTTTCTCCTCAGCGATTAGTTCCATCGGCCTGCATTTTAACAGCCAGCCGAGAACATGGCTCTGCGGGCCAGGGCATCTGTGTTCAGGAGACTGAGTTATCCTCCTGATAATCCTCCCAGCTTCATGCTAGCAGCTTTTAAATTGTTCAGTATTTCAGAAGCACCACCATCTCAGCATTTTAAATATTAAGGGCCTCCCTCAGCACCCAAACCTTAAAGTTACTCTCTGTAAAATCTTCGCGAGTGTTCCCAGGGCGCAGAAAGAACGTTACAGCGGGGGAGTTTTGGGAGCAGCATAGCTATAAACGTCACTCCCGCCCCTGCCGTTCACAAGGGCCCATTTGCTGTGAAATATTTTGAAAACACAGCTGAAGCGGGGACAGCGCAGAGCGCAAACATGCAAAAATAGGAACGAGCCGAACGTGATGGAAGGACGAAGCGGGGTTCAGGAAATGAACATAAACCTATAGGGAACTACGCAGGCCAGGGGCTGCGGTTTGGGGACCACTGGGAGCCGTTCCCTAGGATTGGGAGGCCTCGCGAGTAGAGGAAGCTGTCGCCGAGCCCGTTTTGCTCCCCGCAGCACCGGGAAGCATTGCCTGCCTGGGCCACAGTCCTCCCAGTCCCAAAAATAGCTGCACAAACCCGAGTGGCGCGCTGGCCTGCGGCGCTGGGCGGAGCCCCAGGCAGCTTATCACCCGCAACCAAAGCGCTGCAGCCGCGCCCATAGCTCGCCCTTTATAGCCAGTCCCTCGAGCCCCGCCCTAGCAACCGCCCCTAGCAACGCCTAGCTCCAGCGCTCTGCGGTCTTATCGGCCTCAGGCAGGCCTTTCCTGTCCCCTCCCCCACGCCAGCTCGCGTGACCCCTGACCACGTGACCGCCTTCCGGAAAGGCGGGGGTGCGTGGAAACACGGGAGGCGGGGCGCTGGGAGGCGGGGCGCTGGGAGACGAGGCCTTCCGTCATCCAGATGCGACCGGATGGCTGTATCGCCTAGTGCCTGTCGCAGGCCACGGGTTCCGTCACCAGACGAAATGGCGGAGGCTGCCGTGGTGGCGTGGGTTCGCGGCCCCGGTTCCGTGTGGAAGGCGCTGCCGTGTGCCTCTGCTGGGTGCTCCGTGCGTGATGTGATCTACCGACACTGCCAGGAACAGGTGAGGATCGCGGTTCCCGGAAATGGGGGAAAGAATCACCAAGCCAGGCTGGGTTTGTCGTTGGGTGCTTCTGTTCTCTGAACATTTCGGTTTTTGAGGCTGAGATTTCTCCAGAGTCAGGTGCTTCTGACTAATATGGGGACATTCCTCTGCTAGTCCATGGCTGTCGGTTTGCCCCCACGTCGTAAGAGAAAACTACATTCGGTTACTTAGTCCAACCTTGACTACAAACTCGTTCTGTTTCTTTTATCCCCCAAAATGATGCCTTTAAGTTTCTCTTCTTCTTACATTCACATTATGGATAGGAATATGCTTTCTTACGGACCCATCAGGAAACCCATACAGGCCAAAGGACGGTTAGAGAAGGATATGGATTCATCCCGACAGAACCAATCACTCACAGATGTTCTTGGGCCTCTTTAGAGGACTCTGCCATGTGGATTTATGAAACCCTGGTTTAGTGCTTCTAAAGTTCTAAGCTTTAATTCCCAAATAAGCAAGCTTATACTGACTAGGAAATCGCAAACCTCTTCAGTCATCTAAAGAGTTTACTGGTTTCCCTGAGTCTAATTTTAATCTGGGCATTTGGTCTAGAATGGCTTTTCCTTTGGTTTGGTCTGTTTTCTCTGCTTGTTATGTTATAAACATAACAAATGTTAAAGTGCCAAATCTGGTCCTAAAGAGACTTGAACCAGTTCCAAGAAGAATATGTAATTTTCTAATTTCTTTGTCCAAAAAAAAAAAAAAAAAAAAAAAAAGACAAGAGAGTCTTTTCCTTGTAGCCCAGGATGGTCTCAACATACCAGACGGAGGGCTGGGATTATTGGTGTGTCTGACCACACCTAGCCTTTGTTTTCTGAGGTCTAGTAAGAAAAACAAGAACCTTTTTTTAACCATTCGAATTAAGATATTTTCCAAAACAGGTGACTTACAATGTATTTGAAGAATAATTTTCATGTTTTATTTTTAAACTTAAAATTGATCCATAAACAATGGAATCTTAACAATGAGGAGTGAAAAGACCCAGAAATAAGGCCTGGTGGTATATGCCTCTAATCTCAGCACTTGAGAGGTTTGGGAGTTTTCAGCCATGTCTCTGTAGTGGCTTTGGGGCAGCCTGGACTATGTGAAACCCTGTTTGAAAACAAAACAGCCTCCTATCACCTTGTCCTTAGATTTAACCGAGGTAATGTACATGGACTATAGGAGACCAGGCATCCAGAAAAAAAACCCTATAGAATTGAGTTGTTTGGATAACAGGTAAATGGGAGCAGTTATCCGAGAACATTTGAGTTTGTCTGTTACTTAACAACAGTAAATGTGAATGCAAGCAGCTTACTAAGGACAGTTTGATGAAATAGGAAAAATCAAAATAGTTCAAGTTCGAGCTGGTGAGATGGCTCAGTGGGTAAGAGCACCCGACTTCTCTTCCGAAGGTGATGAGTTCAAATCCCAGCAACCACATGGTGGCTTACAACCACCCGTAAAGAATCTGATGCCCTCCTCTGGTGCATCTGAAGTCAGCTATAGTGTACTTATGAATAATAATAAATGAATCCTTGAACTGGAGAGAGCAGGGACTGAGCAAGTGGGACCAACCAGAGCCAGCAGGGACAACCAGAGTGAGCGGGGCCGAACGGGGCCGGCCGGAGCGAGCGGGGCAGACCAGGGTGACCAGGGTTGACCAGAACAAGGAAAAAAAAAATAGTTCAAGTTCACGCTACACTTTTTAAAGCAAAACGGTTCTGATCTGCTGGGCGTGGTGGCTCACGCCTTTAATCCCAGCACTTGGGAGGCAGAGGCAGGCGGATTTCTGAGTTCGAGGCCAGCATGGTCTACAGAGTGAGTTCCAGGACAGCCAGGGCTATACAGAGAAACCCTGTCTCGAAAAACTAAAAACAAACAAACAGTAATCTAACCTATTAGCTGCTTAAGGTGATTAATAAAAGAGTAAGTTAGGCCTGGTCTAATGTCATAAGGGCATTAAAGCCTTGCTCTTGTCTCCAGGAAGTTCCCGTGGAAAGCTTCTTTGTGAAGTGCAATGGAGTCCTCGTTGGTGCTGGTGAGGAGCTGCAGCACGGAGCTGTGTACAGTTTGGAGCCCAGGCTTCGTGGGGGGAAAGGAGGTAGGTGGTGCTGATGACTCTGTATAGCAGCCTGTGAAATGGAGACTTGCTGGTCTCTGGCATACCAGCCTTGGGTTGCCTTGTGAAATCATTTATACTAAGTTTTGGGTAATTTTTGGGGGGGGGAGTATATTCTCTTTCAGTAAAAAATAACTCTTAAAAATCCCAGCTTCTCCAGCCAGACTGCACTTTTAGGAGGCTAGACGATAAAGTAACCATTATTCCTTCCAGTTTGTTGCAGGGCAAGCTTTAAACAATCATTGACTGTTCTTTTCACGATTTGTCTCCTGTTGTACTCTTCTAAGGGTGACCCAAAGTCATCTTAGGAAACAGTTTGTCCCAGGTCAGGTAGATTAAGGTCCTGGCTGTACTCATAAGTTAAGAAGAAAGCAAAGAGGGCTGGAGAGATGGCTCAGTGGTTAGGAACACTGGCTGTTAGACTCTGAGCAGAGTCTCTAGAGAACCAGGGTTCAATTCCCAGCACCCACATGGCAGCTCACAGCTGTCTGTAACTCCAGTTCCTGGGGAACCATGGCACCAGGCATGCATGTGGCATACATACCTGGGCAGACAGGCAAATGCCCATACACATAAAATAAATTAAACCGTTTTGTTTGGTTGGTTTTTTGGTTTGTTTTTTCCAGACAGTGTTTCTTTGTGTAATAGAGCCCTGACTGTCCTGGAACTCACTTTGTAGATAGGCTGGCCTCAAACTCAACCTGCTTCTACCTCCTAAGTGCTGGGATCAAAGGTGAGAGCTACCACATCCAGCAACTAATTAAATCTGAAGAAGAGGAGGAGGAGGAAGAAGAAGCAGCAAAGAAAGCAGAAACATGCAGACAGCACTAAGAGCTGTGGGCTTCTTTGGATGCACAAGCATATTCTTTGTTGTTGTTGTTGTTGTTGTTTGTTTTTCAAGACAGGGTTTTTCTGAGTAGCCCTGGCTGTCCTGGAACTCACTTTGTAGACTTTGTAGAACTCAGAAATCCGCCTGCCTCTGCCTCCCAAGTGCTGGGATTAAAGTGTGCACCATCACTGCCTGGCACACCAGCATATTCTTAAGTTTTTTCAGAGTCTCAGAGTAGTCATCCTGCCTGTTGAAATGTGTTCCTAAGAAAGCAGCATGTCCTCAGATACAAGCAGCTTAAGGTTGCCCTTCCCGTAAACATTATTTATCTTTAAGACAAAGTCTTGAGAAGTAGTCAAACTGGCCTCGAACTTGTGGCAAGTCTGCTGCCTCAGTTTCCCAAATGCTGGGATTATAGGTGGGTGCCATCATACCAGGCTCACTTCATAACTTTGAAGTTTTGGGTTTGTTTCTTTGTTAATTTATTGTGACATTGCTACAGGATGACTGTAACTAGTCTGATCTTGAACACGCAGTATAGCCCAGGCTGGCCTCAAATTCACTTCCGTTTTCCTCCTTCAGTCTTCACACAGTGTATGAGCCACCATACCTGCATAGCCCAGGCTGGCCTCAGACCCACAGATCCACTTGCTGCTGTTCCTTTCTAGTTGGTTTTAAACACAGTTGATCTAGATGCTACTGGTGGCTAATGTGGTGCGCTTCTTACAGCAAGTTTGTGCTGAGGGGAAGGCACAGGCTTTCTTGTCATGAGCCACTGTCTGTGTCATCACATGAGTCTTGTATTTCTGTACATGTGGCGTGTATTCCTGTGCATATGTGTGGGTTAGTGTGTTATGCGGAGGCTGTGGGTTGAATGGGTTGTCTTCCTCGGTCACTCTTCACTTTATCTCTGGAGACAAGATTTCTCACTGACCCTGGAGCTTACCAGTTTGCCCAGTGAACTCAGGGATCCTCTAGTCCTGTTGCTGGGGTTATAAGCATGTGTCCCATCCAGATTGAACATGGGAGCTGAGAATCTAGACGCAGTTCATGTGTGGTTATACAGCAAGTAATTTACTGACTGAGCTGCCTCTGAAGTCCCTTCGCATAGTTCTTCACCTAGGAACCTTGGTCTGGTTTTGGCTAAAGCTTTTCATGGATCCTACTGTACAGTACAGCATTCAAATGTTAGATGTCCATTTTCTTTTCAAAAAGAAAAAGAATGGAGTTCATTTTTAGTCTTAAAGGCTATTTTCATTAACCTGCCTTGTATCCCTAACCCTCTTCTCTGTGTATTTTGGTTTCAGGTTTTGGGTCTATGCTTCGAGCACTTGGTGCACAGATAGAGAAGACAACCAATAGAGAAGCCTGCCGGGATCTCAGTGGGAGGAGATTACGAGATGTCAATCATGAGAAAGCGTAAGCTATCTCCTTTTAGTTAAATCTCTGTCTTATTTGGGGTTTTATTACTGTGAAGAGAAGCCATGACCACAGCAACTCTTATAGTGGCAAACATTTAATTAGGGCTGACTTAGAGTTTCAGAGGTACAGTTCATTATTGTGACAGGAAGCATGGCAGTGTGCAGGTAGACATGGCACTGGAGAAAGCACCAAGAATTCAACATCTTCATCCGAAGGTGGCCAGGAAAAACTGTCTCCTGCAAGAAGCCTGAAGGAGACTCTTGATTCCACACTGTGGAGCCTGAACATAGGAGACCTCAAAGCCCACTCACTGTCTTAGTCAGGGTTTCTATTCCTGCACAAACACCATGACCAAGAAGCAAGCAAGTTGGGGAGGAAAGGGTTTATTCAGCTTACACTTCTACACTGCTGTTCATCATCAAAGGAAGTCAGGACTGGAACTCAAGCAGGTCAGCAAGCAGGAGCTGATGCAGAGGCCAGCCATGGAGGGATGTTACTTACTGGCTTGCTTCCCCTGGCTTGCTCAGCTTGCTCTCTTGTAGAACCCAGGACTACCAGCCCAGGGATGGTGCCACCCACAAGGGGCCCTCCCACTCTTCATCACTAATTGAGAAAATGCTTAAAGCTGGATCTCATGGAGGCATTTCCTCAAGGGAGGCTCCTTTCTCTGTGATAACTCCAGCTTGTGTCAAGTTGACACACACAACCAGCCAGTACACCCACTTACACAGTGATGTATTTCCTCCAACAAAGCCACACCTCCTAATAGTGCCATTCCCCATGGCCAAGCATTTAAACACATGAATCTATGGGGCCAAAACTATTCAAACCACCACAGTCTTTTACAGTATTGTGACATTAAACATGGCATACCTTTCTGGAGAAGTATCATAATATGATTAGGAGTCCATTAATTATCTAGGGAACATTTTTTTTATATAGTCAAAATGCTTGGGAGTGAGTTCTGGGAAATACCTTGTTAACAGAATTCCTGATCAAGCCACAGAGAGAGCATTAGAGAGTGCAGATGAAGAGATTGGTGGACTGATGTATGAGTGTGGCTTGTGAGACATGGCATACAGTTTCACAGTAAACTGAATAGGTTTGTTTGTCTCTTGTGTTTTTGTTTTTTGAGACAGGATCTCTCTCTGTAGCTCTGGCTATCCTTTAGCTCACAGGGTGGCCTTGAACTCACAGAGATCTGCTTGCCTCTGCCTCCCAGTGCTAGGTTTAAAGTTGTTTGACACCATGCCTATCATAAGTAAACTTGACTCACGGCAGGGGTGTAAGTGAAGCAGTACTAGAGAAGCAGTGTGATTTGGTGGTAGAGCACTTGCTAAGGTCATGGGTTTGATCCCTGTCATCACCCTCCCTCAGTAATAGCTAGATAGGTCCGGGTAGTTGTTATTAGCAGTATTATGTCCTGTGCTTGACTGTTCTGTACTTTTAAACTACTTGTAGCTGGAGGTGTTGTTTTTTTAATAACACGAATAGGTGAATAAATATTACTATGACTACAGTGTTATTAAGTAATAAGAGTTTTTCAAGTCCTTTGCAGTTTGGGACCACCTTCATACTTATGGTCTGCCATTGATCTAAGTGCTGTGTGACATGTGATGTATAAGCCTGTGTACAGTACACCATCCAGTTACCTCCCCTCCCCTCCTCTCCCCTCCCCTCCCCTCCCCAGGATGGCTGAGTGGGTAAAACAGCAAGCCGAGCGAGAGGCTGAAAAGGAGCAAAGGCGCCTGGAGAGACTGCAGCGAAAGCTTGCCGAGCCTGCACACTGCTTCACCAGCCCGGACTACCAGAGGCAGTGCCATGAGATGGCTGAGCGTCTGGAGGACTCAGTCCTCAAAGGTAAGAGCGAGGATTCCTCCGCATGCTCTGCGGACCCTGGAGCCAGGACCCGCTGCTAGGCTCCTTAGCCTAGCTGCTAATGGCTGAGCCATCTCTCCAATTCTTCTTTTTTTTCCCTGTGCAGTGCAGGGCTAGGGGAAGTCTTCAGGAGTTGTGTATATATGTCAGCATATTTAAATCATCCAAGGTAGTGTCCTGGGCCTGTCGTGAGTCCAGTTAATTTAAAGGGACTTTTCACCAAAAAGACTAGGACAAGGAGGACATATATGTAAATAACTGTTAGCTATGAACCTTCAACTTCAAGTTACAAATTGCATGTTGTGTTTTAAAAATACTATTCTAAGCTGGGTGTGGTGGTACACTTTTTTTTTTTTTTTTTTTTTTTTTTTTTAGTTTTTTAGTTTTTTTTCGAGACAGGGTTTCTCTGTGTAGCCCTGGCTGTCCTGGAACTCACTTTGTAGACCAGGCTGGCCTCAAACTCAGAAATCTACCTGCCTCCGCCTCCCAAGTGCTGGGATTAAAGGTGTGCACCACCACGCCTGGCTTGGTGGTACACTTTTAATCCCAGCACTTGGGAGGCGGAGGCAGGTAGATTTCTGAGTTCAAGCTTCACCCTCCCCCCCCACTCCCCACTCCCCGGTCTATAGAGAGAGTTCCAGGACAGCCAGGGCTATACATAAAAACTCTGTCTTGAAAAAAACGAAACAAAAATCCAGACAGTGTCCTAGCTAGGAGTGATGGTGGCACCCATGACTCTCCCTCCCACTAGAACAGTGCACACAGGATCAGGGATCAGGGTCATCTCCAGCTACACAGTGTGTTGAGGCTCGCTTGGGCTGAATGAGGCCTGGCCACAAACTAGTGTGGCTCCATAATGTTTCTTTTGCATTTGAGATTAATCTCATAACCATTTAAAAATCTGGTATGACAGTTTACATTCATCAGGTGAGGAACAGCCATAACTAAGTCTGTGTGAAAACAATGTAAAGAAACTTGTTACTTTGTATGCTAATTTTTTAAAAGATTTAAATACAGAGCTTCAGATTATAGATTGTATCCTGACAGCAACTGGTTAAATTTTCACTTAGGTATGCAGGCTGCCTCCAGCAAGATGGTATCAGCAGAAATCACTGAGACTCGGAAACGGCCTAACAAGCCAAAAACAGATGAGGGAACTAGTGCAAAGAAAAGGAAATGCTTTTGGTAAGTCCTTCCTGTTTCTTCCACATTGATCTTGAAGGACCTGTGTGCTGTTTCCACCTCGTCTGTTGGCACGAGTGCCAGTCCTCCCCTCCCCTCTTCTCCTGATTTTCTTCTTTTTTTTTTTAATTTTTAAGATTTATGTATTCTATGTATGTGAGTACACTGTAGTTGTCTTCAGACACACCAGAAGAAGGCATCAGATCTCATTACAGATGGTTGTGAGCCACCATGTGGTTGCTGGGAATTGAACTCGGGACCTTCAGAAGAGCAGTTGGTGCTCTTAACTGCTGAACCATCTTTCCAGCCCCCTGATTTTCTTTTGTTTGTTTCTTTCTTTAATATTTATGTGAAATAGGGTACTGCTCTGCCTGCCAGGCTGCCCTTCAGCTTGGGCTCTCCTGTGTCAGCCTTCTCTGCTTGGATTGCAGATCACCAACATGGGCTCCACACTCAGGGCTCCACACTCAGGGCTCAAACAAGAACGCTTTTAAGTATCATTGCTGGGAGTTCGAATTTCCAGAGCACTCAGGCTTCAGCTTGTGTTGATTGGTACCATGTACACACTTAGTGTTTTCTGCCTCGGAAGCCATTCAGCAGAATCTGAACAATAAATTTGGGTGTGTATGTGGCCTGTGTGTGGGTGTGCGGGTGCACACGCTATTCTCCTAAAGTTACATTTGAAACTTTCTCTTTCTGTATTAATTCCAACTGTTGATAGTTAGACACAGTCAAAAGCCATATGAAAATCCTTAGGTCTGAGGGTCTGGCTTTATAGTGGTTGAATGCAGTCCTCTTGAGATGGTTCCCCTTGTGTTTATGCCTCAGAACGTACTTTTCTGAAACTTGCCTACTTGCCATCTTAAGCTATCTGTGTTCTTCAGACAGAGACCCCTCCATGCAGGGAGAGGGGTCTAGGCTGGGAATGGAGTCATGCTCTTCTGCTTCTTCCCACAGGTTGGGCATGGACGGGCTGGAGGCTGCCGAGGGGTCCAGTTCTGGAAGCTCAGAGGACAGCTCAGATGATGACAGTGAGGATGCTCCTGGGACTTCGGAGCAGAGCTGCTGTGCTCTAGAAAATGTCAGTGATGCTGTAGAGGTGGCAGCCGACCGTCCCGGCAGTCCTCAGAGCTTGGCATCTGGTACACACTCTGAGTCACCTGAAAAGCTTCAGAACCCCATGACTGAGCCTGGACAGGGCGATTTGGAGAACACAGGAACTGAGCCAGGAGAGACCTCTGACAAGGAGTACAGTGAGAGGAAGACAGTCACAGAAACAGAGGAGACGCCAGCAAGGAAGGAAACAGAGAGTCCTGAACCCACAGAAAAGGACCAAAAGACAGGAATGTCTGGTGGGGACAGATCTGCCATGGCTTTGTCTGGAGAAGACAGGAAAAGTGTCCCTGCTGCTAATCTGGAGGGAAACAACTCAAGAGACACAGTATGTTGGGGTTTGGTTTTGTTTTCACTCTTTAAAAAAGAAAAAAGGCTGGGGGGTGTGGTGGTGTAGTGCATGCTTTTAGTCCCAGCACTCAGGATGCAGAGGTAGGTCAGTCTCTTGAGTTCAAGGCCAGCCTGGTCTGCAGAGCTAGTTTTCAGGGCAGCCAGGGTTACACAAGAAACCATGTCTCAAACAAACAGACAAACAAAACCAAGCAAACAGAGTGGAGAGATGGCTCTGCTTAAAAGCACTGACTGCTCTTCCAGAGGTCCTGAGTTCAATTCCCAGCATGGTGGCTCACAGCCATCTATAATGGGATCCAATGTCCTCTTTTGGTATGTCTGAAGACAGCTACAGTGTATACATATACATAAAAATAAATAAGTCTTAACAAACAAACAACAGAAACAGAGTGAGGGCACAGGGTGCATGCTCTGGAACTTGCTATGTAGACCAGGCTGGCCCCAAAGTGAAGCTCTTCCTGCCTCTACCTCTCCAGCACTAGGATAATAGGCATGAGCCACCAACCCAGTTCTTGCCATTTCTTTTCCAATGTTTTTCTTAACGTGTATGGCTGATCTGCTTGCATGTGTGTCTGTGTGGGAAGTGCATGCATGGTACCCACGGAGGCCAGAAGGGGGCATTGGATCCACTGGGGGTCCAGGCCATGTCCTCTGGAAGAGCAGGCGGTGCACTTAGCCTCCAAGCCGTCTCTCCACCCCTTTTAGTCTGGTTGGTTTTTGTTGTTTTGTTTGAGATAGGGCCTCACCTCTGTGCCTGGCTTGGGACTCTGTAGTCCAGGCTGCCTTGAACTTAGTGTAATTCTTCTCAGCCTTCTAAATCTATGACTACAAAGTCGTCTACTGCAGGGGTTTTGTTTTTTTGTTTGTTTTTGGTGGGGGTTGGGATAGTAGTGTCTGATCTGCACAGTTAATGGTTAAGATGCAGATGTGCCTCTTTCCCAACAGCTGCTTAATGAAAAGCATTTAATTGCACAGATGAGAAGCTTGTCCCCTCTAAGCTCCGAAATGACAATGTTCTGCCACTAGGTGGTGTCCTTGGTGCTATTTTTTTCAGTTTTAAGATAGGGCTTCACATATGGCCTCATTTGGAAATTTTCTTCTTCTTTTTTTTTTTTAAGTGTTGTTTGTTTGCTTGTTTGTTTGATGGTTGAGGAGAAGGTTTTTAATGTAGATAGGAGAGAGAGGCATCTGAAAAGGGTTCAGAGCCGGGCAGTGGTGGCGCACTCCTTTAATCCCAGCACTTGGGAGGCAGGCGGATTTCTGAGTTTGAGGCCAGCCTGGTCTACAGAGTGAGTTCCAGGACAGCCAGGGCTACACAGAGAAACCCTGTCTCTCGAACCCGCCCCCCCCAAAAAAAAGAAAAGGGTTCAGATTGAATTGGGCTGTGGGGAGTTGGGGATGTGGAGGGAGGGAGGGAGGGAAGGAGGGCAGGATGCAGGGCAAGTGCACCCATAGCGGAGCTGAGGACCCAGAGAACCAAGAGAGCAAGTGGCAAAAAATGGCAGTTTCTATAGAAAAGAGAAGCTGGTAAGGGGTAAGCCCTGTTTAAGACAGGGTCTCACTGTGTGGCCCTGGCTGTGTTGGAACTCACTATGTAGACCAGGCTGGCCTCAAACTCAGAAATCCTGCCTCTGCCTCCTGAGTGCTGGGATTAAAGGCGTGTGCCACCATGCCCGGCTGCAAGACCCAGTCTTAAAAAGCCAAAAATATAGATGCCGGGTATGGTGGTGCGTGCCTGTATCCTAGCCCTTGAGAGGCAGAGACAGGAGGATGAGGAGTTCAAGGCCAGCTTCAGCTACATAAGCAAATTCAAATTTAGCTTTGAGTATACGAGACCCTATTGTGGGACTGAGGGGTGGAATTATATGCATGTCACTGTCGTGAGTGTTTCTAGATACAGAGATGTCAAGTCAGTAGCAGGGAGAAAGTACAGTTAATGACACTTCTTTAAAAATTGAATGTGGTGGGTCTTGAGTTTTCAGAGGAAGGGGAGGGGCTGGCTTTAATGTTTTCTGTTCCCATCAGGCTCTTGGTCTGGAAGCGGTGGATCTGTCAGCATTCCGCTCTGCAGCCGAGATGGAGTCGTTGGGTTTGGAGAGGCTCAAGTGTGAACTGATGGCCCTTGGACTGAAGTGTGGGGGGACCCTGCAGGAGCGCGCAGCCAGGCTCTTCTCTGTCAGAGGCCTCGCCAAGGAGCTCATTGACCCAGCTTTATTTGCCAAGCCTTCCAAGGGGAAGAAGAAGTGAATTTCCTTGACACACTTCCTCCGCTGTGACATACTTGTGGCCAGTGTTCCTTTTGATACTAAAAGCCAGTTTTTTAATAATTCAGTTCTAACTAGTCTCTTTTCAAACTAGTCTCTTTCAGTGGTACCTGGGCTTGAGGTTTTCATTGGAGAAAACTTTTGTATGTTATTTTTCTTTGTTTTTGATGTTTTTGTAAGAGACTTACTCTGTAGCCCAGACTGACCCTGAACTGTATAGTTCACTTTGGTCTCAAACTTGCAGTGATCCTCCTGTCTCGGGCCTGAGCAGCTGCGCCTGCTTTGTCAGAGATTTATATGTTTGTTTGCCTTTATATACTGTGTCACCTGAGTAAGATATTTTCAAGAAATTTATTTGTGTAACCCAAAGCAGTCAGGTTTGTAGACACAATTATTCATAACATTCATTTTAAAAACTTGTTTCTCTGAGAGAGAGAGAGAGAGAATATGAATGAGAATATATGAGAGAGAATATGAGAGAATGAGAATATGAATGTGTGTGTGTGTGTGCGTGTGCGCATATGCGTGTGACTGACTGATTAGGGATGGATCCCAGCTGCTTCCAAGCCTCTCACACTGGGGGATTTTTATTCTAGCTAGGGGCCTATTTTGTTTGGTTTTCAAAGAATCAGTTTTTTGGCTTTGTGGATTTTTCTCAGTTGTTGATCTCATTGGCGTTTGAATTTTATTTCCTCTCCTACATGCCTCCTTGTGTTTATCATTTTTCTTTAGCTCCTTAAGTCTTTATCACTGATTATAGATACTATTATTATTAGTGTATTTCCCAATTAGCAAATGTTTGTATTTTCTGTAAATGTTTTATTGATAGTGACTATCTGACTATTCAGAACAGAAGGTACCTGGCATCCTTTTTGTGACTGACCTAGGATAGGGTCTGACATGATCTGTGCGTTGGAAAGAACATAGCCTCAGTTGGCAGTAGGCTGTGTCATGTGAGGGGTTGGTGGGATCAGTAGGATGACCTTCACTGGTTTATTTTCATAAGGAACTAAAAGCAAACTCAAATCTCAATTATGATTGTGGTAGTTGCCTTTTTTTGAGATTAAAAATAACTTCATTAGCTAAGTTGCCAGTTGTATATTAATTCAGTGACCTTATATACATATGGTTCTGCATTGCCTTAATGTCTGGCTCTGGGCTGGAGAGATGGCTCAGTGGTTAAGAGCACTGACTGCTTGAAGGTCCTGAGTTCCAATCCCAGCAACCACATGGTGGCTCACAACCATCCGTAATGAGATCTGACGCCCTCTTCTGGTGCGTCTGAAGACAGCTACAGTGTACTTAGATATAATAATAAAGAAATCTTTAGGCTGAGGACCAGAACGAGCAGGGTCGACTAGAGCGAACAGGTCCTGAATTCAAAATAACCAGCAACCACATAATGGCTCACAACCATCAGTACAGCTAAGGTGTACTCATATACTATACATAAAATAAATAAGTAAATAAATATTTTTAAAAATATATGGCTCTGATGGGTTTTGGATTTTTATCCCATCTGACAATTCACACATGGACACAGTGCATCCTGATCAGGTCCACAGTGTTTCTACTTCTTTAACTCTTCTGTTTTTACTTTATATTTTAATCTTTTTTCCCCTCGTTCCGATCAACCCTGCTCCCTCTTGCCCCGCTCGCTCCAGCCGGCCCCTACTTTATATTTTAAAGCTACTGTTAAGTTCTTGTATTATTGAACAGTAAGTACATCATGAAATTCCCTTCATCTCTGGTGAGTTTCTTGTTCACTTGTCTTATCTAAAGCACAGCCCTCCAGCTATGTCCTTGTCTCCAGTGTGTGTTGTCTGTTCCTTTCTCCTTGCTTCTCCTGTCTAACACACAGCAGGTGTGTCTTGCATTTATGTCTGTTCTGACTTCTTTCATTGTCATCTGTCATCGCTGTCATCTGGTCCCTGTCTCTGATGACAGGTCAGCAGAAAGTCACATGGTTATTTCGGTCATAACATTTTCTTTGGGGGTGTTTTCAGGAGTGCCTAAATGTTGTCTATTCTTCTGCCCTGGAGTTTGGTGAACTTCATGGTTTTGTACATTTATTCCATTAATAAATTTGGAAAATTTTTAAGCAATTGTTTTGGGGTTTTTTGGGTTTTTTTGTTGTTGTTGTCGTGTCCCCTACCCCCAATATTCCTGCCCTGTCTTGACATTGTCTCTCTGTTCTCTCTGGGAATTACACAGATATGCTAGCCCACTGTGTAACTGGCTCCCCTAATTCCCTGTCTTGACATTGTCTCTGCTCTCTCTGGGAATTACACAGATATGCTAGCCCACCATGTAACTGCGGCTCTCCTAAGTTACCAAACCTGTCCCATTGTCCCCCGACTCCCATGACGTCCAGTTTCTATGATGTAACCTAGCTGCTGAGAGTCCCCCCGAGGCAAAGTTGCTTGATAGAGGAGCCTGGAAGCCTCCCTCAGGATCCCTACTGTGTGAACACAGTTCCCAGATGGGGCTCCGGAGGAGGAGCAGGCTAGACAGTTGTGCTTCCCAACAGGAAAGAGATGAATTTCTGTTGTTTGGGAAGGATCATTTTTCTATGGCGTGTGTGGCTGAACCCTCCTTTCATACTGTACTGGCTGGTTTTGTGTCACCTTAACACAAGCTACAGTCATCACAGAGGAAGGAGCCTCAGTTAAGGAAATGCCGCTATGAGATCCAGCTGTGAGGCATCTTGTCAATTAGTGATCAGGGGTGGACCTAGCACGCTGTGGGTGGTGTTGTCCCAGGGCTAGTGGTCCTGGGTTCTGTAAGAAGTCAGGCTGAATAGGCCAAGGGAAGCAAGCCAGTAAGCAGTACTCTTTGCCCCCTACATCAGCCCCTACCGTCAGGTTCCTACTCTGTGTGAGTTCCTGTCCTGACTTCTTTCAGTGATGAACAGCAATGTAGCCTCATGTAGGTAACTGTCTGAACCTTAAAAGGACGTCTGAAAGGGCCAGGTACAGTGGCTTGCACTGTTTTGTTTTGTTTTTTTGAGACAGGATTTCTCTGTGTAGCCCTGGCTGTCCTGAAACTCACTTTGTAGACCAGGCTGGCCTCAAACTCAGAAATCAGCCTGCCTCTGCCTCCCAAGTGTTGGGATTAAAGGCGTGCACCACCACTGCCCTGCCACACTTTTGTGGGGTTTTTGTTTGTTTGTTTTTGTTTTTAAGATTTATTTAATTTATCTGAGTACACTGTAATTGTCTTCAGATACACCAGAAGAGGGCATCAGATCCCATTACAGATGGTTGTGGGCCACCATGTCGTTGCTGTGAATTGAACTCAGGACCTCTGGAAGAGCAAGCAGCTAGTACTCTTTTTTTTTTTTTTTTTTTTTTTTTTGGAGACAGGGTTTCTCTGTATAGCCCTGGCTGTCCTGGAACTCACTCTGTAGACCAGGCTGGCCTTGAACTCAGAAATCCGCCTGCCTCTGCCTCCCGAGTGCTGGGATTAAAGGCGTGTACCACTGCACCCGGCCACTCTTAACCACTGAGCCATCTCTAGAGCCCTGGCTTGCACTTTGTAATGCCAGATACTGAAGAGTCAAGGAAGGGTTGCTTGATCCCTTAAGTTTGGAGGCCAGCCTTAGCAAAATGACAAGACCCTATCTCAAGACAGCTCTTCCCTCCCCCTCCAAATGTTGGGTTCAGCCCTTTAGATTTTATAGAATTTGATTTGGGAGATGAAAGGTTCTTTGATCTTCTGGCAGGTCAGTTGGACAGCCATACCTGAAGAATTTCTGTTGTCACAGCAAGTGGCTGAACCAGTGACCTTTCCTAATGACCAGGTTAGCAGAGCTGCGCCCTGTCCATTAGGAGTGTGAACAGCCGTTGGTCAGCTTCTCACAGGCAAGTGGACCTTTTACTGTTGATGTAAGATCATTGTGGTAAGCCGGGCGTGGTGGCGCACACCTTTAATCCCAGCACTCAGGAGGCAGAGGCAGGCGGATTTCTGAGTTCGAGGCCAGCCTGGTCTACAGAGTGAATTCCAGGACAGCCAGGGCTACACAGAGAAACCCTGTCTCAAAAAAAACCAAAAACCAAAAAAAAAAAAAAAAAAAAAAAAAAAAAAAAAAAAAAAAAAAAAAAAAAAAAAAAAAAAAAAAAAAAATCACCGTGGCGATTGGCCTTGCAGCACAGAAGGCTTGGTGTGTTTGCAGTCCTTGTGCTGGACAGCTGCCAAGCTCCCGAAATGCTGAGATCTGCTGTAGGCGTCTCATGTTTTCTCTTTTTCATTTCTCATTCACTCAATTTCAAACACCAATAGCAAATTCCTTTTAGGAACAGAACCCAAACCAGCTTGAGGGGAACTGTGTCTCTTAGGGGGGTTAAATGGTGTGTCCTGCTGTGGCCAGGTGTCACATGCAGGGTGGAGGCAGGCATCTCTTCCACAGACTTAAGGAAAGGCCGAGTCGACTGGGGCAGAAAAGTGCAAAAGCTGTGGCCTGTGAGATGTGGCTTTGGCCTTGCCAGAGCAGAGCTGGGTGACTGTACTAGGAAAAGTGCCTGTGATGTCAGTTCCCTTTAGGAAGGGAGCATCAGTGTCTAGCAGAAAGGTGATTTAAGTCTAAGACATCTTGGTGGGCTTGGCATGTTGGTACCCACTGTGGCTCTAGCACTTGGTGGCCAGGGCAGGGAGATAGAGAGTTTGTAATCAGCCTGGCTGTACAAAGAAACCCTGCGTCACAAACACCCAATAAGCCTTTTATAATAATAAAAGCTGGGACTGTCACTCAGTGATAGTGTCTAGGGATGCAGCCTCGGGTTTCATTGCCAGAGTTCCAGGGAGCAGGGGATAAGGCTTCTCAAAATGAAAAAGATAGGAAGTAGTGCGGGGTGTGGACAGACGCTCCCTGGGAGTGAGTACAGTTCTGGCTAGTGCACTGGACCTGCTAGAAACCTCTGTGCTTGCCACGTGGCTCGCCTGGCCTGCTTTGTTGGGAAGGCGTGTCCCATCTTTGCCCTTGAAGTTCAGTTCATCTTTCAGGACAGCGCCCATACTGTTTCCAGCTGTTGGTCTCAGGGAAAGGAAGCTGCAGGCTCTGTGGTGGCCTTTGCTCTGTGGGCCTGTGCTCCTAGACTCATCAGTAAAACTTGGGAGTGAAGCCAGGCGTGGTGGCGCATGCCTTTAATCCCAGCACTCAGGAGGCAGAGGCAGGCGGATTTCTGAGTTCGAAGCCAGCCTGGTCTACAAAGTGAGTTCCAGGACAGCCAGGACTATACAGAGAAACCCTGTCTGGAAAAACCAAAAAACAAACAAACAAACAAACAAAACATGTTACAAAAACAAAAACAAAAAAACAACTTGGGAGTGAAAACATGCACCCAGGTAATGGCTTTCCTCAGCGCTCCCTGCCACCATTCCCACATAGCCTGCTGCAGGCTCAAGCCTCTTGCAGCCTGAAACCCTCTCCATCTGACCTCATCTATCTATGTCTCAGGCACAGTAACTTTCTGGGCTGTTTGTTGAGACAAACCAGAGCTGCTCAACTGTCCCAGCTCAGCTCTGACTAGACATCTGGGGCAGACATTTTCTGAACATCTGGTTCACAGAGATGCCGCCATTACCTCTCTTTGACTTGAAGTGCCAAATCCCTCTGTGTGTATCTTTCTGTTTTATGTAAGAAAAAAAAAGGGCCTCTTCTTGCGTGGATACACAGATGCAAATTTCTATTTTATTAGAGTCTGGCACATAAAGTGTTGTACCACATTTGCAGACTTAATGAATGTATTGGATACTCTAATGGTGTATCCTCTAAAACAACAGAGTCCCAAACATGTTCATCCTCAGGATGGTCGAGCACTGTACCTTCACTTGGAAACCTCCCATAGATAGCCATGTGCCTTTGAAGGTTGCTGAAAAAAATGACTAGACCATTTTACCAAATGCAACCTAACTGAAAGCATACAGGGAAGGTCTGCAGGAAGGGAGATGTTCACTACCAGCCCTTGGAAATACCATCTATTGCTTCTAGGCATAGTTGCATGCCCTTGTGAGTCCAGCGTGTGTGTGTGTGTGGGGGGGGGGGTGTGGGTGTTTGTGAGGAGAGGGGAGGGGAGAGATGGAGAATTTGAGGCCAGACTAGACTACACAGTAAGATCCTGTCTCAAATACACTAATTGAAGCTGGATGTTGTGCACACCTTTAGTCCCAGCAGGGAAAGGTGGCTCTCTTGAGTCCCAGGTCACCCTGGTCTACAAAGGGAATTATAGGACAGGTGTTTTAGTTAGGCTTTTACTGCTGTGAAAAGACCATGACCAAGGCAACTCTTACAAGGACACCATTTAATTGAGGCTGGCTTACAGAGGCTCAGTCCATTATCTAGGTGGGAGCATGGCAGCATCCAGGCAGGCATGGTGCAGGAGGAGCTGAGAGTTCTACATCTTCATTTGAAGGCTGCTAGTGGAAGACTGAATTCCAGGAAGCTTGGATGAGGGTCTCAAAGCCCATGGCCACAGTGACATACCTACTCCAACAAGTCCATACCCAATAGTGCCACTCCCTGGGCCAAGCATATACAAACCATCACATTCCACTTCCTGCTCCCCATAGGCTTGTTCAAACACATGAATCTTTGAGGGCCATACCTACCCATAGCATAATAAAAAATACACTTAGTCCAACTTCAAAAGCCTCCATAGTCTATAGCAGACTCAACAATGTTAAAAGTCCAAAGTTCAAGGACTCTTCTAAGATTCATCCAAAGCAAGACCAGAAACCAGCTGGGCAAACTTCAAACTCTGCATCTCATGTCTGATGTCAAAGCAGTCTTCAAATCTCCAACTCCCTTTTCATCTTTGTTGACTGCAACAAACTTCTTTCCCCTGGGGCTGGTTCCACTCCCATTAGCAGCTTTCTTCAACATATAGCACACGCTCTGGCATCTTGAACATCTTGGAGTCTCCAAGGCAACTTCAATGTTAGCAACCTCTTGTTTCAATGTCTGGGAGCCACACATGATCTTCTGGGCTTCTCCAAAGGACTGGTGTCACTTCTCCAGCTCTGCCCTCTCTAGCATTCTAAGCTCATGTTGATCCACTCCACTGCTGCTGCTGTTCTTGGTGATCATCCCATGGTACTGGCATCTCCGATACACTGGGGTCTTCCACTACAACTAGGCCTTACCAATAGCTTCTCATAGACTCTCTTCATGATGCCAAGCCTCAACTCCTTTGCATGACCCCTTCAGACCTAGGTGTCAACTGCAACTGGAGCTGCACCTTCACCCATGGCCTTCCCTGGCCTCTCACAGTGCCAAGCCTCAGCTGTTTTCCATGAGCCTTTCATGCTTTCACAGCCATTATCACCTGGGTGACTCTTACACCAAGTCCAGCTGCTGCACAAGGTACAACCTTGCCTATCTCTGGAACATGGCTTCTTTGTGCTTTCAGAAAACACTTCCCAGATTTCACTTAAGTGATGCTGTTCTCCTCCTCCTCCTCCTCCTCCTCCTCCTCCTCCTCCTCCTCCTCCTTCTTCTTCTTCTTCTTGTTTTTTTGAGACAGGGTTTCTCTGTATAGCCCTGGCTGTCCTGGAACTCACTCTGTAGACCAGGCTGGCCTCGAACTCAGAAATCTGCCTGCCTCTGCCTCCCGAGTGCTGGGATTAAAGGCATGCGCCACCCGGCTGTTCTCTTCTTAATCACTGCTAATTTCTTAGCTTCAGCTAACCAGCATCAATTGTGCCAGTAGTCCCTTCTATTCTTGACTCTAAAGCCAGAGCCACATGGCTGAAGCTGGCAAGTTCTGCTGCTTGCTGAGGCTGGAATGTGGCCCCCTTGATCTATTATTACATTATCACTTTCTGTTTTTCAACTCCTTCACTGCATAAGCTTGGCTGTCCTGGAACTTGCTCTGTAGACTGACTTTGAACTCAGAGATCTGCATGGCTCTGTCTCCTGAACACTGTGATTAAAGGTATGTGCCACCACTGGAGACTAAGCTTTTCTTCACCTAGAACCTGCTCTGTCCTAGGCCGGCCTTGAACTCAGAGAACTGCTTGCCTTTGCCTCCTGGGATTAAAGGTTTTTTCTACCAAACCTGGACCTAAATTTAGATGGGTGGGATCTTGCCCCTAGGTCACCTCTCCTTTAATTCAATTTAATATCTGTGAATACAGGATTCAGCTCCATTGCACTTCCTGGTGCCTCTTTATATTTTTCCTTTCTAAGCTTGCTATGCTTGCTTAAAAGGCTCTTCATGAGCCTTAACCAGAGAACAAAGTCTCTGCTGGGTGTTTCTGAGACTTCCTTTGTCAGTGCAGTTAATATACATTTTTTTTTTTTTTTTTTTTTTGGTTTTTTGAGACAGGGTTTCTCTGTATAGCCCTGGCTGTCCTGGAACTCACTTTGTAGACCAGGCTGGTCTTGAACTCAGAAATCCACCTGCCTCTGCCTCCTGAGTGCTGGGATTAAAGGCATGTGCCACCACGCCTGGCTAATATAAACCTTTTTACCTTAGCCTTAGGTAGAATCTTCAGACAAGGACTAAAGGCAGCCACATTATTCAACAAAATATCACAAAAACAGTCTCTTGGCCACATACTAAAATTCTTCTCTGAAACCTCTAGAGCCAGGCTTCCACAGTTCAAATCACCCTCAGCAACAAAGTCTTCCATATTCCTGCTAGGACGGCCCACTGAGCCCCACTTAAAGCATCCCACTGCTTTCCAAATCCAAAGTCCCCCAAATCCACAATCTTCCACACAAAAGCATGGTCAGGCCTACCACAGCAGTGCACCATGCCAGGGTAGGCTTGAGACAGGGGGAGCTGAGAGTTCTACATCTTCATCTGAAGGCAAGCAGGAAGAGACTGGCTTCCAAGCAGCTTGGACAAAGGTATTAAAGCCCAAGCTCGGGGCTGGTGAGGTGGCTCAGCGGGTAAGAGCACCCGACTGCTCTTCCGAAGGTGATAAGTTCAAATCCCAGCAACCACATGGTGGCTCACAACCATCCGTAACAAGATCTGGCTCCCTCTTCTGGAGTGTCTGAAGACAGCTACAGTGTACTTACAGATAATAAATAAAATAAATCTTAAAAAAAAAAAAAAAAAAAGCCCAAGCCCAGAGTGACACACCTACTCCAACAAGGCCACACCTCCTAATAGAGCCACTCCCTTGGCCAAGCATATACAAACCATCACAACAGGCAGGGCTGCACAAAGACCCTGTCTTGAAAAAACAATTCTAAACAAGAAAATTGTAGGGCAGAAAGACTTCTTGTAGCCACTAGAGGGGGCTGTGTACCAAGTTACAAGGGGAAGCGGGACAGGCCAGAACCAGTGGGAGCCCGAGACAGTGCAGTGGGTTCACCATTGTCAGGGCACGGGGTTCCCAGAAGCCTGTGGCACCCAAACCTACCTGCTGGGGCCGGCCTGAACGGCCTGAACGTGACAGGGCTGTTTAAGTTTGTGGTGCTGGTAACTGAGCTTCAATCCTTAGCTAGGTGAGTGCTCCACCTATGAGCTATGCCCAGACCTCTCTGTCCCCTGGCTTTTTTGATTCCACCTGTCCTCTTTCTAAAGGCCACGAATAAATCACTTACAGGCATGGTCAGCCTTCCACACAGCACTGTTCCTCCTCTCTGACAAACACGCTATCCTGACCATTTGCTGGTTTCTGTTTTGTTTTTGTTTTGTTTTGTTTTAGCTGGGGGATTTGAGGATGTATAGAGTAGGTTCCACTGATGTTTTATTTTTGTGCTATCAAGAACAATCTTGGGCGAGTCTCCATTGCTCCAAGGCCTTGGTGTGGCAGGAGATTGTCACAAATAGGACAAAGAACTTGATCTAGTACCAGTCAGACTCCTGTCAAAATGAAGTGTAACTGGTAGAAACCCAGAAGGTTCAAGGGCCAGGTCCTAGTGCCTAACACTGGTTATGGGACAGGACAACTAAACAGAGCGGGGAAGAATATAATAGCCCAGCATCTGAGACTGCATCGCTCTTCTACATGATCCAGGCTCTATCCTCAGCACCCACGTCAGGAGTTCCAGCATCTCTGGCCTCCATGGGTACCTGCGCTCAGGTATACATACACGTCCAAGCAAGAAAGAAAACTCATACTGCCCATTGGCTTCCGGAAATCGCTGGTCCACCAGGTCACGAAGCTTGACATGACCCTGATGTGCAACAAACCTTACTATGCTGAGATCACTCGCCGTGTTTCCTCCAAGACCCACAAGGGAAGAGTGGTGCAGCTGCCATCATAACCCCCACCTCGGTGCCAGAACCCCCCACCTCGGTGCAGGTGCACATCACATCTTATTCGTATGTAAATAAAAGCACCCCCCCACACACACACACACACTTATGGGATATATGGTTTTGTGCATTTATTGGTGGTGGTCTACAGTAATTTTCATGAAGGTGCTGCGAGAAGAGCTGGAAGGGCAGCTGAAGTGAGGGGGGGCAGAATCCAGCTTCATCCTGGAAAATTAGAAAGCTGTTCTCGCTTTGCTTTCAGACTCTTCCAACTCAAGAGGCAAATGGCAAACCAGAGGCAGAGGTACTTTTAAACCGTGCGTTCTCTGCCCTCCAGCCTCAGTTTCCTTATGTGGGAGGGCCCTGCCTCATGCAGGGTTCTGTTAAAGCAAACCCGAGACAATGCAAGGTCTTGATTTTTACCCCCAGCATCAGGGCTCTCAGCACAGTAGTGTTCATTGTCTGTCCCTGGGACCTCTGGGGGGGTTTCCTTCTTCTTCCTTCTCTCCCCACCACAGGTTGTAATAACGTAGGGATCCCCGGACACATCACCAGCACTTAAACACCTCTACTCTCTGGCAGCTTGGTAACTTTACTAAGCAGGACCTCTCTTGTGACTGACCCTTCACTGAGGCTCAAAAGGAAATTGTGTGTGTGTGTGTGTGTGTGTGTGTGTGTGTGTGTGTGTACTATGACCCAAGTGTCTGCAAAGGATAGTTTCTGAAAGTTGTTTGTTTGCGTCAAAACATGTTGGTCTTGGAGATCAAACTGAGGGACTGAGAGTGTCAGACTTAGCAGCAAGCTCCTTTATCCACCGAGCCATCTTGCTGCCCTGAAATTTTTTGTTTGTTTGTTTGTTTGTTTGTTTTGTTTTTCGAGACAGGGTTTCTCTGTATAGCCCTGGCTGTCCTGGAACTCACTCTGTAGACCAGGCTGGCCTCGAACTCAGAAATCTGCCTGCCTCTGCCTCCCAAGTGCTGGGATCAAAGGTGTGCGCCACCATGCCCGGCACCCTGAAACTTTTAAAGAGAAAATTAAACTGAAAAAACATTGAGTCAGAGCCAGGTGGTGGCGCACGTCTTTAATCCCAGCGCCCAGGAGGCAGACGCAGGCGGATCTCTGAGTTTGAGGCTCCCTGGTTTATAGAGTGAATTCCAGGATGGCCAAGGCTACATGGAGAAGCCTGGTCTCTCAAACCAACTACAAAACAAAAACCTGGTGCAGAGTATGGGGTGCTACTGCAGGACCATAATGCTCACAGTCAGGACATGTGGGCGGGTGGTTCTCTTTGAGTTCAAAGACAGCCAGGGCTACCTAGTAAATTCTGGGCTAGCCAGGGTGGCATGGTGAGACACAGGATTCATCTCCACCGCTACAAATAAGTGTGTTTGGAGTGATACGGACACCGACAAAGACCATTAATTCTTCTCTGTATGAGAAGGGCAGACAGCTTAAGTGCCCCGTGGTCACCTGACTCAAAGTGGTCTGGGTGCCAGCTGGGCAATATGGCTGAACGCTCTATAGTGTACATACAATGGAACCCTCAGAAATAAGGGCCAGTGGGGTAATCCCTACTGTGGGAAGAAGCTTGCATCCCTGCCTTGGGTCTTATAACCAGACTTTTGGCTATTTTGTGGGTCCTTCTGTTTTCTACCCTCTCTACCATTATTCTCTCCTTTAAACCCCCAACACTAGGTAGGAGAGAAAGATCCCTGATCTACTTTCATTTTCTTTCTTCTTTGACCATAACAACTATCAAATAGCAACCAACCCACCCAAATGGCCAACATCGACCAACCAACAACCCACCTATGGGGATCTAGCATTTATATATTCTCTGAAAAGTCCCCAGAATTCCAAAGGTTCACACAGTCGCAGAAACTATTTGCAGCTGACGAAATCATCCCTCTGCTAGAACACGAGGCAAATCACAGTCAGCTGCTGCAAAGCAGCCCCATGAAAACATAGTTCCATAATATTTCTGTTTTTCAACGAAACTAAAATTCTCACTACAGGTCTCAATTATTTTTTTTTTCATTTTCTAAAAAAAAAAGATTAATTTATTTTATGTATATGAATATACTGTTGATTGTCTTCAGACACACCAGAAGAGGGCATCAGATCCCATTACAGATGGTTGTGAGCCACCATGTGGTTGCTGAGAATTGAACTCAGGACCTCTGGAAGAGCAGTCAGTGTTCTTAACTACTGAGCCATCTCTCAAGCACCTCTTTTTCCTTTTTATGATTTATTTTATGAGTGGTTTGCCTGAGATATACTTACACCGTATGTGTGCAGCGCCTTTGGAGGCCAGAAGAGGGCATCAGAACCAGTTGTGTGCGGATGTTTGGTGCTGGAAACCAGGCAGTAAGAGCTCTACCTTTTAGGCTCAAGCCCACTTAAGTGTTCTGAGTACTGAATCCTCCATGCCACTGTGAGCCTGGTCACATCCCCTGGCTTGTACAGCAGTCTGGCTACTGTGCTGTAGGACTGCCAGGGTGACAGTTGTTTTGCAGCCCAGATGGTGGCACAAGTCCTCCAGCTAAGAGACAAGCCAGGTTAAGGTATTGAGCCTGAGTCTGGTTCAGTCAACACAGAAGCTTTCAGCCTTAAGGAAAGGAAAGTCATCCGCTCAGGGGAAGCCAATGTGAATCCACATTTCTCCAAATTAGTATCAGGTGGACCAGCCCAGCTGCCATATCTATGATCGAGTTCTGTTGACAAATAGTGTTTGCCAAACACTGAACTCTTAAGAGGTAGATCCATGGTATTTTGTTTCCCCAGCTCTGAGCCTCCTTATTATGGAGTCTTTATTTCCCCAGCTCTGAGCGAGGTGTCTGATGACCCACAGCTGCTGAGTTGATGATGACTGCATGAACGGTGGATAAGCTTAGCCACCCAAAGCGACCCTTTTACTGGAATTGTGTGATTGTTGACTGTGAGATTAAGGCTTCAGGAGGGCGTCGCGGCAGGGGGTCTGGGTTCACATCCAAGTAGGGTAGACTTACCAGTCAAGGCTGAACGACCTGGGGCACGATGAGTTTGTGCGTTCTGCCCTCAGTTTCTCTTCTCAAAGTTCTCGGTTGTGTGGGCTGTCGGCATGCACTGGAGATGAGCACAAGAAGTCTAGAGAGACATAGGCTATCCAGGAAGCACCTTGGGCTGGGTTAGGAACAACAGGCCCTCTTACCCACCCAGGTTTTGGTTATTCTAAGGAAGGTGACCCAGTTGGGGTTCCGGGCTTGATTTCTTCCTTCCTGGAAAAGCTTCTCACCATCTTGAGCGAATGAGGAGGAAAGGCATAGCAAGGTCACCTAGGGGTCACCTCGGGGGCCATCTCCCTGGCCTTACCACTTTCATCCAGCCCTCAGCCACCACGGGGTGGGGGTGGGGGGGAGCAAGTGAGCATTCCAGCGGCATCTCCATCCAGCTGGCCTCCCTTCTGAAGCACTGTCCTTTCTCCCTCTGGTCTGACTTTCCTGGTATTCTTGCAGTTGGAGCTCCAGGTGCTGGGGCCAACATACCATGACAGGGAGTGCCCTCAGCAGGCTGGGATGGAGAAATCTCAGTAGCTTGAGTCAGCTCTTTGATTAAAAAAACAAAACAAACAAACAAACAAACAAAAGGTTGTTCCCATTTCTCTTATCCTTAGCCCTTGACAACGGATGTATAAATTTCATGTGCGTGACTGCTTTTCAGTTGGCCTTGGTGTGCATAATTACTCTGTTATACCTGACTTTCCTACTCCCTTTTCCTGCTGCTCTGGTGAATTCTGTGAAACTAGATGTTCCTTGATGTAATGATTCTTTTTTTTTTTTTTTTTTTTTCGAGACAGGGTTTCTCTGTATAGCCCTGGCTGTCCTGGAACTCACTTTGTAGACCAGGCTGGCCTCGAACTCAGAAATCCACCTCCCTCTGCCTCCCGAGTGTTGGGATTAAAGGCATGCGCCACCATGCCCTGCAACAATTATAATTCTAGATTCTTTGTAGGATGTGGGTATTCTTTTGAATTTGATTTGGCAATGATTATTGTACTAGCTAGTTTTGTGTCAACTTGACACAAGCTGGAGTTGTCACAGAGAAAGGGGCTTCAGTTGGGGAAGTGCCTCCATGAGATCCAGCTGTAAGGCATTTTCTCAATTAGTGATCAAGTGGGGAGGTCCCCTTGTGGGTAGTGCCATCTCTGGGCTGGTAGTCTTGGTTCTATAAGAGAGCAGGCTGAGCAAGCCAGGGGAAGCAAGCCAGTAAGGAACATCCCTCCATGGCTTCTGTATCAGCTCCTGCTTCCTGACCTGCTTGAGTTCCAGTCCTGACTTCCTTCAGTGATGAACAGCAGTGTGGAAGTGTAAGCTGAATAAACCCTTTCCTCCCCAACTTGCTTCTTGGTCATGATGTTTGTGCACGGATAGAAACCCTGACTAAGACAATTATACAATGTCTTTTTTTTCCTATCTGCATTTGGTGTATCATTAAAAGACTGGGGCAAGAGAAAGGAGAGAGAGAGTGGGGTGCAGATGAGGTGGGAGTGAGGTGTGTGGAGAGTGTGTGTGAGTGAAAGATGAGAGAAGGTGAGGTGAATGTGTGAGAGAGAAAGTGCGGGGAGAGAGAGTGTGCGTGTGGAGTGTGTGTGTGGAAAAAGAACACACAGAGTGGGTGTGTGAGTGTGAGAAAGGAAGCGAGCGCAACCCCCAGCCTGAAGAGAGAGTGAAAGTACACACAGCTTCAAGCTAAGAGACAGAGAGAGAGACAGAGAGAGAGACACAGAGAGAGAGAGAGAGAGAGAGAGAGAGTGAGAACAACTTTAAGCTTTAAAAATTGCCTGTCAGTTTGTACCTGAAAAGTTGTCTATGTCTGTGTATTATGGGCCTTCAATATATCCCTGCTTCCAGTTGAGAACTCCAATCCTGTGTTGAGGCTGGACCCTGAAACTCAGGCAGGAGATCTCAAGGTGATTTTTGTTTTTTGTTTTTGTTTTTATCTGGGACCAGATTGAGGATGGCTGAGTGTTGAAAGACTTTCACACTGCACAGGCTGCCCTCAGATTTACTAACTGAGGATGACCCTGAACCCCTGATTTGACTCTTCCTGCCTGTGCTAGGTTTTTAGGAATGCAGAACCATACCTGGCTTGGATCTCGAGATTGAGCCTGGTCTGGGCTGTCTAATGAGTTTCAAGGCAGCATCAGCTACATAGACAGTCTCAAAAGACCAACCAACCAATCAACCAAGAAACAAAAAACAAATCTGGAATTTCGGATACTAAGGTTTGTAGGTGTTGGCATAAAAAAGGCATTTGGGGGCGTTGGAGATATAACTCAGCGGTTAGCCATCTGTAATTCCAGTTCCAGGGGATCTGGCACCTGCACCAGTCACATACACGGTGCTTATAAAACATACATACACATCTAATACAGACATATTTGCACATAAAACATAAATAATTCAAATATTACATTTTTGTTCCGGTCAACCCCGCTCGCTCCGGTTGGCCCCACTCGTTCCAGCTGTCCCTGTTCGGCCCCACTCGCTCTGGCCCCGCTAGCTCCAGCCGTCCCCGCTTGCTCCAGCAGTCCCCGTTCGGCTCCGCTCGCTCTGGACAGCCTCGCTTGCTCCGGTTGGTCTCTCCGGTCCAAGGATTCATTTCTTATTATTCTTCATAAGAACGCTGTAGCTGACTTCAGACGCACCAGAGGAGGGCGTCAGACGGGTGGTTGTAAGCCACCATGTGGTTGCTGGGATTTGAACTCATCACCTTCGGAAGAGCAGTTGGGTGCTCTAACCCGCTGAGCCATCTCACCAGCCCTGTTTTGTTTTTTTACAGAAAGAGTTTTAAGCAGGGTAGTAGTGGCACACACCTTTAATCCCAGCACTCCAGAGGCAGAGGCAGGCAGATCTCTGTCAGTTTGAGGTCATCCTGGTCTACAAAACAGAGAAACCTTGAAATAAACCAAACCAAAATTAAAAAAGAAAGAAAAGAAAATGTCCTTATTCTTTGTGGCATGTGTCTTGTTTTGAGACGGAGTGTCACCGTACGGCCCAGGCTGGTCTACAAACCCTCCAAAATGCTTGGTCCTCTCTCAGCCTTTCTGAGAGCTGAGGCGCAGATATATACGACTGGATAGGAGTAAGAAAGTATTTGTCAATAATTTACAAAAAGGAGAGGGTTAATGAATTCACCTTTAATGAAGTACAAAGGTACCATAAACCAGAAAAGAAATAATTATTAAAAGAAAAGATGTGGGGTGAGGGGCTGGAGAGATGGCTCAGTGGTTAAGAGCGCTGACTGTTCTTCCAGAGGTCCTTAGTTCAATTCCCAGGAACCACATGGTGGCTCACAACCATCTGTAATGGGATCCGATGTCCTCTTATGGTGTGTCTGAAGACAGCTACAGTGTGCTCATATACATTAAATAAATAAATAAATAAATCTTAAAAAAAAGAAAAGATGTGGGGAATCTAGTTGACATGTTTCTAATAAGGAAGTGCTCTGTGTCCAGAAGCCACAAGGCAACAGGAAGAGACAAGCTTGAGGGCTAGAGTGATAGCTCAGCAGCCCGGAGCACGTGTGCGCTCCTCCAGAGGACCTGGGTTCCGGTCCCAGTACCCATAGCTGCAGGGGATCTGATGACCTCTGAAGGTACCTTCACTTATGTGGATATACCTTCCTCATCCCCCACAATCATACATAATTAAGAAAATAAATCTTTTTAAGTGTCTTTAAAAGACGTACTTGGAATAGACAGAGCTGGGTGTTGTGGTGCATGTCTGCATCTCCACACTGAGACAGAAGGATAGACAGAGCTGGGTGTTGTGGTGCATGTCTGTATCTCCACACTGAGACAGAAGGATAGACAGAGCTGGGTGTTGTGGTGCATGTCTGTATGTCCACACTGAGACAGAAGGATAGACAGAGCTGGGTGTTGTGGTGCATGTCTGTATGTCCACACTGAGACAGAAGGATAGACAGAGCTGGGTGTTGTGGTGCATGTCTGTATGTCCACACTGAGACAGAAGGATAACAGGTTGTTTGCTTATTCCTTATCATCAGAGTCTCAAACTGGAGCCCAACCCGATCCACAACTCTGTAACCCAGACTGTCTATCCTTAAATTTATGGGCTCTTACCTCAGCCTTCTGAATTCTGGGATTACAGGCTTGAGACATGCTGGGCAGGGCTGCAGGTTTAAGGATAGTCTGAGCCACATAGTGACACCCTGTCAAGATGGAGAGAAAAAGGGTGTGTGTTGGGGGAGTCTGAATGCCTGCCAATAAACACTGGAAAGTCCAGTCGCCCTGATAACAGGAGTGCAAGACAAGGCAAGCTATCTGGTTCCTCTCCGTTCCAGCTACACACCAGATGGACCTTGGTGGAGGTGCTCAAATAAGAGACTGGTAGGACGCCTGGCGTGGTGGGCTCGCCTTTAATCACAGGATTTTGGAGGTAGAGGCAGGTGAATTTCTGAGTTGGAGGCCAGCCTGGTCTATAGAGTGAGTTCCAGGATAGCCAGGGATACACAGAGAAACCCTGTCTCAAAAACAAAACAAGCAAACAAACAAACAAACAAAAAAGAAAGTAGGAACCTCTTTCTTAGTTGGCATTTAAGTGGGTCTTTAATGAGGGTAATAATCTACAAGAATCTGGCAAAGCCATAAAATCTGAACATTCTTCTCAGTTTCAGGGCTGATTCTCCAAAAATGCCTTTGCACAGGCACAGGGCTTCTCTCTCTCTCTCTCTCTCTCTCTCTCTCTCTCTCTCTCTCTCTCTCCCCTCCCCCCATGTGTGTGTACATATATATGCACACACACACATGTTTATGCCTGTAATTGATTACCAGCATTCCAAAAGGCTATGGTAAGAAGATTACTGGGAGTCTGTGGCCAACCGGGGCTGCATAGTGACTTCTACCCTGTTTAAACAAACAAAACCCTAAAATGATAATACTATAATTAATTTATGGCAAAATGTCTGAAAGAATAATACAAAAATTATAGCAGTGGTTAGTTACCTTGGGGGAGTTTTCAGGGAGGCAGGGAGGATGAAGGAATGTACTAGAATAAGGAAGGTTGGGGTTGTCTTTAGATAGTACTATTCAATCAGTAGCTCCGTGATGGATTCCTTGCCTAGCATGTGTAAGGGCCTGGCTGGGTTCAAGCCCTAGAATCAGTCAGCAATCAATCAACCATCAATCAACAAGTAAATAAGCCAAAGGAAAGACGGGGTGCAGACTGAGGGAAGGTAGTTAATGTTGTTTTTTTTCACAGCAGAGAACCGTTAGGAAATCATTGTTTAAAAAAAATCTAATTATGGTTTTGAAGCAAACCATCAGAAGTTATCTCTGAGGAGTGGAGAAAGTGAAGTGGGAGGTAATTGCTTTTCTATGCTGTTTGATTTTCTGTCACACATCTCCAAAAGGCTCCCACCAGGACCTCCCTGTGCTCCAGGAGGAGACCAAATGCTGGCAGGGTGGCTCAGAGGAAGCCGAAGCCCTTGATGCTTGGGATGTCACCTTCCCTAATGAGCACGCAGGAAGCGGGTAAGACGGGCCAGCCAGCCTTCTCCCCAGAGTGATGCGAAGGCTTGTTTCCTTCCCGGGCTAGCAGCAGCTGAGCTACCAGTAATGAACTGGCATTTCTGGAGAGAGAATATGTCCAGGACGGCTTATCCTAGTGATTTCCAACAGACCCCGTATTCATCACTATGTATCTGTTTGCCCAGCAAACCTCGGGTTGTCAGGAATGTAAATTATCACCAGCTGGGGCAATTAGACTAGAGTAATGGACCTTATCACTAATCCTGCAGCCTCCCCCAGGCCTTCCTCCTGTACATGCATAGTCCAGATCCACAGCTAACAAGCCTGTTCTCCTCGCTAGGCAGGCTGGAGTGGCATGAATGAGCCAGTTGTCCCAACAACTGGAAGTATAAGACTGGAGGCCAGGGTCCTGGGGACAGGCCTATCTGTTAAAAATGGAAGGGAGGGGAAGAGAAGAGTGAGGACCGAGAACAGTTTCCACTTCCAAATGCTCCTTGACTCATATATGGAAATTAAAAAGGTTATCTGTGCCAGGCGTGGTGGCGCACGCCTTTAATCCCAGCACTCGGGAGGCAGAGGCAGGCGGATTTCTGAGTTCGAGGCCAGCCTGGTCTACAAAGTGAGTTCCAGGACAGCCAGGGCTATACAGAGAAACCCTGTCTCAAAAAACAAACAAACAAACAAAAAAAGGTTATCTGTGTGCAGGGGCAGCAGAGGCTCTCGAGCCTGGCGAGGTAGAGGAGCAGATGCTGGGACCAGGTTAGCTATGGGGTGTGAGGGTGTAGCTCTGTGGGAGGATTGAGTTCTGGTGTGTTATTGTATCACGTGTGGTTATAGATGCCACACTGAGTTGCTGGGGCTGGAGGCAGGGCTCAGTGGTAGAGTGCACACTCAGTGTCCTGGAGGCCTTGAATCCAACGAGTTTTATTTGTGTGTTACAAAACAGCTTGAGGAGAGGATTATATTTTTCGTAAGACAAGGTTTTCCTGTGTAGCCCACGCTAACCCCAAACTCACGTCAGTTCTCCAACCTTAGGTTCTCAGGTGCCGAGGTTACAGGCGTAAGCCCCTACACGCCTATTTTTAGAAAAGGGGCTTTGAATATTCTTCCCACAAAGCAGTAGTCATCACAACAATGTATATATACATCAAAACTTTGCACTCTACCCCATAGATAGAGACAGTTATTTAAACATTTAGAATCAAGTTGTGCAGTAGTGATGTCTGCCTTCAATCCCAGCACTTGGGAGACAGAGGCAGGCAGATCTCTGTGAATTGGAGGTCAGCCTGATCTACAGAGGAAGTTTCAGGTCAACTAGAAGTATAAAGTAAGACCCCACCACCACCACCTCAATAGATAGATAGGCAAACAGACAAAAAATTTAGAACCAAGTGTGCTTAAAGAAAGAACAAGACTGCTGGGCAGCGGTGGCGCATGCCTTTAGTCCCAACACTTGAGAGGCACAGACAGGGAGATTTTGAGGCCAGCATGGTCTACAGAGCCTGTTCCAGGACAACCATGACTACACAGAGAAAGCCTGTTTAAAACAAACAAACAAACACCCAAAGAAACAAACAGAGTGTGTCAAAGTGAGACATAGACTTAAAAACAGCTGGGCATGGTGGTACCCACCTTTGATCTCAGCACTCAGGAAGTAGAAGCAGGAAGATCTATGAGTTTAAGTCCAGCCTGGCTACACAGAGAAGAGGAGTGGAGAGGGAGAGGAGAGGAGAGGAGAGGAGAGGAGAGGAGAGGAGAGGAGAGGAGAAGAGAGGAGAAGAGAGGAGAAGAGAGGAGAGAGGAGGAGAGCCAAAAGTTCATGTGAGGACAGGGAAAGCGATCCCCAAGGGAGGAAGGGGATGGCCCAGTATTTATTGCCAGGTGAAACCAGAGCTCAGTGCGTGTTATCACATAGACAACCTGCCTACCCACCTGGCCTGTACTGTTAGACAGCATTGCTCTGGCCAGGATCCCCATGTCTGTGTAGGTGGGCTCTTCTTACTGTCTGTGCTTGCACACACCAGCCTGCTTGGTTTGTCTCCTCTTTTTCAGCGTGAACATTGTATCTCAGCACTTGCTTCAGCATCTGTGTGGCCTCTGGCTCCATCCCTAATGCTGAGAAAGCGAGGTGTTGCCAGTTGAGTTCTCACAGACTTAACCTGGACTCATATATCCAGGTTCTCACTTCTTACTGCTCAGGGACTTCCTCCCTGTCTCTTCTCTTCTCTCTTTTGTATCATCTCCCCTCCCAGGAGGGCTGTGCGAGATGACTTCCTTGATGCTGTTTGTTCCCACGTGACTGCAGGACCACACAGAGCTGCTTCTCTGTACCAGAGATTGGCATGCCTGTCTCTGCTGCCCGGAAGGAGAGAACACCGCACAGCTGTCACAGGGAAGGATGAGGAGAGATGCCACCGCTAGGAAAGAGTTTTCAGGAAGGAAGGAAGACTTCTGCTGTGAGCTGAGGCATGGCTCATGGCGGTGTCCTTCCCTAGTATGCACTGTGTCCCGGGCTCTATCCCTCACACTCCCAAGGAGATGATACTGGAACTAGTCAAATCAGAATTATATTTTGTTTTGTTTGAGACAGGGTCTCTCTCTATATATAGGTCTGGTTGTCCTGAAACTCACTATGTAGGCCAGGCTGGCTGGCTTTGAGTTTACAGAAACACACACACACACACACACACACACACACACACACACAAATGCACTACACCACATACTCATCACACACACACACACCACACATACCATATACATACACATAATCACTCACCATATACACCACACACCACACACCACACACACCCCACTACACAACACACCGCACACACATACACACACTTACCACACCACACAACGACCACAACACATACTCACTTACCATACGCCACACACACCAAACACACATGTACAAATACATACATGTATGCATGCAGTGCACCACATACATGCCATACCACACATACACTACACTCAAACACACTCACCACACTACACACACTACACTCATTCAAACACACTTACCACACTATATACATACACACCACACACATATATAATCACCACACCCACACCAGTAAGATAAATTAGAGAGGAGAATGGTATAGAGAGGTAAGGGTAAATAAGCAGGCCAGAATGCCAAGACTCTGGCTGGCTACCAGGATCAGAGCTGGGCTGCGGAGCAGAGGAAATTCCGTCTGGGAGAGGGAGGTGCTGCCCTGGTGCCTGGCCAAGGGTGTGGTGGAGACCTTTGTACATAGTGTAGAAATAGAAGGAAGAAAAGATGGTCCCGAAGTAGCCCCTGTACCCCCAGTTTTAGAAGTGGAAAGTTCCATAGGTGATGGGGAACGATACAGAGAGGTGTTTAGGAGGAGGAGGTAGGTGAGGGGACAGGGATTTAGAAGAAGATGGAGATAGTTCTGAGGCTAATGCTTTCTTCTTCCTTCTTTGCAGCGCTGCATCTGAACCCAGGACCTGGAGCTAGGCAAGCTGAGTTACATCCCAGGAAAATTTCCCATGTAATTTCTGTATTCTTTTAAATTTATTTTTAATTTAAGTGTATCTGCGTGGCTGTCTACCACTTACTTGTGTGCAGGTGCCCAGGATGGACAGGAGAGGCTGTTGAATTCCCTGGAGTTGGATTTATGGGAGGTTATGAACCACCTGATGTGGAGCCTGGGAACCAAACTGGGGTCCTATGGCAGAGCAGCAGGTATTCTGCTAACCCAGCTCAACAGCGCACTCCTGGGGTTCTGAGCCTCTCTCTCTCTCTCTCTCTCTCTCTCTCTCTTTCTCTCTCTCTCTCTCTCTTCCTAACTTATTTGTAGAGTGCATGCACACACAAGTCATGACACTCCTGCAGAGATCAGGGGACAAGTTACAGGAGTCAGTTCTCTCTACCATTCTGGGGATTGAACTTGGACCTTTTGGCTTGGAGGCAAGTATCTTTGCATGCAGAACCATCTTGCCAGCCCTTAATTTTTATTCTCTTCTCCCTGTCTCTCTCTCTCTCTCTCTCTCTCTGTCTGTCTTTGCTAGGGATTGAACTCAGAGCTTTGCATATGTAGGCAAGCACTCTACTGTTGAGCCCATGTATTTCAATCCTTAGATAATTCCAACTCAATAGGTCCCCTGTTAACTTTGGAGCGTTGAGTATTATACTTTTTTTTTTCTTGCATATAACCTGGTGCTGTGCTGAGTAGTAAGAAAGTAAAAGAGCTACTTGTCTGTTCCTACTCTAAAATTTCCAGACAGGACGGAGAAAACCCAAAACAGATTTCAGGTCAAGGTTGTCCTATGTGTGGTACCCTCTCTCTTCCCTCCCCCGCCCTTTTCTTTCTTTGCATCATAGGTAGTCAGGAAGCTGAGGTAACATCCTCTGGAAGGGCTGGGTTGTCTATGAATGGAAGCAATCCTCTAATCTGACTTAGACATTTGTCTCACTGGACTGACTGCTCTGACACACCCCTGTCCCCTTTGCGCTGTCTCCAATAGAAGAATCTTTACCTTCCGATTCCTGGACCGTATCTCTAGTGAAATCCATGCAGAGGGCCAGGCTGGGGTGCAGGAGGCCACAAGCCTCACAGGTGACTCAAATATCAACTCCTGGAACACACCGGCCTGGTAGAGAGTGACAGAAGAGTAGGCTGTGGAAAGGGAAGGCACAGGGCCAACCCTGAAGCACGGAGATGTTTTGCATGGAGGCTCTGTGATGCCCTACTGTGTGGAATGACTTGCCCTGGACTAAGGGCCCCAGAGGATGGAAGCAAACAGGGCTGTGGGAGATTGGTGCTTGTGCACCCGGCCCTAGGGAACGCACTTGGAGGTGGTGGTCTCAGATCGGTGCTTGGGCACCGGCCCTAGGGAACGCACATGCAGGTGGTGGCCTCAGATCGGTGCTTGGGCACCGGCCCTAGGGAACGCACATGCAGGTGGTGGCCTCAAGGGTTTGTATTTTGCCACAGCACTGTGCGACCACTCAGAACATTCCGCAACATAGAAGCTCCAAAGGGTGGGGCTCTGGTGGGGGAGGGGTCACCTCTGCAACCTCAAAGAAGTCTGCCTGTCCCCGCCTTAGAAGCCCTTGGAACCAGGCTCTGATTTACACAGCTCTTTAGGACGGAGGTGCTTTCAGGCTTTCAGGCCCGACCCAGCTCCACCTCAGACACTCCGTCCCACTCCGATCCACAATATGAGGGAGAGGCCTACCTTTTGCATCACAAAAGTAGCCCCACCCTCCCCCTACTTGGGCAATCTGCCCAACATAAAAGTTTCCTAATCCACATCTGCATCCTTCTTTGGGCCCGTGGCTAATTGCCCAATCACTGTATTTCCCCAACAGAACCCTGAGGGCTACTGGGAATCCACATCCAAGAGTCTTGGGAAGATTGACTCTGGGAGATTGATCCTCTGTTTTTCTGTCTGCTTCTTACACTGCCCTGCCCCCATTGAATCCCAAGCGCGTCTTCTGGGTTCCCAAGTTGCCTGCGGCTGATGGATGGCATCTGGCAGTAAAGCCAGCAGCAGACAGTTTGAGGTGTGGGAAGAGCTGTGACCTTTGAGTGTCTGTGTATCAGTCCTGTGTGACCCTGGGATGCTGCAGCCCCTCTGAGACTGTTTTCTCTGTACCATCTACACTGTCTGGATAGTCAGTTTCTGCTCTGAGATGTCTGATTCTACACACTAGCAGGGAAAGAGGATGGACCAATCCTTCATTGATAGTGAACATCTCCAGGCTCCTGCATTTCGAGGAGCGTTCCCTAAATTGGAAGAGGGCTCAGTTTCACAGTGTGGATCACCTATGCACGCCCCTAGAGGTCATCCCAGGAGTGATCTTGGGAAGGGTTCAGTTCAGCCTCAGTTTCCAGGGATTCCCAGTCCCTAAAGCGACACCTAGGTATTCCAGGTTTTTTTCTTTTTAACTTGAAAAAAAGGCATGGGGCTGGAGAGATGGCTCAGAGGTTAAGATCACTGGCTCTTCTTCCATAGGTCCTGAGTTCAATTCCCAGCAACCACAGGGTGGCTCACAACCATCTGTAATAGGATCCGATGCCCTCCTCTGGTGCGTCCGAGGCGAACCACAGTGTACTCGAATACATAAAATAAGTAAATATATATATATATATATATATATATATATATATATATATATATTTAAAAGGTGTTTTTATTGAGGGCAAGGAAACACACATATGCAGTAGACACACAGAGAAAAACACTCTGCAAAGCAGAGATTCCCTATTCCCGGTCCTCAGTGAGGCCAAATAATGACTATGCAGTTTCTATTCTACCCAGGGCCCAGTTCTGAACTTCCAAGGCTTAGCTATTCTATTGCTGGTCACTCTGGGTGTCCCAGAAGGCCTCAGACCCAAGGTGTCCTTGAGGTGGCGGTAGAGATCCCCTGTGTGCATCTGCAAGTCAGAAGGCAACAGCAACAGATGCCTGTCCTTTGGCTTTGGCACAGAAGGTCTTACTGAACACAGCAGGGCCTTGGGTGTTACATTTTGAAACGAAGCCAGCTATGATAAGCCACAGGGTTTCCTTTCACCCATTGCAAGGGTGGTGAAGTCTTGCATATTTAAGGCACACCAGCCTAGAAGAGCTTCTAGGGACGAAGGACCTCAGGTTCTGGTGGCCTGTAAATGTGACACCTCTGTGCCGTTTGGCTTGAGTAAAGCCCCAAATGTTAGGATCCTATAAAGTCCCTTCCCTGTTAATCACTTGCAAAGGAAGGCAGCGGCGGCGTTCCTTTTGAAGATACATTAGGAGGATCATTAGGAGAGCTCCAGGATGGGATTAGTTTTTGTTTTTCTGTTTTTCTGTGCTGGGGGATGGAACTCAGGACCTTTAGTATGCTAGGTGAGCACCCAGCCACTGAGCTACCCCCAGCCCCCAAATGAGACATTTGAAGTCCTTCTGTTGAAGTCCTTGGAAACAGAGGTGGGAGATAAGAGAAAAATGACTGAGAAGCAGGTCTGTGACCCTGGGACTTCCCTCTCTGGGGCTAGCTGCCTGGATTTCTATATTTCTTCTTATTTCAGCCTGCCTATCCTGTGACCCCAAACTCTCTGTCATATATATTCAAATAGCCCTAACTTTGGCACTCAGTGTCTGCCCTTGGACAAGTCATGTAACAGTTTTACGCCTTGGTGTCTTCATCTATGAAGTAGAAATAATAATACAAACCTCCCTGTCCACCCAGGATACTGCAAGGATAAAGAGTTAACAATGCCAGGCATGGTAGTACATGCCTGTAATCTCTGCACCAGGAAGGCTGAGGTAGGAGGGCTTTGAGTTCAAGGCTAGCCTGGGCTACATATTGAGACCCTGTCTCAAAACAAAACAAAACAAAACAAAGCCAAAACACACAGACACATCCTGCATGCATGATTTATTATGATTAGGGATAGATTTTTTTTTTCTTTTCTTTTCTTTGAAGTGGTAGAGATCAAAACCAAGGACTTGCAAATGCTTTACTAGAGCCTTATATCCTTAGCTCTATCAGAGTTATTTCTGCTCCTCTTCTAAGTTCTAAGCCCACCCACTTACTACTATAAACCTTCTACGTATATGAATATGTACATGAGAATGTGCACATATGTGTGCTTGTACATGCACTTGTGTGTGTTTACATGTATGTGTGTGCATGTGTGTGCATGCATGTATATGCTCCTGTGTGTGTGTGTGTGTGTGTGTGTGTGTGTGTGTGTGTGTGTGTTTGGACTGTTACCCAGAGCCCTTGAGCCTGAGAGGGTTTTCTCTGCTCTCAGAGTTGTTTGAGGAAGGTAGAGCACAGGGCATACACACCCAGGGGCCAGTGTCCTCCCGGGAAGACAGAGAGGTGACCCCTGTCCACCAGGCCCTTTGGCCCTTAGCTCCTCTGTGGCCATTGTTCACCTCCCATAGGCTACAGGAAAGGTTTCCTTCTGCACACACTTAGATCTCTGGGCCAGAAGAGGCCTTAGGAGGCAGATGCATATATCTGTATCCTAAGGTATCCTCTAACTGCATACTGTGACAGGTGACTTTGTCCTGTAGTGAGCTGACCAGTATATGAAAGATGCACTTGCAGCTAAAACCTGCCTCGTAAGGGCTGTGTGGAACCATGCTCCCAGCTTGGGGTGGGGCCTGGCACACATGAGCACTCATACAACGTCTGCTGCAGATGTATCATGCATACGCCTGTTATGTATTTATTTTGAGACAGGGTCTTCTGTCATTGTCACCTGCTTCTTTAGATGATAGAAACAAGGTACTGAGAATTTATAAAATTTACCAAGTATTGAGACCCAGCTGTTGTAAACTGGGAGCTAGAAGAAGTAGGGCCAGTCAGGTGCCTGCAGCTGTGGACTTGACATGCTTCCGGCCTCTGTCTGGAAGATTTCTGTCCCTAATTCTGTGGCATGAGCAAGACACAAGCCTGAGCACTTGTGGTATGAGCCTAGTGGGCGAGCCCTCCCAGAAGGAATTGCTGTCTGAGGAAGCACATTCTGTGGCAGTCGGAGAGCAGAGACACGTGCAGGCTTCGTGTTTCCTGAGACTGTGCTAGCAAAATCTCTAGTTAGCAGCATCTGTCTTACTCTGGCATGGGAGGGTGGGGTGTGAGGAAACTGGATAGACCTGTGGGGGTACTGAAGGATGTACAGTTTCTTTGACCCCAAGATATCTGTGGAAGTAACTAGAGCCAGCTGGAATACAGGACTCGCCCCCCTCTTTGCTTCCACCACAGACAAATCTAGACGGCCACTGGCCCATGGAGAAGTCTTCCAGAGTCTTAAACAGGTTTGGCATAGTGATACACAGCTGTATTTCCTGCATGCAGAGGATGAATGGAGGAGGATTGTCATAAGTTTGGGTCCCCCTGACCTAGACTCGTTTCTGAAATTTTCAGCCCAGCCATGGCTATGCAGGTAATATAGTACTTCAACAACTGGTGAAAGAGACTCTCTGCCCCCCCCCCAAGAATTCTCTGTCCCACAAAACAGACGGTGATATTATCAGATAATTCTAACAAGAGCGAACAGTATTATTGAGAGGCAGTGACCCCACAGACAGAAATCTCAGTCTGTGTGTCTTCCAGACAGCTCTCTGTGTTCTTTCTTAGACAGCCCCTCCTTAGGGCGCAGGGGCTTGTCTCATGCTGAGTTCCCAGGAGGTCCCAGGGGTGTGACCTTTCTTGTCCTTCCTCCCTGCCCCCCACCCCAGGGCCAACTATAAAGAAGGCCAGTGCCAGCCCTCAGCAGACCATCTGGGTCCCAAGAGCTTTGCAGGGCACTTTAGGGACACATATATCCACGATTCCTCCTGGGCAGCACCATGAAGTCCCTGTGGCTTTGCTGGGCACTCTGGGTACTGGCCCTGGCTGGCCCTGGGGCAGCAATGACTGAGGAACAGGTCCTGAGCAGTCTACTACAGCAGCTGCAGCTCAGCCAGGCCCCCACCCTGGACAGCGCAGATGTGGAGGAGATGGCCATCCCTACCCACGTGAGGTCCCAGTATGTGGCCCTGCTGCAGGGAAGTCAAGCCGACCGCTCCCGAGGCAAGAGGTTCAGCCAGAACTTTCGAGGTGAGTTTTTCCTGCTGTCCCTGGTCTCTAGACAGGGCAGACTGACCATGCCTACTCTGGTGATGTGGACCCTTTCTTTGTGTGTGTGTTGAGGGGTGTGATCATGCACTGAGGACTCTCAAGGCTGGGAGGAGGAACATCAGGCTGGAGTGACTGACAATACCCAGACTCAGAAGAAGAGAGCAGGGCAAAGCAGGATCATAGGGCATGGGTAGGTGTAGCAAGGACCCAGTTCTTCTGTAGACAGTAGTGTGACTTCTGGGGTGACCATCTAGGACCATCTGGGATAGTGGCCAACTGTGTCTTGTGCTATAAACACTGAAGTAAATTACTGGTTGAAGCTACTTTGGGTTAAAAGCAAACAGAACCGCCAGCATTCTGAGAATGGTATAGCTCGCTGATGAGATGCAGGAGCCTAGATGCAGCCTCTCCCTGTTAGGATCAGACCTAAAGAAAGCCAGATCCAAGGCCAGGCTTCTATAAGGACCCGACTCTCTTCAGCTTCATTACTTCTGGGTCCCAAAGCTCTTTGTGCTTGGTTGGGGAGGTTTACTGAACAAGCTCTTCCTGGAGATTTTAAAAAGGCACTGAAATGGCTCAGAGGTGGTGGCACACGCCTTTAATCCCAGCTCTTGGGAGGCAGAGGCAGACAAATTTCTGAGTTCAAAGCCAGCCTGGTCTACAGAGTGAGTTCCAGGACAGCCAGGGCTATACAAAGAAATCCTGTCTTAAAAAAACAAAACAAAAAACAAACAAACAAACAAACAAAGGCATAGAACTGTAAAGGCCCTGTCCTAGACTCCTCCAAGTACAGTGTCTCTGCCATCCTAGAGGTCTTGTAGTACCTGGAGAGGCCCGGCTGACTCTGTCCTTGTCCACAGAGGTGGCAGGGAGGTTCCTGATGTCAGAGACCTCCACTCACCTGCTAGTGTTCGGCATGGAGCAGCGACTGCCGCCTAACAGCGAGCTGGTGCAGGCTGTGCTGCGGCTGTTCCAGGAGCCTGTGCCCAGAACAGCTCTCCGGAGGTTTGAGAGGCTTTCCCCACACAGTGCCCGGGCTCGGGTCACCATTGAATGGCTGAGAGTTCGTGAGGATGGTTCCAATCGCACTGCCCTCATCGACTCCAGGTAGGGGATGCTGCTGGATGCTGTTGTTGCTGATGTATGTGTGTGTGCACGCATGTGCGCGCGTGTGTTGGGGGAGTTGGGAAGTGCGGGACTCGGCCCTGCAGGGGGAGGGGAGCAGCAGATGATAGGGGTGGGTACCGGACCGGATAGCCTCCTCCTCCAGGGCCTCCCTAACAGCTTGCCAGTCTCCTCGTCTGACGCGCACTGCTGTCTCAGGCTCGTGTCCATTCACGAGAGCGGCTGGAAAGCCTTCGACGTGACCGAGGCCGTGAACTTCTGGCAGCAGCTGAGCCGGCCGAGGCAGCCGCTGCTGCTCCAGGTGTCGGTGCAGAGGGAGCATCTGGGGCCGGGGACCTGGAGCGCACACAAGTTGGTCCGGTTTGCGGCGCAGGGGACGCTGGACAGCAAGGGGCAGGGCGAGCCACAGCTGGAGCTGCACACGCTGGACCTCAAGGACTACGGGTAGGCTGGAGGTTGGGTGGCTAGGGATGCAATAGGCCGGGTCCTCCTCTCTCTCCACCCCCCGCGATGCTGAGATTTTGTACCAGCTTAGGTGTGGACTGTGTAGGTTGCCCCCGGAGATGAGCCATTCCTACCTATAATATTTTCCAGTGGTGCGTTTAGAAATGGTATTATAATATTGAATTATAACATTCTATTTCCACTCTCCCCTTCAAGACTAAGTCTTTGAAGTTTTTTAGCTTCAAGCCAGGGGTTGGTGGCACATGCTTTTAATCCCACACTTGGAAGGGAGAGGCAGGCAGATCCCCGAGTTCGAGGCCAGTCTGGTCTATAGAGGATAGCTAAAGCTACACACAGAGAAATCCTATTTCTAAAAACCCAAACCCAAACCCAAACCCAAACCCAAACCAAACCAAACACAACCAACCACTAAAAACAGAACAAACAACAACAAAACCCATCTTATTAGGCATATACTTTAAACATTTGTATTTGCTACTATTGCGCATGTGTGTCGTGTGTGCCTGTGTGCATGTGGAGATCAGCAGACAGCTCTGTGCACTGTGTTCTACTCTGTCACTTTTATATGAGTTCCAGGGATCCAATCCAGCCTAGGTCATCAGTCTTGCATGGTAAGCGCTTTACCTGCTAAGCTATCTTGCCTCTTCTGCATATACTCTTTGTTGTTGTTGTTAAAAATTATTTTGGGGGAATTTTATTCATATATACAATGTATCTTTATCATAGCATTCTCTACTCCCCATCTTGCTCCTCCTGATAAGCATTATAGTGTGTGTGTATAGGTGGGGGTGTGTGCATATATGTGGTATGTATGTTGTGTGAAGTATGTGTGCATGTGTGTATGTGTGGTGTGTCTATGTTTGTGTGGTATATGTGTGTATGTAGTGTGTATGTGTGGTGTGTGTGTGTATGGTGTATAGGTATGGTATGTATATGTGTGTGGTGTGTATATGTGTGTATATGTGGTATGTGTGTGTGTTTGTGGTGTGTGTGTGCTTGTTCTATAGCAGGCATGTGGTGGTCAGAGGATGACCTTGAATGTCAGTGTCTACCTTGGGTCTTGTTTGAGAGAGGGGCTCCTTGTTACTTGGCATGTAGTTTGGCTGCCAGCTTCCAGGGGTTCTCCTGCGACTTCCTTCTATTTTATTTTAGGGGCACACTACTCTGCTAGCCTTCTGTGGGCACTGGGACTTTCAACTCAGGCTGCTCTCAGATTTATGCTCTTACCCCATTGAGCAATCTGTCCAGCTCTTGTTTTGTATTTTGAGGCAAGGGTGTCATATAGCTCAGGCTGCTCTTGAATTCTCTACATAGCTCAGGATGACCATGAACCATTGATCTTGCTATCTTCACCTCCCTAGTGCTGGGATTACAGGCATGCGTCACCAGGTCACCAACAGCATGTGCTTTTAAAAAACCTTTTCATTCTCACTATGTAGCTGGCCTGGAACTCTGTGTAGGTCAGTCTGGCCTCAGCTTTACAGATCAGTCTGTCATTGCTTCCCAAGAGCTAGGGGGATTAGCGGCAGGCATCACCATGCTCAACTTCAGTAGGTATTATAGGTAACCAAGTACGGTTTAAAGCTCATAAGAGGGTGTGCGTAGTTCATATGTACAGGCTGTACCGTTTTGGTATCCTTGGGCTTTCTGGACACCCCATGGACACTAGTCACTGAAGACAAGTTGCTTAAGACCAGGCTTTTGTCATGAAGTTCGGTTCTATCTAGCTCTGCTTTTCACTGGTTCTCTGTCATGTCACCAAGTACCTTTAGGTCACCGAGTACCTTTGCTTTTTTCAAGACAGGGTTTCTGAACTCACTCTGTAGACCAGGCTGGCCTCGAAGTCAGAAATCTGCCTGTGTCTGCCTCCCAAGTGCTGGGATTAAAGGCGTGCACCACCACCCTCAGCCCACCAAGTACCTTTGGATCTCAGAGTCCTCAAATATGACAAGGCTGAGACTAGAACTTCCTTCAGGATTCCTCTGAGGATGAAGTACAAATACCACCCAAGATGACACATAGGCCACACTTAGTCCTGGCATGCCAAGACTCTTAATAAGCAGTAGCTCACCTTACATTCTAGACATTTTTTTTTTTTTTTTGGTTTTTCGAGACAGGGTTTCTCTGTATAGCCCTGGCTGTCCTGGAACTCACTTTGTAGACCAGGCTGGCCTCGAACTCAGAAATTCGCCTGCCTCTGCCTCCCGAGTGCTGGGATTAAAGGCGTGCGCCACCACGCCCGGCCATTCTAGACATTTATTTGTTCTTTAACCTCCGGAAACTGTTGGTAGGACTCCCTCCCCTGCCCTGTCAGGTGACCTTTGATTTCTCACCCCTACAGAGCTCAAGGCAATTGTGACCCCGAGGCACCAGTGACTGAAGGCACCAGATGCTGTCGCCAGGAGATGTACCTGGACCTGCAGGGGATGAAGTGGGCAGAGAACTGGGTCCTAGAACCCCCAGGGTTCCTGACTTATGAATGTGTGGGCAGCTGCCTGCAGCTACCAGAGTCCCTGACCAGCGGGTGGCCATTTCTGGGTCCTCGGCAGTGTGTTGCCTCGGAGATGACCTCCCTGCCCATGATTGTCAGCGTGAAAGAGGGAGGCAGGACCAGGCCTCAAGTGGTCAGCCTGCCCAACATGAGGGTGCAGACTTGTAGCTGCGCCTCGGATGGGGCGCTCATACCCAGGGGGATAGATCTGTAGTCTCCCTGTCCACAGTTGTATTCTCAGTGAGCTTGTTCTAACTTGGTGCTCACGTCTGACCTTTGCCCTACAGTCTTGGTTTCTTTGTCTGTCACCGAGTTTAAGCACTTACACGGGTAAATCATGTCACTCCAATAGGACACCCTGACCCCACTTAGCGGAGGACATGGCTATGCAGTGAACAGGTTACCAGATGAGTCTGTTTTCTGGCCAATTCTCAGCTTAATGTGCAACAAAACCCTACGGTGAGAACGGTGAGAATGGGGGAATCAAAAGCTAGTTTACTCTCACACAGTGATTACTGGGGTGAGCTTACCATGACAGGAACTGCCCACAGCAGGTTGGGAGGGAGACATCTCAGAAGCCTGCAGCAACTCCTTGTAAAAGACAGTTGTTCCCATTTCTCCTAACTTTAGCCCTGGACAATGGCTGCACAGATTTCATTTGTGAGTGACTGCTTTCGTTGGCCTTGGTGTGCATAATGATTCTATTATATCTGACTTTCCTACTCCCTTCTGCTGCTGCTCTGGTGAATTCTATGAAACTAGATGTTCCTTGATGTAATGATTCTTAAACAATTAAAAAATCGAGGCATGGGCCACAGTACAGCACAGTCCTGATGGCCCAGGTGCATGCTGTAGATGTAGTCTGTGTGCTCTCATCTTGGAAACAATGCAATAACATCACAATGGTAGCTCAGACTAATGTTTGACTTGCAAAGAAAGTTTGAAGAAATTATTAGAAAATGAAATAGAGCCAACATTGGGACCCCGAAAAGGAAAAAGCTATTGAAGTTATGAAATAAGTTTTGCACAAAATTTGAAAGTGGTTCCTGGATAAGCAAGTATAGAATACATAAAATCTTATATTAGTAAAACTAAGCCAAAACACCGGGACTCTTAGGAGAATCACTGTGTGCAATGTGCAGAAGCAGAAAGCTAGCAGAACTGTGGAATGAAGGGTCAACCTGAGTCTTTCCAGCCACTGCCTGGCAGCTTTGCCCATGTCATTTATTATCAGAGCTTCATGGGAAAATGCAAGTAGCTGACTTTGGAACTCTGAGCTCCGGAGTACAATAAGTCAAAAGTTAAAGTTTAAATAGTGATGTTTGCAATAATTATTCCCAGAGGCCTGGGAGTAGGGGAAGCTTGAAACTTTGGGAAACAATTGTAATTCTAGATTATTTGTGGGATGTGGTTATTCCTTTGAATTTGATTTGGCAATGATTATACAATGTCTTTTTTTCCTATCTGCATTTGGAGTATCAATAAAAGACTGGGGCAAGAGAAAGGAGAGAGAGTGGGTCATCGAGTGGAGAGAGAGTGGGTGCATGCAGTGTGCGTGGGGTGAGTGGAGAGTGGAGAGAGTGTGAGGAGAGTGTATGGAGAATATCTGGAAAGAGCCCACCAGGTACTGACCCATTCCAGACTTGTTTTCCTCCCTTGAGACAAGGTCTCAATATGTAGCCCAGGACCATCTGTGGTAAAGCCAAATTTGTCAGAGTCTTTCTTTGGTCTGTCTGAATTTCCTTAGTTGGTATGAACAAATATTTCTTTTACACCTCTACAGGAAAAACCACAAAACTCTATTTCCTTCTTAAGAGAAGGAAACTATTATAGGCAGTAAGCCAAACCCCATTAGAAGTGGAACTTTTCATTTTTCAATTTTGTATTTGTTTGCATAGTTGGTTTTTTTTTTTTTTTTTAAAATAGGGTCCTATATCTTTTGTAGCCCTAGCTGTCATGGAACTCACTTTGTAGACCAGGCTGGCCTCGAACTTAGAGATCTGTCTGCCTCTGCCTTCAGATGACTGGGTCTAAAGGCTTGTGCCACTGAAAGACCCAGAACGTAAGGACTCTCACGTTCTGACTCAGGAAAGGCGACACCTCAAATCACTCACAGAAATGGTCTTGATGTAAATTACATGAGGCTTTATTCAGGGAAAGCCAGAGCTCTGGGGATGACTCATATCCCGGAAGTAGATAGAGGAGTTGACCCTGAGGGAAAAGAGGACTCGGTTTTTATGGTCCCTCAAGGGGGAGAGAAAGGAGGAGGAGTAGGGGATTTTTCCCAATTTAACAGTATCTATTCTTTCTAAAGAAAAATGGGTACAAAAGAAAATGTCATGGATACAAGGAAGGTGGAATGGGTACACAGAAGATTGTCATGCTCAGGTAGAAGTGAAATCTACCACAAACACTTGGCAGTGAGATATATCAGTTGGAAAATACATGAATTCAAAGAACAATATGGGCATACACACAGATTCAGGCTATTATGCTCAGCTAGGTAAAAACTTTCTGCTAATAGTGAAATCTCTCTTCCCACTTTTAGGGTCTTTGTGACCTGTTACATTTTTCTCAGGATCTTTTCACCACTACTGTGGCCCAGCTTTCTCCAGTCTACACTTGGCCACACTACGTATCATTGGTTTGTTTGAGATGGTTACCAAATCCAAAGATGAAAAAGTTTCATCAGTTTTGTCTTTAAAATTGGTTATCTTAGTCTGTTCTACATATGAAATAGTGTTGCCTTATCTTTTGTTTGTTTGTTTGACACTTGGTCCCAAGGCAGGCTGTATAGCCAAGGGTGACTGTACTGGCTAGTTTTATGTGTCAATTTGACACAGGCTGTGTCCTATCACAGAGAAAGGAGCTTCAGTTAGGGAAGTGACTCCATGAGATCCAGCTGTGGGGTATTTTCTCAATTAGTGACCAAGGGGGAAAGGCCCCTTGTGGGTGGGACCATCTCTGGGCTGGCAGTCTTGGGTTCTTTAAGAGAGCAGGCTGAACAAGCCAGGGGAAGCAAACCAGTAAGGAACATCCCTCTATGGCTTCTGCATCAGCTCCTGCTTGAGTTCCAGTCCTGACTTCCTTGGTGATGAACAGCAATGTGGAAGTGTAAGCTGAATAAACCCTTTCCTCCCCAACTGCTTCTTGGTCATGATGTTTGTGCAGGAATAGAAACCCTGACTAAGACAGTGACCTTGAACTTTTGCTCTTAATAACCAGCCCCTCAAATGCTGGGATTGTACCATCTTGCTGGGTTATGCAGCAGAGGGGAAGGAGCCCCGTCCTCATGCGCACTAATGAATTAGCTGTAATCCCAGCTTTCCAGCAATAAACTTCAATTCATTTTTTCTTTTTTAAAAAAATATTTATTTACTTTATGTATATGAGTACACTTTAACTGTACTTTTTATGTATGTGAGTACACTTTAACTGGTTGTGAGCCTTCATGTAGTTGCTGCGAATTGACTTTAGGACCTCTGCTTGCTCGGGTCAACCCCACTCACTCTGGTCTGCCCCGCTCGCTCTGGTCAACCCTGCTCCCTCAGTCTCTGCTTGCTCTGGCCCACAGATTTATTTATTATTATAAATAAGTACATACCAGATCTCATTATGGATGGTACTGAGCCACCATGTGGTTGCTGGGATTTGAACTCAGGACCTTCTGAAGAGTCCATCTCACCAGCCCATAATTCATTTTTTTGAGGCAGGGTTTCTTCTGTCATATATCCCAGACTGGCCTGGAACTCTCAAACATACTGCCTCTGCCTCCAGACTCCAGCCATTGCAAAATCTGCACAACCTGTCCTGGCTTATCTCCCTGAACTCTTCAAGATTTAAATCTATTCTAAGATGTCCTAAAAGGAAATAGAGAGCTATTCTCTAAAACCTGTCATATTGGTTCTCCTCAGGTGGTGAGACTGAAGACGGTAAGCCCACACCTGATGTGTAAAAGGCCTGGGTTCTATCTGAAATACTGAAAAAGAAAGAGAGAGAGAGAGAGAAAGAAAGATTTCTACTGAACGTAATTTTTGGGTAATAGACACGGATTCCCATGAGGGAGGGCTGGCTGCTGGAGACTGGCCATCTGCCTAGCCTGGGACACCTCAGTACTCAGTCCCATTGTCTGGTTCTTCTAGTTCTCAGAAGGGGCAGGCGTGTTACTTAAGGATAAGACAGAGGGAAGGCCCTGAGGCAACGATAAAAATGAGGCTGGAGGCGGAGAACACAGGGGAGAGGGGAGGGAGGAGGCTGAACTGGTTTTCCTATTGGCTGTGAGGTCCGGAAGGGAAGGGCTGGACAGCAGGGTCAGGGCGGGCCCCTCCTGGAGGGTGTGTCCCAAGTAGCTGGGTGGGATGGTAGCCATTCATCTACCTCACAGGCTACGAGAAAACAGATAGTATGTAAGTAGTTTCCCATTCTAGGAAGACTGGTAGGAAGGGCCATTGAGTTCAGGAACTTAAATCCAGCCTGAGCAACAAAGCAAGACTCTGGGAAAAAAAAAAGTTCCACTTTAACTGTTTGTTCACCACCGTATCCCCAGAACCTGGCTCAATAGGTTCATCCATTAATGGAATAAATAAACGTTAGAATCTTGTGTAAAATAACGTTTCGGTGGCGATGGGAAACTGCTTATGATTTGTATACTATAGAAATTTATGTTCTACACGCCTATAATCCCATCACTCAAGAGGATGAGACAGGAAGGTCACTAGTTCAAGATGAGCCTGAGCTATATACCGAGACACTCTCAAACCCAACTTGTGGCTGTTCCGGCGCCCTCTGGTGCGTCTGGACGTGTTTCGAGAATCTTTCTGGGAATAAACAATACAATTCTAATGGAAAAGAGGAGATGTCACTGGTGATTCGGGACAGCTCCTGAAAAGCTTCGATGCTGGGTCTCTTTGTAGACTATAAAACCACAAGGTGGGGTGGGCAAACAAGCAAGACGTTACCAAAGTGGCAGTCATTTCTCACTGTCTCAGCTGTTTCTCCAGGTCGTTCTGTTCCGGGTAGCAAGAGAAGTCACGCTAGGCCAACAGGCAGTGCAAGCAGTGCTTTAAGGAAATCACTAAATAAATCAACAAATCATGATCTAGTAATTCGTCTTTTCTACCAAGTTCTACTTCGGAAGGAGCATGCCAAAGCTGGCTAGCTGTAGTCGGGTGTCCACGTGGGGTCCATCTCTAATAGGCGTTTTGGAGATCTCACTCCTGGACCAGAGTTAGAAACCAACTCTTCTAACCAGGAATTACCAGCGTCCCACGCAGACAGGCACCCGCGGAGCTAACAAGTTCCACCCGCCGCGCGATCAGGAGGCGGGCGCACGGCCTGACGGCAATGCCGATTGGTCCGCCCCGAGATCCGAGCCTTGGATTGGTTGCCTGGGACACGTGGCCAACCGGAGGCTGCGTATTTGGCGGTGGATGCTCAGGGATACTTGGGGCCTCTCTAGCAGTTCATCTGGTGCATCCCGGTTTGAAAGCTGTTCCGAGCAATTCGGGTCCATCTTTTTCCACGCGCGGACACTGAGCTCGGGATCCCCAGAGTCTCCGGATCAGCGCTCGCCGGGATCCTGCGGCCATGAGCGTGGGTTTCATCGGCGCGGGCCAGCTGGCCTGTGCTCTGGCACGGGGCTTCACGGCCGCGGGTGAGCGCGTGGTCAGCCTTCCCTCTCACCAGAGTGAACGAGTGAATGAGTGGGTGGGCGGGCGATGAGTGAATGTGAATGGATGGTGGATTTGCATCCATCTGCTGGGAGCATAGCGTCGGAGGCCGGCACTGCCAGAGCTGCTGTTGGCTTCTATTGATGGACTGCATGATTGAGCCAAGATCCACAGTTGAAAAACTTTGTTTTCTGTAGGCGTCCTGTCGGCTCACAAGATAATAGCCAGCTCCCCGGATATGGACCTGCCCACGGTGTCTGCGCTCAGGGTAGGCTAGTTGGGATGGAGGGAAGTGGGCGAGAGGTAGAGGCCCAGGAAAAGCGTGTCCGGAGATGCCCAGAGTCTGGCTGGCTCCCACTCTTCCCTAGGGAAGTCATCATTGTAAGCCCTGCACTTTCTCTGAGGCAGCCCCTGTGTGGTGGGAGCCTCCAGCAAAGTTAGTGGCGGATCCTACTGGGGTGAAAGTAGGCATATAAATAAGAAAGGTTCTTTTTATGGGCTGGAGAGATGGCTCAATGGTTAAGAGCACCGACTGCTCTTCCGAAGGTCCTAAGTTCAAATCCCAGCAACCACATGGTGGTTTAAAATAAATAAATAAATAAAGTCGACCGCATATTTATGGCAAAAAAAAAAAAAGGTTTTTTTTGTTAGTCTGTTTTGTTTTGAATTTCACTGCATAGCCCGTGTTGGCTTTCAAAGTCTGGAAAATTCTGCTTACCGAGGTCTTTTCTCATTTACTGTAGCCCTTTGCTGTTGTAAATGATAACGTTGCGAGGGGACTTGATGAGTTATGTAGTTTCTCTCAATAAAGCTTATGGCACACGCCTTTAATCCCAGCACTCTCGAGGCAGGGGTGGGCGGATTTCTGAGTTCGAGGCCAGCCTGGTCTACAAAGTGAGTTCCAGGACAGCCAGGGCTATACAGAGAAACCCTGTCTCGAAAAACAAAAAAAACAAAACAACAACAACAAAAAGCTTAATGTCCCAAGTCTTCTAACATCTGGCCAGTGTGGGACAGGTGAGCAGATGAATCAGCTATGGACACCGTTCATGCTCAGTATAGGCTTATGTCCCCAATGCTGTAGGACCCCAATATGCACCTCAGAGCCCTAGAGGGGGCCCTGTGGAGACTTGTTACTCTGGTAAACAGCTGCGAGGTTGGGAGTGGGCTTTGCAGCTCTGCTTCCAGACTCTGGGTGCTCAGCTCTCCATCAGTTCTCTCTCACCTGGCAGAGAGGTACGAGATTGCTGGGGTTGAGGGGACAGCCACTTTCCTGGCCATTGTGGAGAAGTCTACCATGAAACATCTGTACCTATTTGTCCAGTGGCAGGAAAGGAAAGCTGTCATTTGGGGATAGTCACGGAGCCCTGAAGGCACAGAACAGAGTGCTGGCTACAGCTGACAGAGAGGGTCTGCTGTTTCATGGGTGGCATGGGCTCGGCCAGAGTACCTAAGCATTACTGACAGGGTCCCCTTCTCCTGACTACAGAGGATGGGTGTGAATCTGACCCGAAGCAATAAGGACACTGTGCGGCACAGCGATGTCCTGTTCCTGGCCGTGAAGCCCCACATCATCCCCTTCATCCTGGATGAGATCGGGGCCGACGTGCAGGAGAGGCACATCGTGGTCTCCTGTGCAGCCGGCGTCACCATCAGTTCTGTGGAGAAGGTGTTGATGCCTTGGTGCCCATTGTGTGAGAGGAGGGGTGGCCTGGGAGTGGCTCAGACCCAAGGGAGCTATGCCCTGGTCACCCAGTTGGCTTGCTCTCCTCCTCTAGAAGCTGATGGCTTTCCAGCCGGCCCCCAAAGTGATCCGCTGCATGACCAACACTCCTGTGGTGGTCCGAGAGGGGGCCACTGTGTATGCCACGGGCACCCATGCTCTGGTGGAAGACGGGAAGCTTCTGGAGCAACTGATGAGCAGTGTGGGCTTCTGCACAGAGGTGGAGGAAGACCTCATTGATGCTATCACCGGGCTCAGCGGCAGCGGGCCTGCCTATGTGAGTGGTCTTCTCTTGCCTACTGGGCTTACATGCATCCTGGGCAGCAGGAGGGGCTGGCAGAAGAGAGGGCAACCGGCACCTCTCTTGGACATGGCTGGCTGATGGAAGGAGCTGACCTTTAGGATTGGTTACAGGCATTCATGGCCCTGGACGCGCTGGCAGACGGCGGGGTGAAGATGGGCGTGCCGCGGCGCCTGGCGGTCAGACTAGGAGCTCAGGCATTGCTGGTTAGTGTCTTTGTGTGGTTGGCTTTAGGGTTGTGTTTTGGGGGAGGGGTACCGAGCTGGGCGTAGGCTGAGTCTGATGCTGCTCTGTACCTCAGGGAGCAGCTAAGATGCTGCTGGACTCAGAGGACCATCCAGGCCAGCTCAAGGACAATGTCTGCTCCCCTGGGGGAGCCACTATCCATGCCCTGCACTTCCTGGAGAGTGGGGGCTTCCGCTCTCTGCTCATCAATGCGGTTGAGGCCTCCTGTATCCGAACAAGGTGAGCGTGACCCTCTGTCCCCGAGTTCTTCCTTTTCCAGCCTACCCTGGGGTAGGCTGGTGTTACTCTTGAAGATTTCGTTAGCGGGGTTAGAATCTGTACTCTGTTGATAACCACAGTTTTAAGCTTCCTTTAACCAAGGGTTTGCCAGCCTTTCTCTACTTAGTTCTTAGTACACTTCTGATGGCTATGATTAACTGATTATGTAGATGGGTACATTCAAGATCAATTGATGAAGGTGGGATTCAACTTCTGACTGGCTTGGATGGCACGAGAAGACTATGATATCCCCGTTAGTTATTTGACTCTTTTTTTGTTTGTTTGTTTTTTGAGACAGGGTTTCTCTGTATAGCCCTGGCTGTCCTGGAACTCACTTTGTAGACCAGGCTGGCCTCGAACTCAGAAATCCACCTGCCTCTGCCTCCCAAGTGCTGGAGGCACGACGCCCGGCTCGTTATTTGACTCTTTTTTTTTTTTTTTTTTTTTAAAGATTTATTTTATTTATTATATGTAAGTACACTGTAGCTGTCTTCAGACACTCCAGAAGAGGGCGCCAGATCTCGTTACGGATGGTTGTGAGCCACCATGTGGATGCTGGGATTTGAACTTATCACCTTCGGAAGAGCAGTCCGGTGCTCTTACTCGCTGAGCCATCTCAACAGCCCCGTTATTTGACTCTTAAGAAGCTTGGATTGGGATTCTGAGTCTTGGTGGCTTCGGGTTGAGTCTGGGTCTGTACAGCTGGGGAAGGCTCAAAGCTCTGGCTCCAAGGTTTTCATCTTCCTGGTGGGGCTTTGATTACAGAGAGCTGCAGTCCATGGCTGACCAAGAAAAGGTGTCTCCTGCTGCCCTCAAGAAGACCCTTCTGGACAGAGTGAAGCTGGAGTCACCCACAGTGTCCACGCTGGCGCCACCCAGCTCAGGGAAACTCCTTACAAGAAACCCCGCCCAGGGAAGCAAGAAGGAGTGAGGTGGACTCTGGGGTGTCCCTGTCCCCTGTACTTCAGGGAGGGGCAGGCTCAGGTCTGGGGGTGAAGCTGCTTACATCTGTTCACCTGGTGCCACCGAGTCCTTCTCTTGTCCTGTGGCAGAAGGTGCTCTGAAGCCAGCATGCCTCTCTGAGAGAGGTGGAGGCCTTAGAGTTAGCATCCCCCTCAGCGGAAGTCTGTGGAGAACTGGTTCAGATTGACCTCCAGGTGAGGTGAGAGGAAATGGGAATCCTCTGAATTAAAAACACGCAAAAGAAGCCTGTGGCTTGGTGTTGCAGGCGGAAGTGTGGGGAGTCGTCCCGAGACCTCTTGCTTAACTTTTCTGGACAGGTGTCCCATTAGAAGGTAGTGTTCAGGGCTGCTTTAATAAAGATCTTATTTATTTTTGAGTTCTGGTCTCACTGTGTAGCCCAGGCTTACCTCAGCTTGTGGCAATCCTCTTGCCTCTGCCTTGTCTCTCTTCCTCCTCCTCCTCCTCTTCCTCCTCCTCCTCCTCCTCCTCCTCCTCCTC